>JAUJYP020000708.1:3000000-3320490 GCA_030674075.2 Linum usitatissimum
GTTGTAAAACTCCTCCCAATTGACATACATCGTCTCCATAAACCTCTGCTTCCAGTACCACGCCTTTTTGTACGAGATATGTTGTTGAAAAAGGTGTGAAATCTCATCTTGGATCGAAGAGTATGAAAACCAAACTTGGAATGAACGAGATATGCTTGAAATGAGGTATTTTTTAAAATAAGAATAAAATTAATATTAGTCTTGTTAATTCGTCTTTAAAAAATGAGTTTTTCTATAAAAACATAAAAATTGAACTTAAATTGAAAGAGTTATGTTAGTTAAAAAAAAGAGAAAACAATACTTTTTGAAAATACCCAAACAACCCACTAAAATATGAATCGTTAGATTAAAAAGGGCAGAATAAAGGGTTATTTGATGGCTGAGAAAACTTCATCAGCTTGGTGAAGGCGCCATTCAGCACATGAAGACGCTCTGATTTGATGCATTGAAGTAGGTTCAGTTGATGTGGCGGCGACATTGGTGTTGATTTGATGTCGGGATATGCGGCGACACTAATGTTATTTGATGCCGGGATGTGCGGCGACACTAATGTTATTTGATATCGGGATGTGCAGCGACGATCGTGTTATTTGATGTTGGGATGTGGCTTGTTCATCGCCGTTGACGGTCGAAGATCATGGTTTTTGTTTGGATTTACTAGTGATGATGATGAGGTTGATAGTGCTCTGGTTGGTTGGTTTGCTTTGATGATAGCTTCTTGGTGTAGGTTTTTCTCTCGCTGCTTTTCCAACAATGCCGTTTTGTGGAGAGTTTCATTGTCGGCGCCTGGACGGTTTTGAGGTCATCCCAACACTTATTAACATATTTTTTTCAGTTAGAATACGGTTCATCCTCTCAGTAATACCATTATGTTGGCGGTACCAGGAACAGTCAGCTGACTTATGCTCCCATTTTCACTAGAAAAGGCGTTGAACTCAGTATTACAAGACTCAAGACCATTGTCTGTCCTGAGACATTTGATTTTGTTTTTTTTCTTGGATTCAACTAAGGTTTATAAAGATTTAAAAGTGCTATAAGCATCATTCGTTACTTTAATAACTTAACCTTAACCTTCCTAGTATAGTGATCAATAAGAGAGGAAATATTACTTCCCTCTTATTAACTCAATCTGAGCTAGAACCTAGAGAACATAATGGATGTATTCAAGTGTCCTTTTAGCAACAAAATAAGATTTTCCAAAATTGTGCCTAGATTTTTTACTAAAATTTTTTCAAATAATTTAAAAACTAGGATGTTTATCAAGAAACCATGTCTAAACAAGTGTGTAAGATCAGTTTTACCAATACGGCCTAACCTAGAAAGCCATAATTTATCAAAAAGAATGCCGCGATTTGGTATAGATTGAGTCAATATGTTGAACATTCTTTTTAGTGATGTGCAACTCAGATGGCCAACAATATAGTAAAGATCCTCATGTTTTATACTGTGAATGACCACAAAGCTACCCTTGATAACATCTTTGATTCCATCATGAGTGAGAATGTGGCAGCTCATGTCATCAAACATGGACTCAGACAACAAGTTTGAGAGGACCCATATAACATTTTGAACAACCCTAGTGTGCCCATCATACATTTTCACAGGCACAAAATCAACCTCTTTAATTTTAAGTGATCGTACTGAATAACTTCTTTTAAGTCATCAAACTAATAGAGTTAGAATGATGACAGCTTGATGAGTGTCATCAATTTTTCCCCACATCTAGCTAAATCCTGAGTCATCCTAATGAAATATGTCAACATTTTCATTTACAGACATAACATTGTTCATCTTAAAGGTGAACAGCTTTCTGAGTAGAGTATTACGACTAGGTAGCAGATTACTCTCAAAGATAAAGACTCTAAATTCTCTGATAAGGACTTAGGTTTAGTGAAGATTACCACTTGGCAGATCACATAATCCGCAAGGCGAATCATGATCTCATAGGATGCAATTTCTTGCACCTCTATCTTTCAGAGATCATTAGTATTGGCATGCCATTCATTGCTCATTAGTCACGGTTGAGTAGCATTTTCCTTGACCAATATGGTATTCATCTTGATCTTCCAAATGGTGAAATCCGTACTACCTTTGTACCGTTTCAACATGGCACCGTCTGTCTGTAATCGATTGTCTCTGCACACACATGTAGTAGAAACGAAAGAGGGTTAAGAAATAAGAAGAACGAAAAATCCCAAGAAACCAAAGGACCAAACCCTAATCGAACACAACTACTAAGGACTGCAATTAACATAGCAGAAAGATCAAGATTCAAGAGTAAAAGTAGGAGTTATATAAGATTTTCTGAGGTTAGGACACCTTTTTTGTCCTCACCTTTAAGACACTTTAGAGCCGTTAGATTTTCTTTATGATGGTTGATATTAGACTTTAATTATGATTTTGATTTGATTAAGTGAAAACCATATCATCTTCATTTTTATTTTTAAATCACTATTCTCTCTTCTAAATCAGCTACAAATTATTTTCATATTGATTTTTGAATTATGTAACCATCTTTCCTCTTTTATTTTTTTTCTATAAAAGTGGACTCAAAGGTTCTAATTATTAATTATGAATCTAAAAAATGAGACGTCAATAATATCAGAACGAATACAATTCATAATAGATTTCGATAAATTGAAAATAGGAATACGGTGTAGACCCAAAGGAAGGGAATGGCCTTTATGTGCAAGGAGATCCGCAACCTAGTTCCCTTCCTTGTAAGTATGATTAACCGTCCAGTTCCAATCAAGGAGCTGTCGAAATTCCTCAATACAAGCTTGGTGATGTAGATCGTAGGTCTCTTGATTGCTTAGGAAAGAGATTTCAACTTGCGAGTCGACTTGTAGGTTGACGGCTCTGTAACCCATTTCCCAAGCCAAGTAGAGACCCTGAGTGGCTACCCGTATATCGACTCTAGTAATGGTACAAATCCCATAACTTGCTGCAAAAGCAGCCATACTCTTACCACTAGAGTCGCGGAGGATTGCCCCTCCAGCTGTGTGCCCACTTGGCTGAAGCACCGAACCATCCGAGTTGATCACCACTTCCACATTATTCGGCAAACCCCATCCTACCAAGCTGTCACAATGATGCAGCTTGTTTTTAGAGAGCACTAAGTCCCCCATTCTCATTGTCTCCCGATCCGCGGTGATCAATTTAAGGACTCGTAGGCGGAGCTGATCACAAGATACATTAATGTTCCTAAAAACAGCCTCGTTGCATTCTTCCAAATAAGCCAAGACACGATATCGAATTTGAGACTATAGTCTGCATTACCAGCTCCTGCACTAGTCCACTTGGTTATGTAGAGTTGGAAAAAATCAGCTGCAAGTCGGGGCCTAAGAATTTCAATCCACAGAAGTCTTGGTGTCGAACAATCTCTAAGAACATGCCCAAGAATCTCCTCATCTTGGTGGCAGAGAGGAGAAGTTGCTGACGAAGATATGTGACGTCGGTAGCATTCACCATTAGTCATAAGGGGGTAATGTTGAGCAAGCTAAAGAAAATACATTACACCATTAGGCCCTTTCCACTTTCAAAGCTCCATTAGAATATGTCATTATTTGCATCAAGAGTATCAAGGACACAATAATCACTTTTCACAGTAAAAATACCCTTTGGTTCAGGGCTCCAAAGGAATTTGTCACTGTCTTCGTCCTGTGGAGGGGGCATGCCCTCAACCGTATCACAAACAGGTGCTGACAGTAAAGAATCCAACAAAAAACGATTTCAACCACCGTTATTGTCAACAAACTTCCGAACAAAAAGGTGCCCATTTTGTGCTTGGAAAGCATAGTTTGTTGCTAATCGAACTCCATTATCCATCCAAATATCGAACCAAAGGTTTGTATCTCGTCCACCCCGAACGCTAAGTTGCACTCCATTCTGAACAACATCCCAAACTTTTATCTTTTATTAAAATAAGTTTTCCTTTCAATTATTTTTTCAACATGAATAACTGCTAAAATTTATCGCAATGGAAAAGCCATCTTAAGAGCTAATTAAGGTGATTATGAAACACATCTCCTTCCTGGACGCCGCTGAGCCACCTCTGATGTCGAAGATCGACGCGAGTCTACCACTCCCAACGCCGAGCCCCACCTCAGCCGCCGCATCTGAAATCCACCCTCACCGAGAGCTATTCAAGCACAGCCTCCTCCCAATTCTGAAGCTAATCTTCACATAATCGACGCAGACTCTAGGTCAACTCTGGCATAAGCTCTCATCGCAGCCTCGCACCGGTGCTGCTGCCCTCGCCGATGTGTTTCAGATCTCGACCGACCATGTCAGGCTCGTGCTCGATACCCTGCTATCTTTGCTTCACTCCGACTCTGACCCGCTCGTCAAGGCCGGTTCCAGAGAGATTGATTCGGTAGGAGTGGATTTGCATGATCTGATACTGTTTTTGTATATACAATCGTATAAGAAGCTCTTGCCTCGGACACACAAGGAGTCCGCTGCCGTTGCCGATGCTTGGCCTTCTACTTCGGCTTTCGATGGTTACTTGTCTGCTCTTTCTCCACTCCAGGCAATGGATTTGAACATTGAGTGTGCAACCGATCTTTGACTCGTTTGACTCCCACAACTCCGTGAATTATGGGTGTTTCCGTCTTACCTATGTTCGCGGGGTGTAGTCCCTCTGCCTCAAGTTAAATACGGCATTACCGTCGTTTATGATAACGATTCCTCCCCTCTAGGTCTGGGTCTGCTTCCTTTTTCACATCTCTTTGCTTTGTTACCGTCGTTACGGCGTTACCGCCGGGCCTTGCCCATGTCCGCTTTTGGGTCTCATACCCTTCATGCTGGACAAGATGGACGGTTCGTCCATTCTAACTCTTTGTTGCTGCGTGATTCATTCACCTTTTCGGCTTCTGATGACGCTCCCTGTGACTCATCGGTTCCTGAAACCCATTATAACGTTTCATCTCCCGTCATTAACGACAAATCCTTTTTCTATTCGTCTTCAACTTCTCCTGCCATTAAAGAGAATTCATTCACCTTTTTTATTCAACTTCTCCTGCCACTAAATGAAATTCATTATTAATAATTTAATTAATGTGACATGATTCCTACTCTCTTGAAAGAAGACTTGATTCAAGGAAGTGATAAATACAATTATAATAGCAAAGGAGAAAAGGAATAGGAAATTTATAATATTTTAAGAAGAGATGATGGAAATTATTTTATTTTGGGATGATTAATTTTAGTTGTTGATGTTTTATTTTTTATTATATGTTTCGAGAATTAATGAATATGTAATTATTTCTTTATTCTTTTTTTAATTTTCAACACTTATCATTAGTGTCTATTAAAAAAATAAAAGGTTTTTATTTCCTTAATCTTTCTTTACAGATCGCGATTATGCAGGATTTTCCCCTCCTTTTTCCTTCGATGCATGTACAAGTTCAATTAGCCGAATTAGTACACACGTTTGCGTTTTTATCTTCATCATTTTTGAACTAGTTCACTTTTGTGTTAAGGTAGTTTGAACTAATTCACTGTTTTTATGATGCCGTATCTTCTATGCAAATGAACTAGTACAATTTTCTAAGTGTTAAACCTTTTCTTTTCAAAGCTATGTCTGTTTATATGAACGTTGTCTAAACTAGTTCATTTTCATGTTAACGTAATATGACCTGCATGGAAGATAGTGTGTCATCAAATATAATGAACTAGATTAGAATATATTCACATGAAAGTGAACTAGTTCATGCTCGTTCAAATAAATGACCATAATTTTGAAAAAAAGACTAATGATATTATCATAAAAAAAAAAGAAAAAAGAAATAAAAAAATTTATTCTCAATTAAAGACAATATAAAAAATAAGAAAATTAGAAAGATAAACATCAATTACAAAAAAAGGAAAATTTTAATTAATTAATTAATTATACATTTAAATAAAATAAAAAATTAACGGGTAAAATTGATTATTTAGATTATAGACATTCTAGGAGTCCCAAAAATTTGATGGCCTAGACTCCATGTATATCTGCCTAGCTAGTATTCTTTGGAATCCATGTGATCTTATATACAGGATCTGATAACACAAATACATAATCTATCAAGGCTAAATATTGAAATCAGGACCAATTAATTGCAAAGATTTTGATGGAAGCCACTATGCTATACACATTTCAAAGCTAATTTGGTCCTAGAACTCGTGCAAATAAATAGTTATCGGTAGTTTTCTGTCCCATGAAGTTGTTATTATTCGTTATGAATAATATGGCTGAGCTATTATGTGGTTCTTGAACGAATCTAATAAGTATTAAGTTGTTGATTTTTATATCCGTTTAAAATTAAAATATATATATTATAAAGTTGATTTTTAGTGAAGTCGAAACCCCTTTGCTCCACTCTCTAGTTCCGCCTCTGTTCCTAACCCTTAGGTCCCCATCCTCGATTCCCCCACTGACCCCACATTATTTTTAATGTAGTTGGTACCGTGAGTGATCCTATCGGTGATACAATGAATCTGGTTAATCAAATTGTTAGTGGTGTATTTTTGTAGGGGATTAGAAAGATTTATCTAAACCTCCTTAACCTTTATTATTGTAGAGATTTTTGTGTTCTTAGTAACGTGCTTGTAGTTACGGGTACAGGTGGTTCGCCGTACTGTCGACAAAATCGCTTATAAATTGGACTTTTTTATATATCCCAGTGGAGACCGTTTTTACAATTGTGGTTGATACTTAATTTTTGTATATTATTTGTTATTTTTATTCTCCCTTTTAAAGTTATCTCATAAAAAAAATCAAAATAAATTTTGGAAAGTTTATTTTTTAAAATATATTTTTTTAATTAAATTTATTTATTTCTGAGTGAGAGTTGGAGATTAACTTCTACACTTTAGTAGGAAAGTGTAGACGCTGACACCAGCTTCTTTTCCGCCATCAGCTAGTTTGACGGGGATTACACGTGGGATTTGGATAATCGCCGACAACGGTTTCGTTTCCAACGACGAATATTTTGTATTTTTGTAGTGAAATTTTTCTTATTTACTTTTGTAGTACATATCAGTCTACATTCGTATAAACAAATTGTACCTCTTAGTCCGCTTAGGTACAATCCGTTCCTATGACAATAACAATAATGAGAGTCAGGAACCATATAAGAAAACATCCATGTTTAAAAACTTTCAGCTCCAAGATGTTTATATCTTTTCTTCACCCCAGTCGCTTAACACGTAGTAGAACATAAAAAAGCGACAAAACTTATTGAGAAGAAAATGCATACTACTAAGGTCCTAATGAATAAATATCTAAAAATCAAAATTCTCTTGTAAACCGATGGAGTACTAGAATTTCATATCAATTACAATCTAAAATGCTTCTTAGAAGCTGCTCCTATCATTTAATGACGAGTTACCACAAATAACATTTTCCCGGCCATTACCCCTACTAATTTGGCTTTTTTAAAACCTCCTCAATTTTGGTGTTGATCTCCCAAACTATTAACTCAATGCATATAGTATTTATGCGATTCATGTAGTAACCTCTGTCACACCATACGGTCATATAATAATACTTCACTCACCCATCCCAGGCCTCTGCCAATTTAACATATAAATCTTCCCATGCAATCCTAATTTTAAAACCTACATTAATAGTTTAGCCAATTTTATCGTCACTACATACAAGACGGGTATCACAAAAATTAATGTATGAAAAAACCATCTATTCATATCTTCATTAAGAACCACATGTTGTTATCTTTTACATCTGTTTCAATATTTTTCAAAACATAAAAAAAAACATTTCATACATTATGCACAAAGTGGAGAAACACGTCCTGTAAATTCATTTAAGCACTAATTATTCATTCGAAAACTCACAAATAGTAAGTAGAAACTATTCCACAGATTATAAGAAAATGCATTTCAACAAACATGTTCTTGTCTTAGATTGCATTTTCGACGGTTATATTCAAGTTACGGTACAGAAAAATTGTGGACCATTTGAATTGAAAAAAAAGCATATAATTATAATATAATCAGAACTGATTGTAAAAATTTATTAAAAGTACAATAGCAAAAACAAATTAAGGAATAACATTAAACAGTAAGATAATTAGTATATAGCAAAAAAAGTTCAAACTGAATAAAAAGACTCATATTCCATTACAAATCTGGAAAAAATAGAATGAAAGCAAGGGAATCGATAAACTTTGATGATGATATCAGTTCAGATTCTTCAGTTGTCGAACTTCAATTTTCTGAATTAGTTTTTCAAATGTTGATGTAGGTAGAACCTTAATGAAAAACTCATCCAAGTTCTCACTTGAGCACACCTGTTTGACAATTATTTCATCATCCTTTTGAAGGTTGTGAGTGAAAAGAATTTAAGAGAGATATGTTTCGTTCTATCCCCTTTGATGCATCCCTCTTTCAATTGTACTATGAATGCAACATTATCTTCGTACAAAGATCATTTAAGAAGATAATCCACGTGAGAATTTGTTGAATTATAAACCTAAACCACACACATTCATGACTAGCCTCATGTATTGCTAAAATCTCTATATAGTTAGGCCTCGTTTGTTACAGAGGAAATTAGGAGGGTTTTGTGAAAACTCAGAGTAACAAAGAAATACTTGTTTGTTTAGTTTAATTGGCCAGTGTTTTACGAAAACACTTTTCCTTTGACCCCACATTTCCTCTCAAATGTGCATTTTTCAAATACATGGTGTTGAGGATGTTTTCTTCAAAACTCTTGAGTTTTCGTAAATAATGGATAGATATTGTCATTATTACCCCCAACTTCCTTTACGGCTATAACGACTATAACAATCGAGGTGGGGAATAAAAGTGGGATATTAGTTTGATTAGCACTATAACAATCGAGGTGGGGAATAAAAGTGTGATATTGGTTGATTAGCCAAAGCATATAATATACTATTGTAATTATGTAATGCATATTTGGAAAAACTATATGATTAGCCATGACATATTATAATATATGGTTGTAGATATGTATAAATATTAATTCTTCTTCCTTAATAAATAAAAGGAGTGGTGGGTGTCGGATTTATTCTCATTTATAGTTAGTAAGATATGGTATGAGTATGGTACAATATTAATACGATCATAGTTTCATACATTGTTTCAACATAACAATACGTTTAAAATTTTGGCAACAATTAGAAAATATTAAAATTTTAAAATTAAACGGCTCTACAATAGTACGAGAACAGAAGTTCTAAACGCATGTAACACGTATATGTGTATTATACGAGTATTAAACGAATTTTTGCTAACTTGAAGATGATGAGTTTTGAAATTGAATTTCAAATAAGGGTATCATTGTCATTGCACAATAAATTTCTAACAAACTGAAAATTGTATTTGAATTACAAACCTCATCACCAAACAATGTAATTGGAACTACACAATCTCTGATTCCTCAATTCTCAATTTCCACATTTCCTCCATTTTCATTCCCCCATACCAAACGACCCCTTAGATGATTTGGTGGTAAGTGTTTGTTTCACAGATCGCCAAGAAATTGCAGTGTTACCACATGTGAACAAATAACCAGTTTGTAAACGGCCAGTATGAGGGTGAAATAGATATCCAACATCTGCATAACCCATCAAATCTGCTTTTGATTCATTCGAGAAAAATAATATCATATCTTGTGTTCCTTGTATATAGCAAAGTATATGTTTCACACCATTCAAATGTCTTCGAGTGGTAGAAGAGCTATATCTTGCTAATAAATTAATGGCGAATGATATTTCAAGTCATGTATGATCGGCAAGATACATTAGTGCATCGATTGCACTAAGATAATGTACTGTAGGACCAAGTAATTCTTCATCACTTTCTCGGGGCCTAAAATGATCCTTTTTCACATCTAGTAATCTGACAACCATCGTTGTAGTCAATAGATGTAAAATCGTTTCAACATTTTAGTAGTGTATCCTTCTTGATGCACAAGAATACAGTTTGCTGGGTGCTCATGTTGCAAACCAAGACAAAATTTTGTCCTGCCCAAATCTTTCGTCTCAAATTCCTTTTTCAAGCAACTGACTGCTTTTATAAGTTCATTGGGAGTCCCAATAATATTTATGGCATCAACATAAACTGAAATGATGACGAATTTGATGCCTAATCTTTTTAGAAAAACACATGGACATATAAGATCATTTAATATCCTTCTTTGATCAAATATTCACTAAGGCGACTATACCACATTCTACCAGATTGTTTCAATACATATAAGGATTTAATAAGTTTGATCGAATAATGTTCTCAAGAACTTGATTTGTAAGCTAGAGGCAAATGAAATCCTTTTGGGAGTTTCACATAAATTTTGTTATCAAGTGATCAATATAAATATGCAGTTACGACATTCATGAGATGCAAATCTAATCCTTTTCGAATTTCCAAACTAATCAAATATGAAAGAGTAGTTGCATCCACCATGGGAGAATATATATCTTCATAGTCAATTAGGAGTCTTTGGGAACAGCCTTGGGCAACAAGCATGCCTTATACCTTGTAATTTTACTAATTTCATTATGCTTTCTTATAGAAACCCATTTGTATATTACGGGATTGACATCATCAGGTGTAAGGACCATAAGTCCAAATACTTTTCATTTTTCAAGAGAATGTAATTATGCTTTGACTGTGTCGTTCCATTTGATCCTCATTTTCATCAATAACATTCATTTCTACTTTATAAGCAAAAACTTCGTCGGCGTTACCATTGATTTAGATATGATTTTTTCAATATGTTTAGGCTGTTGATACTCTTCTTGAGCTGATATAGAGTGGTGCTTGATGGCATATCCTTGATTGAACCATCTTGATTTACAGCTCCTTTTTTGAGGACTTTTATCTTTGGAATCAATATGTCTATCAAGCTTCATGCATGCTTTAGACTCATTTGCATTTTCATGGTGTCCAATAAGGATATCTATTTTTTCCGGAGCATTCATCGCTGGAACATGAGATTTTGTTACTCGATATGGGTCAGCTCTAAAGTTTGTAAATGAACTATCTTTTGAACTTCTATTTCACCTTGTCTAGTGTGAGGATCAAAATGAGATAAAGATAATTCATTCCAGCTGAGCTATTTGTTAAGCTTTTTATTTTCTCCCCCTAATTTTTGAAAAACCCGATTCATCAAAGTAACAATCACCTAAACAATTAGTGAAGAAATATCCCGTCATTGGTTCTAAGTATTTTATAATTGAGGGAGACTCATACCCAACATAACTTAGCCAAACCTCCTTTGAGGGCCCATATTAGTACGTTGTGGTGTTGCAAAAGGGATGTGAACATCACACCCAAATATTCTCAGATGAGATATGTTTTGTTAATGCGAATTAATGATGATGCATGTAAAATAGCATGCCCCAACTTAAATTGGGAAGCTTTGCTATCATTAACAATGGTCTCGCTATTAACTGTAAGCATTTGAATAGAGATTCTGGTAGACCATTTTGTGTATGAACATGTGCAACATGATGTTCAACATCAATTCTGACAGACATGCAATTATCATTAAAATTTTGTGACATGTAAATTCACCAGCGTTGTTAAGGCTCTATTTTTAGTTGATAATCCGGAAACTATGCTAGCAATCTGATTAAGTGAGCAAGTAACCCCGTAAATGCCAAATTGCGAGTGGATAGTAATGATACATGTGACCATTTAGTTGATGCATCAATCAAACCCATAAAATATCTAAATGGTCCACATGGTGGATGAATTAGTCCACAAATATCGCCATGTTTGCGCTCCAAAAATGTGAGCGATTCATTTCTCACGTTTGCCGATGATCGTCGAATCATCAATTTTCCTTGAGAACATGCAATGCAAGTCAAATCTTTCAGTTGAGGAGTTTGTTTACTCATTGATATTACGATTATTCGTTGCCTATTTGACCCCATCTTGACTGTTTATTAACGTTGTTTGACCTAGTTTTGACCCTCCTTTGTGATTGGTTGGAAGAAATAAGGGTTTCTTGTTGCATTTTCTCGAATGGACCATTTCGGTCCGTTACACTTGCTTTCTCAATATGTTATTAAGCTTTCAGGTATCCAATGGATAGAGGATGATGAGATGATTCAAATAAGACCAAGCGGGAGTCAAACGAAGGTCAGACGAGTGAGATATGAGAAAGAAGAATTGGTGTCCGGTCAGGTTGAAGGACCGTACGGTGTGTGCTCACTAGAAACACCACACGACGTGTGGCTCATGTAGATGGAAATATATAAGTGCATTTTGGAGGAGAGAGGGAAGAAAATCCTTATAACATTTGTTTCGATATGAAATTCCTCTCTCCCTCTCTCAACCTTCTCTCCACTTGGAGCCTTGGAAGAACAATTAAAGACATAGAAGACCATTTTGGAGCACTTGAAAGAGGTTGGATTGAAGATTGGAGCATTCATCACCTTCTTTGCACCACTTGAAAGATGTTGTTTGTATCTTCTCTTCCTTTAGCTAGCTTAATCATGTTAGGGTAGACTGTTGTGTTGTTAGATTAGGCATAGACGTTGATGCAATAACTATCCCCTCAATTTGAGGGGTTGGACAAGATTGGATTATGTTTTGATGTGAAAGTTGTTCTTTGATGTTGTCTTTGAATCCTTTAATTATCATGGCTTTCAATTGGATGAATGTAAGAAGATTCGTGCATGATCATGCTAAACCTAGTAGGACATCTTAGATTGAGTAATTGGTAGTATAGGAAGACCTTTCATACCCAATTTATCCATCTTTAGTATAAATTGCATTGAGACATTTCATCTTTCTTAGGTGTTAGGTGATTGTGTGGACAAGGCTAGGTAGAGTTAGAGTGTCAGGGTGATTGTGTTGCCATATTCTCATCTCTCTTAGGTGTTAGGTGAGTCTCATTGCATGCTATATGATCGTATCAATTCTACTTGAGCTCGATTGAGGCACTTTTGACTTGTGAAATGTTTATGATAACATCATGTCATGACTCATTAGTAGTGAGTTAGGTGTCATTGTGCATCTAGACTTAGTTGATAGGATAAGAGTGCATGGAAACTTAAGTACTAATAAAATCCAATTAAGTTCAAGATCTTTTGTCTAAAGGTTTGAGCATTGACTAAGTCTCGAAACCTAGCAACATCTCATTAACATTGTTGACCATTGCATTTCTTTTGCTCATTTAGTTAGTGTAGGTAGTTTCTTTGCAGCTTCGTGGTAGTTTATCTCCCCTATTTGAAGAACTAGACCGTGAAACCTATACTGAGTAAAGTCTAACGAAGGGAGCTCGAGCATAAAACAATCCTGATACTTCTCGGGATTCATTTGGTTGTTTGAAATTAAAAAATCCTTTTGATCACTCATCAATGAGTGTCCACGAGAATTTTCAAGTATCTTTCACATAATAAATTATTCGGGATGGCTTAACCGGTCATGCTAAACCACAAACCTATCACGATCCATAAACGTTGAGTGTATGGTTGAATTTGATTCAATTGTACTAATGCATGTGTAGTACAAACTGGAAGAGATGGCTGGTAAGTTTTCAAGATAACATTTATTACCATCAACCATATGATAGCAATATATTCTCTATGCTCTTCCTTAATTGTCTCGATATGATATCCGTTGCGACATATATCTTTATAACTTATTAAGTTTTGACTAGACTTTGTAGCATATAATGCACAAGCAATATACATTTTGGTTCCTTCGTGTAGTAACATGTTTGATATTCTGGACCCTTCAATTAAATTGCAAGTATCGGATATAGTGCTCAAAGTAGCTTCTCGCATCACAAGGTGGGAAGAATACTTCTTATCCTTTAAAATAGTATAATTTAAAGCACTACCGGTGAGACACACATCGTCAGTTTTTATGTTGTCATGGATGTTAGTAATATCCATTCTATAACACAAAATGAATAATCCACATTAGAAGGGACAATTTTTTGGTTTTATAGTTTAAGTCAAGAATAATTTTGACTTCATTTAAGACATTTCTTGGTTAAAATATGGAATGAGATAAACAAACAAGGTTGATTAAGGGAACACAGGTGAATGTGATATTATCTTACCTTAATTTTGTGTGTTTATTTGTTTACAACTAACAGGACTAAATGGAGCATGTGGGCCTTCTTACCTTAATCAAAATCCTATTTATACTAATTCTCTAAGGACGGTCAAGGCAGATACTTTGATTAGAAAAGTATCGGCATAAATACTGGCAAGCAGGGAGCCGACAAAGTACTAGGTAGGTGTTAGAATAAAGAAGCTTAAAAATCCCGATACTTAGCGGGGAGCTTCACTAGGTTGGTTAATGATTCGGGGATTGACATCAAAGTTATTTGACTTTGACGGAACCTCGTTAAATCGCTGTGTTAATCAATTCTTTTTGAGCTCTTGATTTTGTGTTTCAGACTCTCTGTTTTCAGCTGCACTTCTCGTCTCTTGTCAAAGTGAGAAGGAAGAATTGCAGTGTCTTTGGACTAGATTGTGTTTCATATTTTGATTGGGCTTGGTGCATCTTAATCCCACCTTTTACTTGCCCTAATAGCTATCAACTACAAGAAAAACAGTTCTCGACGTCGGACTAATCTAGAGATTCAATCTCCTATTTTCACTATCTCGTTGCTATCTCATGTTCTAGGTTTAGACAGATTCAATCATAAAATTGAATCCATTCAAAATCTCAATTAACGGGCTGATCAACTAAAATACAATTATGATGGAAAATTTTATTAATAAAAAAAATGAGAAATCACTTTTTAAGAAAAAATAAACTCTAACAAATCACATTAAAATGATAATAAGGTGCAAATATCAAGACATCATGTTGCAACAAAAGATATCTCAACTACAATTAGAACTTTAACTTTATATCTTAACATTTCCATCAAAAAGAGGAAAGAAGTCAACAACATCCAAATGAGTGAAATCAAATTGGCGATAATCCAAAATACCTTCCTCAATGACCACATTGGTTACAACATTCTTTCCCTTTCTTGACTCTTGATAAAGATGGACAAGATGTCTAGGTGTACGACAAGTGCTGATCCAGTGATCACCGCCACATCTAGTACACATATTTTGAAGGTTTCTATTGCTGGATGCACCTTGCTTCGTATTCATTCACCTATCCCATTTGAAATTTGGATGGAAAGATTGGTTGAATCTCCATAGACGACCACGACCATAATTACGTCTACAACCATGAGCATTATTGCAACCATGTCCAGTACCACGATCATGATACGACCACGATATCGATCAGAAATGTGACCGTTTGTGGTGTTTTCTTTTGGTAATAGAACCATACCAGTGGGGCGTGATTGGTGATTCTTCAATAAGAGGTCATTGTTTTGCTCAGCCACTAAGAGACATGATATTAACGTAGAAGATTTGGTGAAGCCCTTTTGCTTGATATAATTGTTGGAGAACCACATTGGAGGGATGAAAAGTGGAGAATGTTTTCTTGAGAATGTCTTTATCCGTGATTTTCTTGCCACATAACAAAAACTGCAAGAAAATCATGAAGAGGGCAGACTATAAAATTTTGTAAGCGTAAATGCATCCAATCATTGCGAGCTCGAGGAAGAATCACCTTTCTTTGGGGGTCAAATCGGTCTTTGAGATTATTTCATATATCGAGGGGATCTTTGATAGTGAGATACTCATTTCTCAACCCCTCGTCAAGATGGTTGAGAATAAAGATGAAAGCTTTGGCTTTGTTTTGAACAGATGTTTCAGTATCATCTTTAATTGTGTCACCCAGACCATTAGCTTACAAATGGATTTTGGCATCCAACACCTATGAAAGGTAATTTTTTTTCGAAACATAAAAAACTACAAACTTAAATTTGAAAATGTGCAATACACTTCGTAACCTTTCAGAAAATAGAGCACTCATGCTAATAATATATTATAAAACTAAGCACAAAAGAAGATAAGAGCATATGAAAACTATAGAGGGGGAGAGATTCTTATTAAATATAAAAAATTATATAATACCTCTATTTATAGGATCATATTACTATAACCCATACCATTGTACATTACTACATATAAATGATATGAATAAAATATATAGATTCATAAAGAAAAAGAGTTACACGTAAGAGTTACAGTGGGCATTCAATATAAATAATATTCTTCATAACATTATTTTGATTTTATCTCCAAAGTTCCCAAAAAATGTAAAATAAAATTTGAAAAAAATCCAAAAATAATTGATTATCCTGTAATAGTATATTCTTCGTAATTACTATCATAAATAATCATCAAACCCAAAGGTAAAGAATTAGCAAGTGTTAGTCTTTTGCGGTTGCATAGATAAACACGGAAAATTCCAGTCAGATATCAAAATTCCTTCACTCCAAATTATGTGGATTTTGATCTCGTGGTCTAAGTATTAGACAATCAAAAATAATTCGAGTCCATAAAAAACGAAAAATTTGATATCTTTTGTTATTTTTATAACGCTCTATATCATCTCATTTCAAATGAATTTTAAATCCGAACACTAGAGTATAAATGAGTGGCAAAAATGAAATTGCTCCAATTTCAAATTACGCTGAGTTTGATCGCGAGGTCAGGGTACATATGAAATCTGAAATGATTTAATTTCACCTACAAGAAAAATTTGATATTTTCCGTTATGTCTACGATCAATATCACCGAACACTCAAAATAATTGCAAACCCGACCACAAAGGTATAAATGGGTTACAAAAGTCAAAATCCCAGAACTTTTAACTACACAGACTTTGATCCAAAGGTCCGAATACGTAGGTAATCAAAAATTATTCTAGTCCACATAAAACAAAATATGATATTTTCCGTTCGGTCAACGGTTGATATTACCCAAATTTCAAAAAGCGCCAATACAAGACAATGAAGGAAAATTTATCGATTTTTTGTAGTACCGACCTTGTGTCGTGCGAAACAATTGTGCTAACCCGCTTTAATGACGTAATTGATTCCGAATTCAATTCTTTTTTTGCTTTGCACACTGAGTCACAAACATCCGTTCAGAGCCACGACGACTTTGGACACATTTGCAGGGTGTTCGATCCGCCTCAATTTTCACGAATCGATGATGACTCCACCAAATGTAACTGTTGCGCCACCAATGTGAGCAGATCCCCCTTCCCCGCGACATAAAGATGGAGCCTGGGCGGAATGAATTCTTGGACATGATAACTCCGTGACACTGAGTACGGGAAAATCCTAATTTGCGGATTCTCAATAAGGGAGATTTAGTCCGAATCCACTAATATCGATTACATACAATTGTTCAGAATTACAGACAACCGAAATCCTAATACAGGCACTCGTATTAAACCCCATCCTAAAAAATTATAGTCGAACCACTAATCTGACCCACTCATCCTAACGAGGAACTTTACTTCACCAAATTAATCAAAATAGCTTAACTCGCAATATTTAAAGACAGAAAAGTGGAAGCAGTTCATTAAATAAACTAAGGTTTTGAAAACTATATTGAAGGTTGAAACTGGTGAGATTAGGGGTTAAGGGTTTGATAGATTCAATCGAGGTCTGAACGTTTTCAAAATCGGGTTGGATCGTTTTAATTATTAATGAAATAAATAAATATAGTTAACCCAAATCTGATGATTTTTTTATTGTGTCGGATCAAATCAGTAGTATAGAGAGTTCAATATCATAATTTAGATTGTAAAAAATATAGTTATTGAATCATTTTTAAGAAGTTTCAAATTATATAAATGATTTGAATTTTTTATTAATCAAATGAATGATATCTTATGTACAATTTACTTAATTTATGACAATATGCTACCTTTTAGTGTTAATTAGCTCTCATGATATTTATTATTATCCATTATATGCATATTTTAATCACATTATGATATTAGTAGAGATGATAATTAATCAACCTCTTTACTTAAAAGATCATGGATCAAATCCCACTCTCACATTTTTAAAAAATACAAGGTGTAGTTAAAAAAATCGGCCAACCGGCCAAACTATTTTGGTTGAACCGGCCGTTTTTTCGAATCGAACTAGCTCAACACCCCGTTTTAACCATTCTCATCAGTAGATGACTGGTTATCGGCTCCCTGACCGGTTCACGGTCGAATTGGTCGGACCTCGATTGAACCGATCTGATTTGCTTAACATTACTTGAAACTTAAATACAGGCTTTAAAAGAGAAAAGAAAGGAGATAGAACTCCCAGTTTGTAAATACATCAAATCTGAAATAAATACCAATCAACTTTATCCACCTCTAGCTCTAGTACATGTGACTAAATACACATATACATACATAAAGACAAACACATTCATGGCAGAGTTAGTGATAAACAATGAGTGTCTAGCAGATAACCATAATAGAAAGAATCAAATAGGAAAGTAAATGAGAAACGATTAACATAGTATCTCATCGTACTTAATCCTTAATTCTAGTAATGTGACCATAGTAGTCGGGCAAACAACTTCTCATCTCTCCCTAGTGCAGTCACCCCTATTTAGAAGTGGATAGTCTCACGGTGGTTCAGACCATGAAACTACCCAAAATCTATGAGGAGCTACTAGGCATACTCTACTTGTCTATTACATCGCATCACAACACATCACCTAAAGGGTTGCGCAACCTAGGGACTGGGTAGCCATCACACATCACAAACATGAAGTGGTCTAATCTAGTGATATCACAACTTAATCATGGTACAATAGGTCACAAGCTATTGTACCATCATCAACGAGCATCAAGCTCTCAACATCACATTGGATATCAAGTACCTGAACATTTTACGGATCATCAGCTACATCACTTATGAGATTTTATATTTTTATTATACCTTATTCTTGTAATCAATATAGCAGGGGAAATGCTAGTTAGCTGCAATGTTAATTAGAAGATATATGGAGAAGTAAGTAGCTAGCTACGTACTAATTAAAACATCAAATTGGTGAATGGGGATTTATAAATCATGAAATTGAATTTTTGGTACTTGTGGCAATAAAACACAAATTTTGCGGAAAAAACATAATTCCGGACCCCAAATCCCGAAAGTAAATTTCCGATGCCAAATAAAATTTTTCGAACCAAATTTCAAAAATTTGAGATTTGGGAATTTGGCAAATTCGGAATTTTGGGACTTCACAAATTCAGGAATGAGGTCCCATTCCCGTCCCGATTTCAAGTCCTATTGGATATCCAACTTGCACCCGAGTACCCTTCTATAATCGATGGGTACCCTTGATATGTTAAACTATAATCTAAGATTCCTATAAGGTAACTAAAGACTTGCCTATTTGGATGCTAGTGATGAGTACTCAGAATGGGATTACTTGTATACCTACTCAGCTTCCCAACTGCATAAGTGATGTTAGGCCTCGTGGTTGTCATTACATACATCAAACAACCAAGCCCCTATAAGTTCTTGAGTTGAGAAACAACCATCCGTGTGTTGGACATCAATTTTACACTAGGGTCAAATGAAGTTCTCAATTCACGAGATCCCTTACTAGTAAACTTGGTAAGCACCTTCTTAATGTAATGACATTGATTTGATGAAATTTCCTCCCAATTTCGGTTGATTCTAATTCCATGAATCACATCTACCTCCCACATCTCTTTCATGAAAATTTTTGATGATAAGAACTCCTTGGTACTGCCAACTTGCAACTCTTGATCAGTACTAAAGATAAGCATATCATCCACATACAAAACAAATGATGACTGCTTTACCAAATTCATCAAATTTCGTATACACACACTTGTCTATTTGATTCAAACGAAGTTCACTTGAAAAGACAACATCATCAAACTTCAGTGCCACTGTTTTGGTGCTTGTTTAAGCCAATACAATAATTTGATGAGTTTGCTCATTCCCGGGCATAACAAACCTTTCCGATTGTTGCATGTATACTTCCTCATCGACATCCATTTGATGGATCACTAAGTGATTAATACATCCTAGAGCAATTAATAACCTAATAGTCATGATCCGAACCACAAGAGTATCAAAGTAATCAATCATATGACGTTGTTTAAAACCCCGAATCACCAATCGAGCTTTAAACTTATCGATGGAACCATTGAATTTCATCTTCTTCTTGAAGATCCACTTGCTTCTTAATGGTTTAGATTCTAAAGGGATATCTGTTTATACCCAACTGCGTACCCAAGATGGAGTCCGTCTCATCATCAATTGTTTCCTTCCAAAAGGCAGCATCTTGCAACTTCATAGCCTCCTCAAACGTACTAGGGTTATCGTCAATATTGTACTAGTATAAATATTTGTGATCCTAGTTTCATTATAGATCCCTTAATTAGATACACAATGAAGTTGGAATTCAATGAAATCTTCTAGGTGAGAGTGTTGCTCCTACGGGACTGGGTCTACTCGGCATAAGCATAGGCATAGGCACATGCACATGCACACTTGATGTTGGCATCAATTTTTTTTGGTCTTTAGATAGATGAAAATATATTTTCATCTAAGATGGAATTCTTAGAGTCAATTACAGACCAAGTGTTCATCATTAGGGTTTATGACATAGAATTTATAAAGCTTTTGAATTCTCAATGTATCTAATAATGATACAATCAATGCCACTTTCTGCTAACGTCTCCCGTATAGGATTAGTGAGCTTTACAACAGCCCTACAACTCCAAACTCGAAGATAGCCCAAGTTTGGTTTCCCTTTATGACACAATTCATATGGGGTAGCCTTGTTCCTACTGTTAAGAGCTTGATTTAGGGGATAACAAGCCGTCAACATGGCTTCACCCTCAAAACCCATTACTGAAACGTTATTATAATGACATTGAATTTACCATCTCCTAAAGAGTAACATTCTTTCTCTCAATCACACCATTTTGCTGTGGCATATATGGAGCAGTGATTTCATGAATAATTCCCACACTTTGGAAGTACAATATAATCGTAGAACTCCACTTCTCGATCAGT
The DNA here is from genome assembly GCA_030674075.2 of Linum usitatissimum. Lineage (NCBI taxonomy): Eukaryota > Viridiplantae > Streptophyta > Magnoliopsida > Malpighiales > Linaceae > Linum > Linum usitatissimum. The sequence goes on from JAUJYP020000708.1 coordinate 3,020,930, forward strand.
ACAAAATACTTTGATAGATGCACCTTGTTGGAACTCAACTTCGATTTTGAACACACAAAAGTTCTCATGGCTTCATCATTCAAGTGCAACAAGTAAATATAGCAAAACTGAGAGTAGTCATCAATAAAGTTGATGACACACCTCTTTCCTTTGACACACCTCTTTCCATTGATCACTAATTTCCTTTGAATATTAGTGAAAGGCTAAATTGTAATCTTTGTGAGCATACAAGTTTTACATCTTTCATCATCGATGTCAAATGTGGGCAACAACCTTCTTTAGACATATTTGTTAGACATTTATAGTTAACGCATCCTAACTGAGCATGCCATAACGAAAAATTAGAGGAGCCAACCATATAAGCTGATTGATTATATTATTAATATTTGCCATAAACATGTTATTGTTATGATATCTGGAAATCAACAAACACACCAGCCTTAGATAATACATATCTATATGATTTTTTTACTTGTTTATACCTATATCTATTAAGGATACTACCCAACACCAAATTCTTCCTATTCTTAGGGATGTGAAGAACATCTTTAAACTCTAGGAATTTTTCAAAAAAAGCTCCAACATGGATCCACGTACAACAATAGGGCATTTTGACTTATTGCCCATGTGAAGAACTTCACCATCATCTGATGCCTTGTATGTTGTAAACCAGTAACGAGCATTGCATACATGTCTGTTGGGACCCAAGTCAACCCACCATGCCACCTTATCACCCTCAATCTATAATGCTTTTAATATTAGTGATACAAAATTCACATCAATATCTAAGTCAAGGTTCATAGACTCGCCATTTTGAAGTGGTAACACCTTGAACCTTTGATCTAGACTTTTGATGCTTGCTATTGCCACGATTTAGACTCTTTGTGATGGGATAACAACATTTAAAGTGACAAGATTTCCCACACAACCAGCAAGAGGCTTTAGACTTCTTGTTGGGGCCTCCTTTGGTGTTGTTCCGGGGACGTTTTTTCCCCTTTGTTCCCTTTGGTCGAGCTGATGGCTCCCCCCTCTTCTGCCATATGAACAGGTGCAGAGTCTTTTGGCTTCTCCCCTTCTTGCACTAATAGAGACTCATTTATCCGCAAGTGGCTTTCAAGTTGGATCAGGGACAATTCCTCATTACCATGCTCAAGTGTGTGCTTAAAGTCCTTACATGAATGTGAAGCTTGTTGATTATACGTGACACCAATATTGCCACATCCATCTTCATATCATGTTGGAAAAACTGTCCCAAAATTTGAAGCATTTCGTTGTATTGCTCCATAACCGATCTCGTCTCAATCATCTTATAATTTAAGAAATAACTAATTAGGAACTTCGTCTTCTAAGCTTCCGCAGCCAAGAACTTTGACTCTAGTACATCCCAAAACTTGTAGGGTGATTCATAGTTTTAATATATATTATAATATGGTCGCGACATATATGTAGCCATCATTGGCCCACTTTTTCTGCTTTCACACCCTTTCTTCCTTTTGTTCGTTGATCTCTCCTTCTTCTTTTGTAAGATATGGTGACGAGAGAACGTACACAACCTTCAATGTGGTAAGTAGAAAGTGCATCTTTTTTTTGGCACTTACAAAACATATATACACAAGTTTGGATACATGTGCACATATAAAAAGTGTAGGACTTATAAAAATATGTACAAAAGGGAGTTTGATGTCGCCCTCCACTATCCTAGGTGTGTACATGTTGTGGTACATGCGTATGGAAAAGTGTGTACATGCGTACAATGATAGAGTCAGGGTCAAGAAAATTTCACCACCATTCATTCAAATATTTCATTTCACAGATCACAAAGTTTTTTATATATGGGAAATTTTCATTATGTTTTCTTCTCCAATAACTCTTCTTCCGCCGATTGCCATGGAAACCAACCAAAGCTCTTCCGGAAGGGAATTCCAACCACCACCTCGTGAATCCGATCATGGTGATGATTTTTCCTTACTTTGTAATCGTCTCCATTTGTCGCTCAAGAGTCTTCCATTTTAAAATATAATTCGCACACAAAACCACCTTCGTAGGAACTATTTTTTTTATAAAGTTTTGTCTTAGAATGTGTTTTTTGTCAACATGTTGTACTCAATTTTTCACTGGTACTAGTTTTTTCTGTACTTGTTTTGAAAATGAGTACAACATAGTGTCGAAATCAATTTTTGTACTTGTTTTTCCAGGTACAACAGAAACAAGTACATATAAAGCAAGTACAACACAACTGAAACACGCACATAGAAACAAGTACATAAAAAGTAAGTACAATACAACAGAAACAAGTACATAGAAAGCAAGTACAACACAACATAAACACGTACATAGAAACAAGTACATAAAAACTAAGTACAATACAACAGAAACAAGTACATAGACATCAAGTACAATACAAAAACAAGTACATAGAAAGCAAGTACAATGCAGAAACAAGTACATAGAAATCAAGTACAATACAGAAACAAGTACATAAAAAGAAAGTACAACATAGTGTTTTACTTGAACTTGACTTTTAATGTTAAGTATGTTTTACTTAGTTTTTGTATTATATTTTGGTTGTACTTGATTTTTGTACCTGGTTTGTTTGTATTTGAGTTTTAATAGTTTATTTCACTAGTTTAATGATTCTATATCTAGTAAGCAATTACCATATCATTTCCCTAACTCTCTCCTAATTTCTTATTTCCTTGGTTGGCTCTCTAGGTTTAAACTTATTATAACCTTCATCGATGAACTCGATCCTCCAAGTGATGTACTTAACAATTTCAAAATATGAGATGAACTTGACAGTCATTAGACTTCGACAATTTGTAAAATTCCCTGGAAACCTTAATAGACAACAACATATAACACTTAATCACTAACAATTTGTCATCCGTTGGAGGAATCACACCTCAGTGCATGCCTACTTCATTAATTTTTACTATAAGAATGGGAATTGATTCAAGATGGAGAGAATGGGAATTGATTCGAGCAAGGTCAATTATGTACAAGTTTCAAATTTTTGAAATATTTGAATTTTCTGGACGAAATTACCCCTACTGAAATAGAGAATCGTTGGATTCAATATCCAAAATAGACGGTTGAGATTTATTTCTCGCAACAAACACTTTTTTTATTTGCTAGAGGTCCAGACTCGATCCAAAGCATAACAAAAACAGTTTAGAACCATCCTCTTCTTTTTGGTTCCTGTTTTCCAAGTTAGAACAAAAGATACCATATCAAAACAAGTATGAAGTGGCACATTAGGCTCACGGGAATAGTACATTTACAAAGCAGTACAGAACTATTACACTACAATTAAATAGTGATAAATAAAAATTCAATAAAAAGTGCCAGTTCAGTATTGCAAATCTCATTCAGAATTTTTAATGAAAGTGTATATTAAGTATTGTAAATCAACTTGAACAAATATGAAAATAATAATGGCAGCAGTAATCCTTTTACAATCTTGTCAGACTCTAATTGTACCTATATGAAAATAAGGAAATATACCAATTGAAATTAAGGAACGAATTATTTTACAAATAACTGCTCAATCCGATTCAGCTTTTCAAGACTTCGATGTCTGCACAAACTTGCTTGAAAATGTAGGAATCGCTACAAAGAAACGTAAACTTAACTTTCAATTTGAATCTGACTGGTGTATGTTGTTTTGATTTGAATCGTTTCGTTGGAGTGAATCAGCTCTAGTTCTACGGTGAGTGACGGTTTGCAGTATGGATTTATAAATACCGTATATAAAAAAAGACTTATGGTCGTTAAAGGTGTCAACAGGCTCATGGATTTGGAAACGAATCCTTAAAGTTAGAGACAGTGCTCGAACTCATATCTCGGTTGATGGCGCTGGTGACTGGTTATGGGATGGAGGTCGAATGCCTCGTTATAACCTCCAGAGAGTTTGGAATGGCCAAAACAATCAGATGTTCGTGGGCTAACCTTGAGTGGAATGGATGGTAGATTCCTAGCACGAGTGTGATTTGGTGGCTGGTGTTAAATGATAGGCTTGCGGTCAAAGAGAAAATTTCAAATTGGATGATCATGATTGACATCTCATGTGTTTTGTGTAGCCTATGTGTGGATGTGAAAGAACATCTGTTTTTCTGCTGCAGTTACAAATAGATGATACTTAGCACTTTCCTCCCAAAACTTGTTACCCGTGGAGATTGGGATGATAATGTTGCACTGATTTGTCATTTTTGGAGAGGTATATCAAAGTTACATAGAGCTAAGTATTTAATTTGGTGCCTCATTATCTCTTCCATCTGGAAGGAACACTGCAAGATGGTTTTGGAGGTGCTCATATTGCATCTACTGATTTGATCCATAATATTTCTCATTACGTTAGAGCCATAGTAAACTCCAGGATTGATGAGAAGAAGTTTATGAACTATTTTCATATGCAGATCGCGTAGCTTGTTTAGTTTGTGCCCTTTTTCTCTGTTGGTTTGTTTGGTAGATTAATTGGTTTTTTAGTTTGATTTCTTGGGAGTTAATTGGGAGGTTAGATCCTCTCTAAGAGGGTGATGGCTAACTAGTTTCTTGTATAGTGGATAGAGCTTTGTACCACTTTGTTTGTTTTATTGGATAAAACTTAATTATTCATAAAAAAATATAATTTATTTAATTTAAGTTTGATTTTTAAATTCTTTATATAAAAATAATCAGGTTCAAATACAAAACTAACATGACGAATATAAATTTTATTTTAACAATTTTAAAAAATATTTTTTTATTCTAAACAAATAACTGCATCTATATTGTTAATAATTATGTTTGAATTCTCTCAATAACTACGTCTAATTAGATAAAATTATGTTTACGTTCATTATATCTATCTTATAGGTCAAAGTTGCAATACCTACGTCTAAGTTGTTAATAACTATGTTTTACCCCTTTATATTTACATTACGTTAAAATTGTTAGTAACTATATCTAAAAAGATAATAACTACCTTTATCTTTCTAATAACTATGTCTACATTTAAGCTGATAAATCCTACTTCTGAATTAGTGATAACTACGTCTGAATTTCCTCAACAATTACGTCTAACTCACCAATTACGCCTAGCGATGGTGATCATGTGGCTAGAAACTATGTTTTGAAATTGAAATTCTATTGACGTAAAAGAATCTCGTAAAAGTTTGTGGGCAACAGAATTGTCGAGGCTGTAACGTCATTTTGGTCTCGAATATACGGTCTCGTTCTCTCTTTTAACGCTTGCCATTTTTTGTTCTCCTTCATTCTTATAATTAAGCTGCTGATCTTGAAAATATTGCAATAGTGTGCTGAACACCCATTTTACATATATAAAAAAAAACTATTCTAAAGGTATTTTTCATTAATATGAAGAAAGTGACATGTGATATAAGAACGTAAAAGAAAAAGACTTGGGGTTTTCTTTCTTTGTAGATGATGCAATAAAGCTCTCTCTAGGAACACCAATCTTTTTAAATGCCAAATATGTCTTTTTTGTCCTATGTACTGTTTGCCATTCCAGGGAAGAATCAATTTTACAATAACTTTTCCTTTACTCTCATGCGTCTTGTGTATCGACTCACTCTTTCCATCGTGAGTCCCCCCTTATGCTAGGATGAATTCCTTTTACTGGTTTCAAGTTTCTGCTGCACCTCTGATGCTTCTATGATCCCCCGAATTGCTGCCATATGCTGGAATATTTGGAAACCCCGTAACGAACTGGTCTTCGGGAATTGGTTCCCCTCTACAAAGACGACGATTTGTTTTCACGAAAGCCGACCTAACATATTAGTCGCATGGTCTATCTCTTATATACGATCACGGTGACTCCTTCTATCCATCCCTTTCTCCGATCGTCCCCATATGCCCACAGGTCTACTACCTCATATCCCTACCATGGTGATACACCGTGATGGATTTTTTCCTTTATTTTCGACTCCGAGAAGGTGACTTATGGAATTTTTGTCTATAACAGTTCTGGACAAGTGAATGATGGGAGGGCCGAGACATCCTCTAATATTTCCACTAAGGCTCGTGCCATCCTTGAATGATGGGAGGGAAGAGACATCCTATAATATTTCAACTAAGGCTCGCGCCATCCTTGAAGCTTTTATGCTCGCTTCCCGCCTTCCTCTTGGTTGCAATATACTCTCTGATTGCAAGGAGTTAGTCTTGGCAATCAAGGGTCCAAAGAACCGCTGTCATTGGCAACATTACGGTACTTTTCTGATGCATCACTATCTTGAGTTCAAAATCCTCCATTTCTATTGATTTCACTCATAAAGGTTCTATCCACTCTCCCGAATGGGCTGCTAGGTCTGCCGTTGTCGTGACCCTTACATTGGGATAGATTCGTTCCTTGTAAGGTTAAACTTGTGTCTAAAACGGCTTTAAAGAGAACAATGGATTTCATAGTAAAAAAAGTTGGGGTGTACGTAAGCCAATCACAATCAATACGTAACATTGAGATAATCTGCAGAGAGGACCTACGACTCTCCGTAGCAGTGAAATCATCCAACAACATGTCTTCTTATTCATTCAACAAATTCAGTTGAAGGGTCACATCCCATGGGGGTCGGCCCCCAAATGCATTTTGTTATCCTTTTTTGGAACCCTTACTAGATGCTTGATCCTTCTCAAAATCAGACAAATATTTTGAGGTATAACTTAGGAGTCGATTTTTCACTGGTCTACTTAGCCTCCACTACTCAGTATTGGTTCGCTGATTAGTCAACCACAGTTTGTAAGGGTTTTGTCCTAAACTAGTATGAAACAGAACAACAAACTAACAAAAACAGAAAATCTAAGGTGCAAATAGATCACTCGATGCCTACGGATGAAACTAAAGTGAGAACGACTGTGGAGAAAGGTCTTGCTTGGGTTTTTGATCATTTTAAGGACTATGAGAAACTGTTCAGTATCATAATAGATCGGAACATGGGTAATGATATGTTTTGGATCTTAGGATCGGGTCTATCATATCAACAACCTAAAACCACTCGCAACGCTCACGAACATTCGCTCAACAAACAACTCCACAATAATCTCACCAGAAAACCCAAATCCGGAAAACTGAAAAAACTACGAATCGAATGAAAACGAGACAATCGAGACGACAAAATAGCAAAACACATCATCAATTATCAGGCATCCACAATCCTGTGACTACATATCAGAACAATCCCATATATACAAAGAAATCCATAAAATCCCAATGAGCGCCAACCTTTCCTTCTTCTTCTCCTCTTCTTCTTCTGTTTCTTCTCGTCCTCTTCATCCTTCTCACTGCTCCAAACACCAATCCAAACACCCAACCTTCCAAGTTCATATCGTCACTCCGGCCACGTCCACCTCCAGCAGCCACAGCCTCGCCGGCCGCTTCCCCTCAACCCAGGAAGCTGCCCAACTCCAACCAGCCAAACCTATTTCAACCTTCGTCCAAGTTTCCGCCAAATTGTAGATTTCGGTCAGTTTTGTAAACTTTGAATTTCGATTTTGAAGCTATCTTGAACGAAATTAATGTGCTTTCCTGTGCCCTTGGATGCTTCTTGATTGTTCAGAACTTGTTGTTTGCCTCAATTATTCATTTTCGCCAAAGTCGTCAAAATTCTCCGAGTTCTGCCGATTTTGTGAATTTGGAATTTTAAAGCTTCTGTTGATTTCCAGGTGCTGCATTGATTCTGTGTCATTTATGAGTTTGGTGTTGGAATCAGTGTGCAAAGTCAGTTTGATGTTCATAAATCTACAGACAAAGTCTCTTGTTAGGAAGCATGCAACGATTTCTTTCACCGCTTTCTCTTGTCAAACTTGGCTGCATTGTGAATCTTTGAGAGCTGTTTGGGGATGCGTTTTTATTCTTACTTGAGAGATAGTTTTAATCATCGTGGTTGATTCTTTGCTTGCTAAACTGTTCATCTCTACCTATATACTGTATTGCTATATTTCTTTGCAGGGAAGATGTTTGGTTTAAGTGTGGTGTCCCATCTTGGATCATAACTATGTTTTAAATGGTTTTTGCCAAAAACTGTCATCTTCTTGGACTATCATTGCTTCGAATTAAGTGTGGGGTAATGTTTGAGTTTGGTATACATTATTGGTGGTCCTATCATACGAGTGTGCTAGGACTGTAGTTAGTGGCTTCTTTTCCTAATATGATGTTGATTTGGTTTGGATTTTAGAAGATTGTATCTTTTGGATGCTCATTATGGTTTGATTGAACTTGACTTGTGTTATGATGTTCGTTTGTTCTTAAGAATAACTAGTTATTTTTGTCATTGTTGAAGTTATTGTTTGAAACTTTACATTGCCATGACATGTGCTTATTTAGGTTCTTTCTATTTTATTTGTGTCATGCTATTCCTGCAAAGTAGTTTGAATCGAGCAATTGACCTATCTTGTTATCACTTTGGAGTTCGTTGACTGGTTCTCGAGTTCGTTGGATTGGAAAGCATTGAGCAATGTATTGTTGGATTGTGATTGTTTGTGCTCCGGATTGTGTTTGGCTGGCTTAATTTTGTAGATGTCAGGTGAGGGTTCTTCCGAGTCTCAGGGACTGACTAGGAAGAAGAGACATGTTTCAGAGGAAGATGAGAGGACAGCTCGAGCTACGATTGCTTTGCAACAACCTAGGGAGAAGCACATTCGAGCGGTTACTGCCGCTGCGGTTGAGTCTTCTTGACCTTTGAGGATGCAGTCTTTCTAAGTCGCTACCCAATTGTCAGTGGGGAGAGGGTTGTAGATACTGGGCTGTTTCATTGGACTTATATAGATGCTACTCTTCTCCCTTATTGGTCTTCTTGGATGCGACAGTTGCTTTAGTAGGGTCGCCTTGACCAGACTCTTTCCGTTGATCAGCCGAGTCGCGAGGTACTCACCCAGGAGTTCTTCTCCACTTTAATGGTGAACCTCTAAGCTGACTGAGATGACAGTTCGGCTATCGAAAGTATGGCGGAACAGCCTCAACATTTTTCGTTTGACGAGTTTGCAGTTGCATGTGGTTTCTATGATTAGGCAGACACTCGGGAGGCTTGGTTTCATCAACTATTGATCTATCGGAGTGATATGCCTTGACTGTTGCCAATGCTTCATTATGGACTCGAGTACAGAAAGAGGTGGTGCCATTTTCTGCTGGGAAGCTCAAAGCGAGCCTCTTCAGGAATCCTCTATACATATTTATTCATGGAGGGTTGGCTAGGACTATCACAGCCCGCCATGAGAGTCTTGGTCTCATACTTGCTCGGGAGGTCTCATACTTGCTCGGGACTTGTTCCTGTTTTAGACGATGACTGACGGTACACCGACACACTTAGGCTATCTAGTGCACATAACTTACATCTCATGTGCGCTCCGTCTTCTTCAACAATTCTTGGCGATGCTTATATTGCTTGAGTGGCCAGACACTTAGGGGTTGTCCACCGGTTCAGAGACATCCCGAGTGACTCGCCGATGATGATGGATTCTGCTTTGCTCGTCCGCATGAAGTTGCTTCATGTGGTGCATGGTATTGGTGGTAGTGGCTTCGAGATGCCTGTTAATTCCTACATTTCATGATATGTTGTGGATGAGGAGGCAGAGATGGATGCCATGGACACCCCTGTTTCTCCAGTTGTTCAGCTCGAGGATGACTTCTCTCTTACAGATGTAGTTCGCCATCTCACCACTCAGCAGACACAGTTTCAGACAAAGACTCGAGCTGCTATTGTTGACCTCACCTCCCGAGTATACTGGTTGCAGCGACGTGATCATGACAGGCATGATGGATCTCCCCCACCAGGGCTACCACCTTTCCAATAACTCTTGTGGTTTTTCAAGACATCTAGTGTTTGATCTGTGTTTCTATTCTCTTTCTTTTGACTTTTGTTATTTTTGCTACTCTATTGTGATGTTTTAGACTTGCGTCTACCCCATCAAGCACTTGTGCTTGTGTCGGTCGTTGTTTGTACTGTGCTCTTTTCTTTTTTTCCTGTGTTTGTTTCAGGCGTTTCCCAACATTCCTCTGACCTTCGACTAGGATTATTCTATTTTCGATCGTCTTTGTGGGTTGTTCCGCCCTACATCCTTTGTGCTTGTTCGTGATGGTACACTTTCTCCTACTCTACTATATTTTGGTCCCATTGAGGACAGTGTTATGTTTAAGTGTAGGGGATTGTGAAAGTGTACCGTGATTGTTTTCAATGAATGTTTAGGGTGCTAGTTCATTGTGGCTTCTTATTTGGATTGATGTTTTTTGTGACTTGTTTTCGTTTTCCATATGCCCTTTTAAACTTGAATTGTAGATGATGGTGAAAGAATGCTTAGTGGTTTAGCTCTTCCTATGGATACCTTGTATGCTAAGATCTAGTTTGTGAACCACCAACTGTGTCACTCAAAACTAGTGTATTAGGAACTCCCATATATGATGCACATGGATTAGTCACTTTCGTTGTTTTGTTCTAGGTTGTAGTAAAGTGCATTTGTAGCTATCCCCATCAAAATTTTCTAGGTTGATACAAAGGTAAAACAGGTGAGAGGAGTCTGAATGAGGTTGATAGAATAAAAATGTCGTGGGATTTGGTTAGAACCTAAACCTGTGTAGCGATCCTCAAGGCCCGCATTCTTCCCAACCTTTATGTGGTTTGGGGCGTCGGTTGGAGACTGATTAGCTCCGAATCCGGTAAAGGTTGTGATCATCCCCATTTGGAAAAAGTAACAATATCAAAAAAGCCAAAACAGTGAAAAGTGAAAAATGAAAGAAAGGAAAGAAGATAATGAAAAGCAATGAAACGCATGTGAAAGCAAGTTGTATGCAGTATATTATATCTAGTAGTATAGTCAAACGAGCAAATTAGAGGAGGGTTCTAGCATTGTTTGAGTGTTGTGTTTTATATGAAAAATTTGTTGTAAAGCACCTTCCCCCTAAGGTTCGAAAGAGAAAGCCTGATCAGGAGGAGCCGCTAGTCTGTTACTTCCTCTATCACCTAGGTGGCATAAATTTTTGGGGGTTATGTGCACACTACGATGGTTAGAAACTAAGTCATGTGCATCATATGTAGTAGTCCATCTTCTACTAGTCTAGGAGACTCGGTGTTATACTTAATTGTGTGGTTTGGTGTTTGACTAGTTCTACTTGGCACCATGGTAAAATGTGAGACCATAGATTATTCTTTTCGCTCACCATATTTTGAGTTCTTTGTGAGTGTGTTGAGTATATTTGCTTGAGGACAAGAAATGTTCGAGTGTGGGGGATTTGATAGCACAATTATTGGTAGCCATTTTGACCCTATCGTGAATAGGTTTTCCTCCGGTATCAATGATATTTGCTTGTAGCAGTGTCTGGTTTGATTATAATTGCATTTCATGTTCGTTTACTCTTGATCGTACCGTCTTTGTCCATTTGATTTCACGTCACTACAAAGCCGATGGTACTTTCCGTCAGAAAATCAGAGTTTGAAAGAAGGCGTGAGATTCTGCTATTGAGGAGTCACGGTCGTGACACAATCTGTCACGGATGTGACACAATCTGTGACGACCATGATGGGTGTCACGGCCATGATAACTTACTGTTATGGTCGTGATGCATAGTCTGGGTAGAATGCTCTGTTTATCCCCAACTTGAGATTTTTGGGAGAGAAGAGCCATGGAGATGAACTTTACACAAGTTGACAGGAATTTCTTGGAAGCCTATGAGCCCATGGGAATGAAGATTTGAAGCCAAATAGACAAGGATTCGAAATCCAATGAAGGATCTACTTTCTACTTTGATGGATTGGTAGTTTGAAACACTCTTTACACCTCCCATGGATAGCTAGGTTTTCTTCTTGTTTGGGTTTTGTGGATTCTTTTGGATTTTTAGGATTGTTCTAGTATGTAGTGATACGATTGTGGATGCATGATTATTGGTGATATGTTTTGCTATCTTATCGCCTCGATTGTCCTATTTCTTTTCGATTCGAAGTTTTCCAGTTTTCTTGATTTGGGTTTTCTTGTGAGATTGTTTGCTAAGTTGTTTGTTGAGCGGATGTTTGTGGGTGTTGCGAGTGGTTTTAGGTTGTTAAGTTGATAGACCCGATCCTAAGACCCAAAATATATTATTACCCATGTTTCTGTCTATTATGATACTGGAAGTTTCTCATAGCCCTTAAAATGACCCAAAATCCAAGTCAAGGCCTTTTCCCCGGAGTCATTCTCACATTAGTTTTATCAGTAACCATCGAGTGATCTATTTGCATCCTAGATTTTCTGTTTTTTTTAGTTTGTTGTTTTGTTTCATTCTAGTTTAGGACAAAACCCTTGCAACTGTGATTGACTAACGAGTGAACCAATATTGAGTAGTGGAGGCCAATTAACTTCGTGATATTTGTTTGGTTCCGAGAAGGATTACATACACTCCATTAATCAATTGGATATTATAATTTTTCTCTCACTCATCTTAGACCAATTTAGAAAGCACTTTAAATATAAAGTATTAAAATATAAAATATTAAGAAAAATATTTCTGTAATATTTTTTATTTGAAGGACCAAAATGTAAAAAATCTTGCAATATAAGTACTTGTGTTGTCAAACCCTAATAAATCTTGAAATATGTGATTTCTTTCTCTTTTCTAAAGTTTGTGTATGATAAATCTTTCAAAACTCAAATCAGTTTTTTTTGTCACTATTAAACTCACTTCAAATAAAGGTATTATTTTGATTCAAAATGATTGAATATTTTATAAAATAAGATGATCAATTATATTGTTCTTCACTCTTGATATTTCATTAGTGTTCTTTCAAGATGAGTAGGTGAAGGTTGAGACTAGTGGAAGGAGGTGACGAATGGTAAATGGTCGTAGATTTACATCATAATGACTCGATGGCTTCTTCATTATTTTGACGATTAGACCACCTAAATCTCAATAATGCCTCCTCTATTATTTAGCGAGCTAATCTAGATCCGAATGAGCAAACATGGTTCAATTGCCATGAAATTGAGAGAGACGATAAAGGCAGCTACCATGATGTTTCCCATTGGTCTATTAGAGGTAAATGCCGAATTTTTTCCATATATCCAACATTCTCATTTTTAGGGTTTGACATGGTTCTTTTTGGTTTCTAATGTTGAAGTGAATGATTCATGATTTTGGGAAGTAAATGGACAATAACTGATGAGTTAGAATTTTGTTTGATGCACTATTTGCGACTATAGATTTAGCCAACTTGAAGACTAATCATAGATATAATTTTGTGATGTCGGCTCGACATATTGGTGAGGGGTTCTTTGTTAAATACCTAAAGCTCTTTAATTGGTTATTCTTGCGGATGATTGCATAATAGGCTCTTTACAAATGTTATGATATGATCTCTGCAAAAGTTTTGATCTACTGTCTACAAATATTTGGACTTGTTTTCTGCAAATGATCTTGATTCAATGTCTGTAAATATTTTTTATTTGTGATATTCAAATATTTACAATATGTATTATATTATTATAAAGTATTCTTTGTGATCAATTATTTTTTATTCCATGTGTCTCCAAAGAAATTCATGTGACAACTATTTTTTAGCCTGAACTGTATTATATGATTGCAAATGTTCTTTATAATAGTACCATATGAGCTTCTATAGACTCCCTAACCTGTAACTAGCACTAGCAGGCGACCCACTAGAGTACTTGAGGACTCTCCTTGTAAATTACATAGTTGACTTTTTATGATGTTGAATTTTTATTTCGTTGATAGTTACGTTGACATTACTATTATGTAGTTAATTTTTTTGTACGAGGAAAGATCCCCCTTTGGCCAAATTTTTGGCTCCACCACTACCAACTAGAATACTTTAGGACGCTCTTTGTAAATTAACGAAGTTTGATTTTGCATGATGTTTGTTTCATTCTATTGACACATTTAATATCCTTACAATAATATGAATTTTAATATGTTAAAAATATATATATATATTTAATTTTTTTCTTTTTTCTTAGGTTCGAATTATAGATATATAAAATGCAACAAAATTTAAAATATATATGATGCATGCATTCATGAGTTTGCAATTAAATTACCATAAATTTAACTATGATATGTACACTAAAACACTTGCCATATATGTTGTTCCCTAAAAAGTTAAAAGTAGCAACTCAATAACCAATTTCGCTCCCCACATTAATTTCACTAGTGAACAAATCATCCCACGACCTCCTATATAACACAATAAAGTTTGGGTCTTGAATCACACTCACACTACCTAATCATTTATACAATTTGGTCAAGTGCATTGAACAATTTTGGGTCTGCTACTTTAATCACCCAAGAAAGTGAAACTCTGCGGTGTCCAAGTGTGCTCCATCATAAACAATCCGTACGATGAGGCTCAATCGCTAGAGACTTGGGCACTGATGGTTGGCGAGGTCCACCATGTGTTAACCCGCTTTAAGAACACACCCAATGGACCAAGAATATGGTCAGCCGGGAGGAGTACCTCATCAACCGGATCAAGAACTCCCGGAGTCATCGACATTGATTTGTGGGTCCGAGAGGAACATAGATTGATAGGTCGCTTAGGAAGAACCCTAGATTATTCGTTAGCTCGAGAGAGGAGCGAATCGTTTAGGCTCTTTGCACGTTTGTCGTTGTGGCATTTCGTTGAACATAATTAATGCATTTTGTTTAGGTGTAGAGTAGATCGAGAGAGGAGTCTACAGTTAGACGAAATAGATCCTTAGAGGCGCGAGAGTGATCTAAGACTACATTAGGAAATTGCCGAGTGTTATAACCTGAATAACTGAGATAATTCATCAATCATTCATGCATAGCTAGTTTTACTGGATTCGAATCCGAGCAACCTTCATTCCCATTTGAAACTCAATCTCTCAAATTCGTTTAACTTTTAATTGCATGCTTAGTTGTTAATCGGTTACTTAAAACAATCTAAAAACAATTTCAATCTGTTATTTGGTTTAGTTTGATTGTCAACTTGAGTAATAAGAATAGAAAGACCCTAGGGAGAATTACGATCCCACTAGAGCAATCTAGTGGGTATTTGAAAGCGGGGTAAAATCCGTTCATCAAATTAGATGAATTATCTCGGTTATTCAGGTTATAAAGGCTCGACAATTTCCCAATGTAGTCTTAGATCACTCTCGCGCCTCTAAGGATCTATTTCGTCTAACTGTAGACTCCTCTCTCGAGCTAATCTATACCTAAACAAAATGCATTAATTATGTTCAACGAAATTCCACAACGACAAACGTGCAAAGAGCCTAAACGATTTGCTCATCTCTCGAGCTAACGAATAATCTAGGGTTCTTCCTAAGCGACCTATCAACCTATGTTCCTCTCGGACCCACAAATGAATGTCGATGAGTCAATCAAGACGGCCATACAAAATTGAATCAGAAATTAGGTTTTAGGAAGAATGCATCATAAGTACGAATAAACCTCAATAACAAATCAAATCATCCGTACAAAAGCTTAGCTAAAGCTTCATCTCATCCGAACAACACAGAAAGTTTAGCTACTCATGGTTCGGGAAGTCAGAAGGGAAAACGAAATGAGAACAACCCGGAAAAATAACATGATCCGTTGAGAATTCCCAATCCTGTCGCCGATCCTCGCTCCGTTTCTAATTGATGATAATCTTTCGCTCCAATCGGTCTCTGGCACTCTCCCTCTCTCTAAAAGCTCGAAAATATGTGTAGAAATAATCATATCTCGTCCAAAGGGCTGCTAGGGCTTTTTATAGACTCGTCGTCCAAATCCAAGATGGAAAAGGATTGGAAAATCCGTCTGGAATGGAACACGCCGTGTTTGACAGAACACGCCTTGGCACACGCCGTGTTCCGTGCCGTGTTCGGCCCCTATAACTTTTTTCCTGATTTTCATCTCCGGAACACATCGTGTCCCAGTTGGAACACGCCATGTTCTTTAGAACACGCGCTGGAACACGCCGTGTTACTATCCGTGTTCCTCCCCTATAAGTTTTCGCCCTTTTTCCATGACCGGAACACGCCGTGTTCCAGTTGGAACACGCCGTGCTCCTCTCCAGTGGCTCTAAATTGGTCCGTTTCCGCTCTCGCTCATCCTCAAACACCGTACATTGCCTGAAACTGTATAAAAAACACACGGAACAACGTAATACGGCCCCAAGGGGCAAGGGAGCTAACATATGCAAGAGATCTAGGGTTTAAACACTTTTCGACACACAAAAAGCTCATTTTACAATCAAAAAGGTGTGTCGAATATGCAACACATCAGTCATGCAACTTTACATTGCCCTGCATCAAGTTTTCCCCACAAGAAACAATTACACAGCTTTTTGATGTCCTTTAGGAGAGTTTTCATAAGCAGAAACGCAGACATCCACTATTAGAGTATCCATCCAATCACCAAGGAAATAAGCTGGATTTTTCCGGCTAAAGACAAACTTCTAGCTTTCCAATAAGTAATTTGGGAAGTGATTTTATCAAAGAGAACCTTACACTCTGGGGCCTTTAGGTTACCAAATATGAGCGGGACACCCAGATAGCAAAAAGGGAGCAGCCCAGTACGAAACCCAGAGGCACCAATCAATAAGCATCATAATTCGTAAATGTAGTGAGGAAAATCTCACTTTTCTCAAGATTAAATTTTAGTCCCAAAATTTCTTGAAACTGAGAAAGAACATCAACCACTCCGTTAATCACTCCCATCATTGCTTTTGTAAAGACAATAAGATCATCCGCAAACCTAAGAGGGGTGATTTTTGTACCTGCACATTGCGGATAGAGAGCAAAAACACCTTTTTCACTGCATTATCAAAAAGACATAATAAGGCTTCCATATAGATAAGAAATAATTATGGCGAAATGGGCTCTCCTGCCCCAGCCATTTACGGGCACTAATATAGCGACTTAAAATTCCATTTAGTCAAATAGAGAGCTTAGCAGTTCCAAGAAAGTCTTGAATCCATTGAATAAATCTTTAAGGGAAGCTCATTGCACTAAGAACTTCAAATAGGAATTTTCATTCGATAGAATCAAATGCTTTGATAAGATCGATCTTTAGGGCACAACACGGAGTGATTGTAGTCTTCCTATGAGTGCAGAGTAGTTGATGAGCTAGGAGAATGTTGTCACCAATACTCCTTCTTTTAATAAATGTCGTATGGGTAGGGCTAATCAGAACTAGATGCACCTCTCTCATGCGATTTGAGACCACCTTCGAGATTGCTTTATCAAAAACGTTGCCACATGAAATAGGCATGTAGTCTTTTGCTTCAGTAGCATTAATCTTTTTTGGGATCAAAACCATGCTAACCGAGTTAACTGAGTTTAGAAGTTACCTCTCTCAAAGAAGTATAAACCTGCATACGTAGCATCTTCGCCAACCGTTTTCCACCATGTCTTAAAAATCCAGCAATGTACCCATCAAGACCAGGGGCTTTGTCCCCATTCATGTCATGTCAAAGAAAACTTGTTTTACTTCCTTCCAACTGATTGGTTCAACTAGTCTATCCCCCCTGAGCATCAACAAGCTTCGGTTGAATGATATATGGGAGATTAACTTTGGAGACCTTTGAGCTAGTCCCCAAAATCATCAACCAGGTCCCTATTTTCATTCCTTATATGCCTCATAGTGTTTCTAACTTGCCTTGATCAGACATAATCATAAAAGAATTTAGTGCAACCAGCACCTTCTCTAACCCAATTAATTATAGGGTTTCTGCCTCAGATAGCTAGTCTCAGTTTTCTTCAAAGCCTTGTCGTGAACGTTTCCGTCCGCCCGCCGATGGCTCGCGATGGTTCGGAGTCGCCACCAATCGCTTAAAAGTGGATTGGACACTTGGAGCCCGGTTAAGCCTTTGGGACCTAAACCGGGCAGGGTCTGCGTTGTGAGATATGGGTAAGGGGGACGGTTACGTGTGGGGAAGGATTAGCACCCCCACAACGCCCGGTAAACCGGTACTACGAAAATCGATAAGTTTGATGTGTTTTTATTAGGTGCGTTTGATTTTTTTATTATGTAATTCACTCGTCTTCACTCTTGTGAAGACTAAAGCCACCAATACGGTCATAGTTTTGTAAAACAGTTCAAAAGGAGAAGTCGATAAATTATATTTAATTTAGAAGGATGATAAGTTGCTTCAAGGTTGGAAGTAAAATGGAAAACTGTTTTAAAATAGAAAATAAAATGATAGATCGATTTAAAATTGGGAAAATAGTAATTTGTTTTGAAGTCGAAAAGAAAATAGTGAATTGTTTTGAAATTGGAAAGAAGACGCTAAATTATTTTCGAGTTGGAAAGAAAATGATAAGTTATTTAAAATTGGGAATAAAACGATAAATGCTTTAAAGTTGGAAAGAAACTAATAAGTTGTTTTAAAATTAAAGATAAAATGATAAATTGTTTTAAAGTCGGGAAGAAGATAATACATTCTTTTAGAGTCGGAAGAAAACAATAAATTGCTTTAAGGTTGGACTCGAGTCTCTTGACAGCCTACGTACCCGGAGTTCGGGATCAAAGTCCACGTAGTTCGATTTGAAAAAGTTGATTTGAGGTGCAACTGAATAGTTACGGTTTGCTTGGTAATTTTGAAATTTTTTATGAGTTTTATATTTTCGAGAATATCACGTCACTTTAATAGCATAAAGCCCGGCATTACTTATTCTCATTTTAGGTTTATTTAAGAAAAAGATTTTATGTTTTATAATTTTATGATTTGAAGAGGATTTGTTTGAAAATAGTAGACCCAAATACTTTCCCTCTTGAGAAGGTTTACGTCAATATTCGAGGTTTTTCGCGGATTTTTGCTCTTGCGAAAAATACGTTACTCGACCAATTACTTTTATGATAGTGATTTTTAAAGTGGACTCGAGCCTTTCTCGGCTGCCTACGTACCCAATATTTTGGGATCAAAGTCCGCGTAGTTCGGACGGTGTAAAAGTTGTCGAGGATTTCACGTAATTTTACTATAGCAAACATTATGCTACTGTGCTCGTTTTCTTTTGTTTTAAAAACGCGTCGAATGATTCATGATGAAATTTTTGCAAAAACTATTTTTTGAGTTTCGGTATTCCGAATCCATCAACACCAATTCACTGATACATTTATCGAGGAAAAGGCAAGGAACAAAAAATACAATCTGCGACGAATTTACTTATGAATCACAGGCTCGCAAATTGGAATATTTGTTATTCTATGACGCTGAAGGAAACAATAATGATTTATAATTTCGGCATTTATTTGTTGAAAGTTATATTAGTTGATATTTTGTAAGATCCGAAACTCTTGTTCCGGGCAAAGGATTCATACACGTCGCTATAACGTTTTTTATGGCTTATTATTCGTGGTATATTTGATTTTAAGTCTTTTGTTTAACAACGATTTATTTGATTTTTATTAAGATTAATTTAATTGACCAAAATTAGAAATATGCCATTGGACGAGAAACGAACCTAAATTCGGATGTGTTTGGCAAACATTTTTAGTGATTCAATGCTTTATTGTCGTTAAATTAACGTTATCGAAATTAAACACCTTAAATCAATTTTAATACTTGGAAGATTCGATATTTTGGGCTTTATTATTTTTACTTTTTAATATCAATTAAAGTTAGAGAATTTAAAATTTTATTATCAACCTACCCTTATTTCGGTTTTACTCGTTTTTAATCCAAACTTAATAAAGCTTAATTTACACAACATTCTAAGGGCGTTCTGACCGAAATAGGCTGAGTTGGATTTTGGTCCGAAACGAGATGGGAGGAAGGCCAAACTCGTTGAGCGAGTTGACCGGTCCGATTGTTCATTACCCAACTCAGGGCTGGAAAAGGACGAAAATACCCCTAACTATTTTGTGTGTCAAGAAGGAAGGCGTGGGGTAAAAATGTAATTTACCTGACTCATATAATTACCCCTCTTAAGCCAAATTCAGCCATTTGAAACCTAACTCCCTCTCTCTTCCCCTCAATCCTCTCCCTTCTCTCTACACTTTTCCCCGTCGACGGCGGCGCGCCGCCGCCGCCGCTTCTCCTCCTTCTTTTTCTTCTTTTTCCTTTTCTTCTTTTCTCTCTTTTTCTTCTTCTTCTCGCCCGCCCGGCGCACCGACCCTCCTTTCCTTCTCTCCCTTTTTCCTCCGGCGACGGCGGCGCCGCCGCCGCCCTTCCCTTCCCTTCTCTTCTTTTCTTTTTCTCCTCTTCTTCTTCCCCGCCTCTCTTTCGCCTCCGTCCCTTCCTCTTCTCCTTCTCTCTCGGCGGCGGCGGCCGCGCCGCCTCCATCTCCTCTCTTCTCCCACAACGACAACGAGAAGGAAGAAAAGGTAAAAAGCCCCCTTTCTATTCGTGTTTTTTTTTATTTTTAGTTCGATCCGGGCTTGCATATCGTTTGCAAGCCCCGATCTGTAGATTTAGGGTTTGAGTTTGTGTTCTTTCTCGATTTTTGTTCTCTTTACTCGTTTTCAATAGAGTTGGGGATCGGTAAAGAAAAGGAGAAGGGGACACGAAGAAACCGATAAAGAGAAGTAGGTTAAGTATTGTTTTTTCTTCTTCCTTTTGTAGTTTAATTTATTTCGAAGACGAAGGGAAAGAGTCTGATTTTTTAAGTGTATTCGAGTGAATGAAGAAAGAAAACTCGGATTCAACCTACCAGAGGAAATCGATCGGAAAAAAAACGAAGAAGAGGGAAGACGCCGTTAGGAAAGGTAAAACTCTTAATTCTAAATATTCTAATTTTGTTTGGTAGAAACTCGTTTTGTCATTAAAATTAAAATATGTAGATTGAAAGGTGAAAATTTGACTGTCCTGTTATGGAACCGAATTCGGTACTTTAAACACATAAGATGGCTTATTTGCATGAAAAATTTGATCACTTTGTTAATTTTAATAAAATTCCAGCAATAGTTATTTGGAGAAAATGCCCATATTTTGCTTGATCGTAGTGCCACATGTTAAGTCTTTGTACGGTATTTGAATTTTGATGTTGATGGTGTTAAAATGACTCGAAATCGCCCATTTGAATCCTTTTAATCATATTTTCTAGTAAGCTTTCATTTGGTGAAAACAGTCTTTACTTTTTTATATTACTGTTTCGTGAGTTCTTCGGATTATTTAGTATTGATGATTATTAGATTAGAAAAGGGTTTAGGACATGAGCAATGGAAACATCGATATGATTTGAAAATTGGGAAGATGTTTTGTTTGGGAGGACCAACCTTTAAAAGCTGATTTTGTTCTTCTTTCGCAGCATGGATGGCCCTTGGTTTGCTGGCTCGGGAACTTGGGAATTCGGAAGCTTCGAATCCCCAAAATTTCGGCTAGAAGAGCTTTGTATTTTCTGTTTATTTTGGCCAATTTTCGTTTGTAATGGGGTTGTGTAATATGATTGGGGCGTAGTGGTAATGGGCTGTAGATTGCTTGTGATGGGATTGGGGTTGGTGTTTCTCGTTGTAGTCGGTAGTCCCCTCTTTTTCTTCCCCCCCCCCCCCCTCTCGAAAGAAATTCGATGGTCCTTTTAAATGATCAATGGGGCTCCCACCTCCATTAAAAACCAATCACAATTCAACACCCATGTTCTAACTTAAAAGAGAGGTGGCAGCTCTCGATTGATTACGGTAACGGGCCAGATATCGGGCCGAAAATCGGGCCTGAAATTGGACCCGAAAAAGATCAAAAGTTCGATGTAAAGTAGAGTTACGTAATGAAAAAAACTCAAGGACCCGGACAAAATTTGGTTACTACAGTTGCCCCTCTTTGTATTACTTTTGTTTATAATCAAAAGTAATACAAAGATAGGAACCAAATTTTGAAAGGTTTTTCGAATCTATCCTCACGTTTGTTTTTTTATATTTGTCTTTTATTTTTACGAGGAGTAGTAATAACACGATACTATGAATACAGTTTGATTTAACCCAGGATGCTAGGGTGAATGTACTAGGGATTCAGCTTTACTTACTTCCCGTTCAAAAGTGCGATCCGCTTGCCCCGGGATGCTAAGGGTGAATGTACTAGGGACTCAGCTTGACTTATCTCCCGTTCTAAGGTGCGATCCGTTTGACCTAGGATGCTAGGGTGAATGTACTAGGGACTCAGCTTGACTTATCTCCCGTTCCAAAGTGCGATCTGTTTGCTCCAGGATGCTAAGGGTGAATGTACTAGGGATTCAGCTTGACTTATTTCCCGTTCCAAGGTGCGATCCGTTTGACCCAGGATGCTAGGGTGAACTCACTAGGGATTCAGCTTGACTTATTTCCCGTTCCAAGGTGCGATCCGTTTGCCCTAGGATGCTAGGGTGAATGTACTAGGGACTCAGCTTGACTTATTTCCCGTTCCAAGGTGCGATCCGTTTGACCCAGGATGCTAGGGTGAACGTACTAGGGATTCAGCTTGACTTATTTCCCGTTCCAAGGTGCGATCCATTTGCCCCAGGATGCTAGGGTGAACGTACTAGGGATTCAGCTTGACTTACTTCCCGTTCCAAGGTGCGATCCGTTTGAACCAGGATGCTAAGGGTGAACGTACTTGGGACTCAGCTTGACTTATCTCCCGTTCCAAGGTGCGATCCGTTTGAACCAGGATGCTAGGGTGAACGTACTAGCGATTCAGCTTGACTTATTTCCCGTTCCAAGGTGCGATCCGTTTGCCCCAGGATGCTAAGGGTGAACGTACTAGGGACTCAGCTTGACTTATCTCCCGTTCCAAGGTGCGATCCGCTTGACCTAGGATGCTAGGATGAACGTACTAGGGATTCAGCTTGACTTATTTCCCGTTCCAAGGTGCGATCCGTTTGCCTCAGGATGCTAAGGGTGAACGTACTAGGGATTCAACTTGACTTATTTCCCGTTCCAAGGTGCGATCCGTTTGCCCTAGGATGCTAAGGGTGAACGTACTAGGGACTCAGCTTGACTTATCTCCCGTTCCAAGGTGCGATCCGCTTGACCCAGGATGCTAGGGTGAACGTACTAGGGATTCAGCTTGACTTATTTCCCGTTTCAAGGTGCGATCCGTTTGCCCCAGGATGCTAAGGGTGAACGTACTAGGGACTCAGCTTGACTTATCTCCCGTTCCAAGGTGCGATCCGCTTGACCCAGGATGCTAGGGTTAATGTTCAAAAGATGTAATTGGATGCAAGACGACTTTGAAAATATGCAATTTGTTTATAGCCTGAATGCAATGCAATTTTTAAAAGATGGAATTTGTTTATAGCCGGAATGTAAGGCAATTTTTTAAAAGGTGCAATTCGTTTATAGCCTGAACGCAAGGCAATTTTTAAATGTGGAATTCGTTTATAACCCGAACGCAAAGCAATTTTTATATACTTGGGATTTTTTTAAATGCAATGCGTTTATACCCGACACGCAAGGGTGTAAATATTTGGATTTTTCCACATGAAATGCGTTTATACCCGGCACGCAAGGGTTTAAATATTTGGATTTTTTCAAATTGCAATGTGTTTATACCCGGCACGCACGGGTTTAAATATTTTGGATTTTTCTTCGAAATGTAATGCGTTTATACCCGACACGCAAGGGTTTAAATATTTGGTTTTTTTCAAAATGCGATGCGTTTATACTCGACACGCAAGGGTGTAAATATTTGGATTTTTCGAATTGCAATGCGTTTACACCCGGTACGCAAGGGTTTAAATATTTGGATTTTTCTTCAAAATGCAATGGTTTATACCGCACGCAAGGGTTTAAATATTTGGGTTTTTTGAAAATGCAATGCGTTTATACCCGGCACGCAAGGGTTTAAATATTTGCGTTTTTTGAAAATGCAATGTGTTTATACCCGGCACGCAAGGGTGTAAATATTTGGATTTTTTTTCAAAATGCAATGCGTTTATACCCGACACGCAAGGGTGTAAATATTTGGATTTTTTTCAAAATGCAATGCGTTTATACCCGACACGCAAGGGTGTAAATATTTGGGTTTTTTGAAAATGCAATGTGTTTATACCCCACGCAAGGGTTTAAATATTTGGGTTTTTTGAAAATGCAATGTGTTTATACCCGGCACGCAAGGGTGTAAATATTTGGGTTTTTTGAAAATGTAATGCGTTTATACCTGGCACGCAAGGGTATAAATATTTGGATTTTTTTTCAAAATGCAATGCGTTTATACCCGGCACGCAAGGGTGTAAATATTTGGAATTGGGTCCTGGTGAATGTATTTGAGATGTACGATATTAAAATTTAAATTAATTGGATTGTTTTGGGATATTTATCATGACGTTGATGATGCATGGATAACCTTTGATGTATGTGTTCGATAATCTTACATTTTATAAGGACGAAAACCTCTTGACGATTTTGATTTACGAAATGACGGGTTCCTTAAAACCACATAAATTTTAATGCACGATATGCTTATGAGGATTTTAATGCACCAAATGATAATTTTTGAATTTTATTTGTGTATGCAACAAAGATGGAAATTATTATGATTGAGTCATGCCTCTCGACTTTGTAATTAATAGTGATCATTTAAGATATGATGCATGATAAATCTCATATGCATGTAAGAAGTCTAAGGATGGCTTTGAAATTTGGTAGAAAATGAGAAATTGGATTAAGCATAAGATTTTGAATGCTCGATAAATCGATGAATGCGAGTTATGATAAGCTTTATGTTAGTATGAAGCATAATTTATTTTTACTTTTTATTTATTATTATTTTTATTTTTTTAAGAACAAAATGAGAAATCGATATTACCATTGCATATGCAAGGTAGTAAGTGATGAAAAGTTTCGATTGATTTTCTCAATTGATCGGCGTGATGGTTTTTGAATTGTGATAATAAGACACATGACTATATGGACCGGGCATATGTAGTTGTTTTCTCATACTAGAGACACATACATGACTTTGACTTACTTTGTGTGAAAGAATACGAATTTCAAGTGATATGTCTTTGATGGGTGTATCAAATAAAATGTTGAATTTTGAGAAAATGTCTTTGGAAAAATCTCTCGTTGGTGAATGGGGTATAAATATGATTTTTTTTTTTGGAAATTTCGAAATGACACATGAGCATATCATGAAGGAGCCTAAGAATTGCTTATCAATAATAAAATGTATTTTTCGAATTTGGACTTAAGCGAAAGCTATCTCTGGTCGTAGCTTGGCGCGGGGCTTCAGTTGGGTTCTGAAACGGCATAAGACTGGGTAATAATGTCTGCAGCATTACTTGATGGTCATGCCCCTTTGATATTCTCGTTTGATTGACATCTACTTGGAGTGCGTCTAGTGAGTAGATTCGAGTCCTTCTTAATGGAGATGACGATTCTTTGTCACTGGACGGTTATGAATTTATTATGACGAATGATCATTTATAGCTCTCTTTCTATTTTTGAGCTCTCTTTTTTAGGTGAACTAGTGCACTCATCGGGAAGATATAATTGATTTCCTCTTGGGACCAGGTTAGAAGTTGTGTTTTGAAGACATATGTGTGTGTGTACTATACTACAAAGCGAATTTGAGAACAAATGAAGATTTTCATAATTTAAGAGGAATTCGAAATTTCTTTTGATCAAATGGAAATCGATATTCATCTCATTAGTAAATTTGCATATTTAACTCAAAGGAACGGACACATCGTCGATCTTAGCTAGACTTCTCACGTGGACATTTTGGTACGTGTATATGAGACGTACTTACTCTCTAGTTTTTCCGCTCTGATTTTTGGGTTAGGTGTTTCACTCATTCATTTTCCTTATCTAGACAATCACCATAGGCTTGTAATGCAACCAATTCGCCACCACGCATAATGTAAATGACATATTAAGAGGTCTTTTCTAGATTTATGGTAAATGCCTTAGGAAAATGGTAGGGATAATTTTTTTACTAATATTTTTGTGAGTGATGGTACGAGCTGGGGTAACAACCGGGTAGCATGCTTGTCTTGGTCAACTTTGATTGATGATGACTCGATAAGTGAAGAAACTGTTTAATAACATTGGCTCGTGAGCATTTTTTAGCTCTTGTTGTATCAACTTGGGTATATGCGAACCGCGTCGGTTGATGTAAGATTGTGGATCCTCTAACTTATGAGATTAATAACTTGGATCTCATTTTTCTCATTTTTCGTTCTTTTATTTATATATTTTGGGACGCATTCTTTGAAAATTTTGATGACTTTTTTCGATTTCTTTTTGTAGCTTCAACCGTTCCTTGCTAATAGTCGTCGGTGTTGAGCTGACCTAGATTAACATGCATACTAGGTGATTGCCACAAGCTCTTAAGTTTGAAGGGATATTGAAATATAGGAGATGAGTTTGAATTGTGTGTTATATGGAAGAAAAGGCTAATGTTGGGTTGTCTATATAATTTTGTTGGGTGGGCCTTTTTTTGGGGGATAATCCTAATGCCTCTATCATTTATGTCGTTATTGCAAAATTATGTGGTGTTGAACCGGTCTCATGCAAGTTCTAGGAGTGTTTCGACAAGGAGAACCTCTCAAAATAAAATAAAAAGAAACTTTTTTTGATTGATGGATGAATGAGACCTCGCATGGCTGCTGGCAACATTCCTTCTTCGTTAAATATGCAAATCTTTCCATCTAATAAAAAGAAAGTTAAATTAACTTTTAAATTATGCAAATCTTGATTGTTCTCGAGCCTGGTCAGAGATGTTGATTGGGTAGCATTTGTGAAGAGAGTTGAAGATAATAATTTTGGTGAAAATGACGATGGAATTAAAAAAATAAAAATAAAGATAAAATGCACTTGGTAGATCATTCATCCCTTTTTTATGAGATACGAACCCATAACCATCCAGTTATTTAGAATCAGACATCTGAATTCCTCGTAAGTTTACTCCATGCTGCTTGATAAGGAGGGTAGTCGACGTTGTTGATGCCCCTGGATTTCTTGTGCCAATGAGATATAGCTTTCGATCTCATCCAATATTTGATGATGCTGTTTTTTCATTGATAAGCAAATAGAAGAATCCATTGAAATTTATTTTTTATGATTTTTTATAAAATAATGTGCAAGTTATGTATCTACATGCCCCAAAAATAAATTTTTACTTGAATGAATATGAATTTTTATTGATAAGCTAATTATGATTATGAGAATAATTTAAAATTTAATAATGTTAGTCTCCAATAGAATTACCGAGATTTTATTTTAAATGCACGCGACGAATATTTAAAGTGCACGATGATATGAATTCATTGGGTGTATGCTCATGATTCTAACACATAATGCTTACTCTATATGTTTGCATAATTTATGAAGATGATGCTCTTGATGTATATGACAATGTTTTTTAAAAAAAATTTAGATAATTATAATAATTTTATTTTCATTAGAAATGGAAGTGTCGAGAATGGCATGAAACTGTTGTTGTTTTTCACAAATAAAATGTTATAAAATGCTCTTTCAGAGGGATTTATGAAGATCTCGGCCACGAAAGTAAATAACGAAGTAAGTTCATGAGAAAGCACACAACATTGGATATAAGGTATATTAAAACACATAATCTTATTGACAGGGAGTCCTAGGTCTTGCATGATAAGAAATGGGTGTTCATAGGATCTAAACCTGGGTTGGTTAAGGGAGGTTGCTAGGTGAACTATATGAGGGCAATGTAGCTAAACCTGGTAAGACTCAATACGGGGATGAGGATTCACGTGCCCTTACTCTTATAAAGGCAAACGCTACTACACTCAAAATTCTACCTAAGGGTAAAGCTCGGGTATAGAGCATGCAGATGCATGAATAATTATAAAGTAAAGGGCGCACCAAAAAAGCATACACATCAAATGAAGAAAGATAGACTTATCGAGATTTAAATGCAGCTTGCCCCTTTGGAGAGTTCTCGAGTCCCCAGCGGAGTCGCCATCTGTCGTGAACGTTTCCGTCCGCCCGCCGATGGCTCGCGATGGTTCGGAGTCGCCACCAATCGCTTAAAAGTGGATTGGACACTTGGAGCCCGGTTAAGCCTTTGGGACCTAAACCGGGCAGGGTCTGCGTTGTGAGATATGGGTAAGGGGGACGGTTACGTGTGGGGAAGGATTAGCACCCCCACAACGCCCGGTAAACCGGTACTACGAAAATCGATAAGTTTGATGTGTTTTTATTAGGTGCGTTTGATTTTTTTATTATGTAATTCACTCGTCTTCACTCTTGTGAAGACTAAAGCCACCAATACGGTCATAGTTTTGTAAAACGAGTTCAAAAGGAGAAGTCGATAAATTATATTTAATTTAGAAGGATGATAAGTTGCTTCAAGGTTGGAAGTAAAATGGAAAACGCGTTTTAAAATAGAAAATAAAATGATAGATCGATTTAAAATTGGGAAAATAGTAATTTGTTTTGAAGTCGAAAAGAAAATAGTGAATTGTTTTGAAATTGGAAAGAAGACGCTAAATTATTTTCGAGTTGGAAAGAAAATGATAAGTTATTTAAAATTGGGAATAAAACGATAAATGCTTTAAAGTTGGAAAGAAACTAATAAGTTGTTTTAAAATTAAAGATAAAATGATAAATTGTTTTAAAGTCGGGAAGAAGATAATACATTCTTTTAGAGTCGGAAGAAAACAATAAATTGCTTTAAGGTTGGACTCGAGTCTCTTGACAGCCTACGTACCCGGAGTTCGGGATCAAAGTCCACGTAGTTCGATTTGAAAAAGTTGATTTGAGGTGCAACTGAATAGTTACGGTTTGCTTGGTAATTTTGAAATTTTTTATGAGTTTTATATTTTCGAGAATATCACGTCACTTTAATAGCATAAAGCCCGCATTACTTATTCTCATTTTAGGTTTATTTAAGAAAAAGATTTTATGTTTTATAATTTTATGATTTGAAGAGGATTTGTTTGAAAATAGTAGACCCAAATACTTTCCCTCTTGAGAAGGTTTACGTCAATATTCGAGGTTTTTCGCGGATTTTTGCTCTTGCGAAAAATACGTTACTGGACCAATTACTTTTATGATAGTGATTTTTAAAGTGGACTCGAGCCTTTCTCGGCTGCCTACGTACCCAATAATTTGGGATCAAAGTCCGCGTAGTTCGGACGGTGTAAAAGTTGTCGAGGATTTCGCGTAATTTTACTATAGCAAACATTATGCTACCGTGCTCGTTTTCTTTTGTTTTAAAAACGCGTCGAATGATTCATGATGAAATTTTTGCAAAAACTATTTTTTGAGTTTCGGTATTCCGAATCCATCAACACCAATTCAACGATACATTTATCGAGGAAAAGGCAAGGAACAAAAAATACAATCTGCGACGAATTTACTTACGAATCACAGGGCTCGCAAATTGGAATATTTGTTATTCTATGACGCTGAAGGAAACAATAATGATTTATAATTTCGGCATTTATTTGTTGAAAGTTATATTAGTTGATATTTTGTAAGATCCGAAACTCTTGTTCCGGGCAAAGGATTCATACACGTCGCTATAACGTTTTTTTATGGCTTCTTATTCGTGGTATATTTGATTTTAAGTCTTTTGTTTAACAACGATTTATTTGATTTTTATTAAGATTAATTTAATTGACCAAAATTAGAAATATGCCATTGGACGAGAAACGAACCTAAATTCGGATGTGTTTGGCAAACATTTTTAGTGATTCAATGCTTTATTGTCGTTAAATTAACGTTATCGAAATTAAACACCTTAAATCAATTTTAATACTTGGAAGATTCGATATTTTGGGCTTTATTATTTTTACTTTTTAATATCAATTAAAGTTAGAGAATTTAAAATTTTATTATCAACCTACCCTTATTTCGGTTTTACTCTGTTTTTAATCCAAACTTAATAAAGCTTAATTTACACAACATTCTAAGGGCGTTCTGACCGAAATAGGCTGAGTTGGATTTTGGTCCGAAACGAGATGGGAGGAAGGCCAAAATCGTTGAGCGAGTTGACCGGTCCGATTGTTCATTACCCAACTCAGGGCTGGAAAAGGACGAAAATACCCCTAACTATTTTGTGTGTCAAGAAGGAAGGCGTGGGGTAAAAATGTAATTTACCTGACTCATATAAATACCCCTCTTAAGCCAAATTCAGCCATTTGAAACCCTAACTCCCTCTCTCTTCCCCTCAATCCTCTCCCTTCTCTCTACACTTTTCCCCGTCGGCGGCGGCGGCGCCGCCGCCGCTTCTCCTCCTTCTTTTTCTTCTTTTTCCTTTTCTTCTTTTCTCTCTTTTTCTTCTTCTTCTCCGCCTCCGGCGGCACCGACCCTCCTTTCCTTCTCTCCCTTTTTCCTCCGGCGACGGCGGCAGCGCCGCCGCCCTTCCCTTCCCTTCTCTTCTTTTCTTTTTCTCCTCTTCTTCTTCCTGCCTCTCTTTCGCCTCCTGTTCCTTCCTCTTCTCCTTCTCTCTCAGCGGCGGCGGCCGCGCCGCCTCCATCTCCTCTCTTCTCCCACAACGACAACAGAAGGAAGAAAAGGTAAAAAGCCCCCTTTCTATTCGTGTTTTTTTTTATTTTTAGTTCGATCCGGGCTTGCATGTCGTTTGCAAGCCCCGATCTGTAGATTTAGGGTTTGAGTTTGTGTTCTTTCTCTGATTTTTGTTCTCTTTACTGTTTTCAATAGAGTTGGGGATCGGTAAAGAAAAGGAGAAGGGGACACGAAGAAACTGATAAAGGGAAGTAGGTTAAGTATTGTTTTGTCTTCTTCCTTTTGTAGTTTAATTTATTTCGAAGACAGAAGGGAAAGAGTCTGATTTTTTAAGTGTATTCAGGTGAATGAAGAAAGAAAACTCAGATTCAACCTACCAGAGGAAATCGATCAGAAAAAAAACGAAGAAGAGGGAAGACGCTGTTAGGAAAGGTAAAACTCTTAATTCTAAATATTCTAATTTTGTTTGGTAGAAACTATTTTGTCATTAAAATTAAAATATGTAGATTGAAAGGTGAAAATTTGACTGTCCTGTTATGGAACTGAATTCGGTACTTTAAACACATAAGATGGCTTATTTGCATGAAAAATTTGATCACTTTGTTAATTTTAATAAAATTCCAGCAATAGTTATTTGGAGAAAATGCCCATATTTTGCTTGATCGTAGTGCCACATGTTAAGTCTTTGTACGGTATTTGAATTTTGATGTTGATGGTGTTAAAATGACTCGAAATCGCCCATTTGAATCCTTTTAATCATATTTTCTAGTAAGCTTTCATTTGGTGAAAACAGTCTTTACTTTTTTATATTACTGTTTCTGTGAGTTCTTCGGATTATTTAGTATTGATGATTATTAGATTAGAAAAGGGTTTAGGACATGAGCAATGGAAACATAGATATGATTTGAAAATTGGGAAGATGTTTTGTTTGGGAGGACCAACCTTTAAAAGCTGATTTTGTTCTTCTTTCGCAGCATGGATGGCCCTTGGTTGCTGGCTCCGGGAACTTGGGAATTCGGAAGCTTCGAATCCCCAAAATTTCGGCTAGAAGAGCTTTGTATTTTCTGTTTATTTTGGCCAATTTTCGTTTGTAATGGGGTTGTGTAATATGATTGGGGCGTAGTGGTAATGGGCTGTAGATTGCTTGTGATGGGATTGGGGTTGGTGTTTCTCGTTGTAGTCGGTAGTCCCCTCTTTTTCTTCCCCCCCCCTCTCTCGAAAGAAATTCGATGGTCCTTTTAAATGATCAAAGGGGCTCCCACCTCCATTAAAAACCAATCACAATTCAACACCCATGTTCTAACTTAAAAGAGAGGTGGCAGCTCTCTGATTGATTACAGTAACGGGCCAGATATCGGGCCGAAAATCGGGCCTGAAATTGGACCCGAAAAAGATCAAAAGTTCGATGTAAAGTAGAGTTACGTAATGAAAAAAACTCAAGGACCCGGACAAAATTTGGTTACTACAAGCCTCATAACTTAAAAGGCTCAAATGCGCATTTTCCATTTTCTGATCAATCATATCAAAATAAGCATCATTACATATCTTTTCAAGGTGATCAGTAGCAAACAGGATGTTCTTCTGGATATTCAAGAAGTGCTCTCGATTAAACTGCTTTAACACATATTTCAGGTTCCTAAGCTTTCCATATAAGTGATGGAAAGGACGGTGTGTGCTTTGTTGCCTCCAAATCCCTGTCAAAACACCATCAAAACTCTTATGCTTCATCCAGTAGTTAAAGAACTTAAAGGTTTTCGGCCTTGTGGCGCTAAGGCAATCAAAATTAAGTAAAATTACATAAATGTTAATGAGAACATGATCAAGTCTATGTGCAATTCGGTCCTCCTCTCTCTTATTGATCCAAGTACAATCCTCCCCCTGAACGGATGTTCAAGAAGCTCACATTCTCTAACAAAATCCTGAAAATCTTCCATCGACGCTTCATTGGAGGGAGTGTTAGAAGCTTCTAATAGCCTCAAAATTGCATTAATATCCCTAATAGCCCAGAGAATATTTTGCTGCTTTAATCTTTCAATATCTTCATAAAAAACCTTTTGATATCCTCTTGAAGTTGATGCATAAATGAAGGTGCAGAACATTAGGGAGGGTAGATCAATCTTAACATGAATACATTGGGGAGGGTAGATCAATCTTAACATGAATACATTGACTTGATGTACAAATAACCTTGAGAGGAATGTTCCGTTTCCAAACCAACCAAACTTTTGCAAGGTCTCGTTCAAAGCAATGCTTTGAAAGCCAACTACTGAATCGAGAAATAAGAAAACTATCCATATGCATATGATTTATTCTTGGTTCTAACACCGCTCAAATAGCAACATTATACTTATGCATATAAGAAATTAACTCTATTTATCTACTTTCTATATTAAAACCTCTAACATTCCAGGTCCAAACTTTCATTTACGGGGAAGGTTCTTACCACCATGGCCTCTACCACGCATTTTACCTCTATTATTTTTTGCAACACTTCTTTCAAGAGAAAGGTAATCTCCAAGGGTGAACAGAGTTGGCTGTTTCTCGGTCTCCACACCATCCTCAAAAAATATTTCTAGAGTTTAGTCTTCTATAATTTGAGTCAATTCCAGAGTTTGACTTTCATCTCCATTTGAATTTTACAAAGACACGTTTTCTTAGGAGTGTATTAGGGATAGGCTTTGTTGCCTCCTCCACTACAGCAGATGTCTCCTGGCCTAAATTTTCTTCCATCATAGACCTATTTGGTTCAATGACCTCAATAGTCGTTTCATGGATTTAAGGGGCATCGTCTTCACCTTTTCCTTCCCAAGATAGCTCTTTCTCATATGCTCCATCAACTTGCACAACCTTCTTCATCCAAGTCGGGTTTTTAGCCTCATAAGATCAAGTTGTGGAGCAGCTCACAAATACCTGGACTCTTTCACCATTCTCCAAAGTGACGGAAACAGATTTTGGGCATGGAGAATTATAACAAAGTAGACGTACCTTGATATCTAATCTAGCTCCCACATAGCGTCGAATAGGTTGGACAATTAGAGCCACAGCCCATCTTACTCCTCCATGATACAATAGCTTCAAGGGGAGAGAATGAACGATGACCAATACAAGTTTTTCCTTAGGTGATAAATCAAGAGGTTTAATCCCCTTAGACCATCATTGTAGAACAAAAGTAGTGTGGTGAATGTGCCACATACGCCCAAGTAACCAATCACATAGCTATTTAGAGATAAATTCCAAGAAGAAGAAGCCAGGAGATAAGACTAAAATAGTGATAGAACCTTCATAACCCCAAAGCCGATTCGCCATAGAGGTGAATACTCTCATTGGCAAAATTGAGCCAATAAATTATGCAACAAGAGCTGCATGCCTCCTCAAGAGTCCACGATCAAATAACTCTTTGGTATCTTCAATGCACCATCAACGAAGCAATCAACTGTCAGATTCATATAGTTCAATGACTCAAGGAAATCCAGTAAAGATGCCCAGGTCTAGGGGGGACGTAAAGAGGGGGATTTGACGGTCTTCATGGGGGGATTGGTCATCAATCAGTAAGTAAAACAAGCAAAAAGGTCATCAAACATACGAGCCTTGAGATCTGAAAGATCTGCCGATAAAGATCGCACACAGGGAGAGCTCGAGAGGAGCGCACCCAGAAGAAGCTCCACCATAGAGGAACTTTGGTATACGCTGTAAAACTCACTTCGAGAGTTCAGAGAATTTCACGCGTCCTCATACGCCAACCTTTTTTAGTTTATTGTAAGAAGGAAAGGAGTTATGCTAGTGTTTTTTAAAAGTAACAAAAATATAATTTTTAAATACCAGAGCTGCCCCTATAAAATATGAGCCTTCAAATCTAAAATGACTTTGGGTGCCCATGAAAAAGCGGCGACAAGACCAGCAACACAAAGACAACAAAACTCATAAAATGCAGAGTTCAAAAACTGTAAACCTAGCTATTAGATAACATGTCCTAGTTGGAACCACCACATCGCTAGTAGTATGGATATCCTGACCTTCCAACTACTTAGCCTGACCGGCCGCCTCTGGCTAGCCGGCTATGGGCTCTGGAGCTACTCTCGAACCAAGATTTTTGGCGATTTGTGTGCTTTCTACCTTGTAGTATATGTTGTGTCCATTGGCTCTAGGGTGTACATATCGCAACGACGACGCTTGTGGTTCCTCCAACCTCATTTCCTCCTTGGGATCAAACACCTGTATGTGTATAATGTGTATACCATCCTCACACTCGGCTCGTTTGCCTTGTGTTCAACGTCAAATACATGACTTTAATCTTCCCATGTGTCATCTCGATTGTTGTGTCTTCCTCCTGTATCTCCTGCTGTATTAGATAGTGGGTAGCCTTAGTAGTAATGCTCCATTGGGATGATTGTTGTGCTTTGAGCTCCCTCCATGACAGTACCTTGATCAAGTCATCCCAAAGGAAAGGGAACTAGGTCTTTGGGAAGTGGAAACGGAGTGGGTACTTCTTCTCCACGTGTCTCATAATTCCACAAATATAACAGAAGCAAGGCAACTTTTCGTACTTATAGATAATTTTGTGCCATCGTGCAGATAGACTAACCTCTCATTTAGGAATGGCTTGCCCGGGTCCAAGGAGGTTTGGATGCACATGTAGGACGTGGGAGAGAACCTCTTGTTCTTCTCATCGTAGCACACATATGAAGCCACAAAATTGGCCAAAGCACCTGGATCCAAAGATCTTGTCTTGGTTCTTCTAACATGGATCAGCTCATGCGTGATTAGGATGTGGTTATTGAAAAACCATGGTCCATTGTCTATCACATGTTAGACGTCAAGTTTGTGGGAGAAACGAAACAAGAATCGACGATCCTGCATGGCGTTGATCTGAACTCCCACCTCTAGTTGCCAGGTATTCGGAATATTACAATTTGCCTGATTCTAGTTGACATCCTTCTTTGCTAAGAAGTTACCAACAAAGCAATGCTCATAGCTCCATAGTGGTGATTGTTCAATGATGTTCGCAAGGGAGAGGGCCTCCACCGACGGGATGAGCACCAATGTCGCCAAAGTGCATGGGTTTGTAGAAGCTCCTCGCCGACATGGTCCCTTTGCGCATTTGCTAGCTTCACCCTATGGTGTAATCCACCAATTTGATTACGGCCTTCAGTCGATCGAGGCTTCATCTGCGGGTAGGGTGGGGTTCCAATGTTGGTGTTAGGAGAGGGTGTGGTCTGAGCCATTGATATTGGTAGTTGGTGGCTAGAGTTATGCACTTAGGGTTGAGATTTAAAACTATCCTAAAAAGTAGTTGTTTCTCTCCTAGAACACGTTTTGGCAGTTTTTAATAGTTTAATAATTTTTTTAATTATATATTTTGAGTCTCTTTGCTTTTCACAGATTCTCTAACTATTTCGTACGAATTGCCCCTTTTAATTTGGCTGCATCTACAGTGGTGTGTTTGGCACCGGTAAAAAGTAGTTCAACTACAGTACAAAATCGTCTCTTCGGGAATTCACTATAACAGTTGGTACCACATATTGTTATTAGGTACAACACCCTTACTACAAGTATTTTTCCTTTGCAAAATATGTTAAAACCATTATCAGACGTTATTTATATACTTGTTTCACCGATTTTGGAACTCACACAGTACAACAGAAAACTAAACATAACTTTTCAGATTAACGTCAATACTTTAAATTGTTGAATCCACTCAAACCGCTAGACCAAACTATAACGTCTAGGAAAATGTCTAGATCAAACTGGTGAACAATTTCAAATTTGGATACTTCTAGCAAACCCCTCATCTTTCATGTAATGCATGCGTTACTACGAACAACATTCATTCCTGCACTTAGTACGCCACTTCTTTGCCTTTTTTAAAACCTTCTCGTAATCAGTGTTGATTTCCCAAAGAATTAGCTTCATACAAATGGTTCCTCATGTACGCCATACACTCATTATTCTTGGATTATACGTTACATACAAAAAGTAGTACACCAATTATTATATGCTTTGTATCGAGATTATATACTATAATATACAAAAAGTAGCATAATAAACAAACCAAAATTTACTCAGAGAAGCAAAACCGAATTAGGGCAAACTGTAGGTACAAAATGTTCCATGATCAAAATTAAAACAACATTTTTTAAAAACATAAACATATAAAATTTTTGAAAACAACTGAACAACCAAGAATATACAAGCAATTTTGGAAAAAACATATTGAACCCAAAATATAAAATTCAAATAATCTTTAGTGATTAAAATAGATTTCCATAAATCACAAAAACAATACAATCAACAATTAGGAAATTACACTAATTGATCTAGAATCGGACTTATGCATGTCATTTTTCGTCAACTGAATCCGGTCTAGTCCTCTGGCGGGAAGCATTCACAACCTCCAATTTTTTCGATGGCGAATGATGATTTGGATTAAGCAACAGTCAGCATTGCAAACAAATCACAAAGAGAATTGTATCAGTGACTAACTTGTTCCTGTGGTACAATGATTGACAAGAAAAATGAACTGCGTCAAATCGCACCTCTGGTTCCTCACAGTGACGAATTCGCTGGAGAAGAAGCAAAGAACAATGGTGGTAATGGGGAAGCATCTGCGAAGCAAAAAATACAACAACAAGGTCGCTAACGACCAACCTATTGGGTTGCTACTAGGGAAGAAGTTGTGGCCAGTTGCGGTAATCAGCGAGGCTCCGATTTTGGTTGACGAAAAGCTTCAACAATGGGTTTTTTTTGTTCCCGGTGCGTGAAAAGAAGTGGGTGGTTTAGAGGATGATATTTTACCGTGATTTATGAGATCCATTTACCACTTTTCAATTTTAAAGTATTAAAATGATTTTATTAGAGCATTTCATATCTTGTTATTTAGCAATTGCTAAGTGGTGTGGACGTCTGGAGGGTGAGATGGCAACCAATAAGCAATTGGTAGGAAAGGAAGAGTGCTTGCTAAATTAGCAAGATTGCTAATTTAGAGAGTCAATTAGCAATACCATATAAAAATGGCTCACTTTGTAAGAACTATATTTATGAATAAAAATAAATTGAAGGTAAATGATAGATAATAATTTTTCATTGGTTTATTTCAATCATGCTTATTTGTAAAAATGATGGATAGAAATTGCCAAATAATTTGTAGGATGGAGGTGGTTATAAATTTTCGAATGAGTTCATTGCTAATATACCAGTGTGGCGATAAAGTTCCTATTAGAAATTGCTAATGTTGTCATGGGCAGTAGTGCAGCTGCATATCCTGTCATACTCATTTTCTGATAAATCACAATAGAGGATATTCATCACTTTTGCATCAAGCCGCTTTTTCTTCTTATCATCCTTCGTCAACTTTGTTTCATCATCATCAATTTCTTGAAATTCATTCTTAACAATATTCCATAAACTTAATTCAATACCTTGAAAGTAGACTGACATTATGTTTTTCCAAAATTAATAATTGAATCCATCAAAAAGTTGAGGCCTGCTATATGAGAATCCTTCTTTGGCTCCTCCAGACATTTTGATCGAATCTTTGTGAATTCTCTTCTTGGATCAATTCTCCAGTGACAGTGAAGTCCAATGAAGTTATCACGTTCTGATACCAAATGATAGACGAATGGGATATTGTTTCCGAGTACAACCACAAAGATTAGCAATTTTATCTATGTCACATGTACTGTGAGGTTAGATAGATAACTTAAGTGGAATAAAACTTTAAGAGCAAGATAACACAAAGGAAAGAGAGGTCGACATAAGACATTTGTTAATGAAATTCGACCGCAGTGTGTGATCTACTCTTTGTCCCAAGATACCGCTTGGGAGACAATGATATTAACTTTCACCGTTAACCAACCATAATCCGATGTAGAGTGTGATTGCCACCTTGAAGATCAAATCCAATCTTCGAGAACCTGCCTAGGCAGACGTGCGTAGCCCACTTAGAATCTCCCACTTTAGGCATTACCTCGAACTCCAGAGAAAACCCGTACCACACTCTGGTATCTTCCAATTTAATCATCTCTTTGATTGTGGTTGATTTACTCCATATGATCATTTCTTGATTGTGTTTGGTTTGCACTTTGACGAGCTTCAAAGTCCAACATCTTTTATATCTCCCAAACAATGGGGAGACCGATCTCACTACATGGGACAATATTAGTTTTTATTCTATTTTTTGCTATATGGATTTCCCTTCGTGAGACTATCTCTGCCAAAAAAAATGACACCCATAATATGATCTAATTATCATGAACTGTTTTATGATTTTTATTGTTATTTATGTGTGTTATTATTAATTTTTATGATATTATTATTTCGGTTACAATATAAACTAAGTTTGATTTATTTATCTTTTTAATATATTTAACATTCAAAATTTGAGTTAATGACCTTAGATGTTGTGGACCTTTTCATTGATATCAGATGTTCTAATCCAAATCATTAAAAATGATAATGAAATATCTCATTAAAATAAAGTCAAATTTTTTATCTTTATTCTCTTTCAATTGAGGGTTGAAAATGAATACCAAGAAATACCATTATCTCCAGAATTGGTTGAAAAAAATGCAAATCTACTATCATGAAGACACTCCCTTAATGTCCTCATGGTGAGATCATCATTAGTTGCCACTAGATTAAATCAGGAAGATCTAATGGTTATGATTTGAATATTTTCAATGGTGTTTGTTTGTACCTAATCTAATTAAATTGGGGAAGTTAAAAATCTAAAAATATTCCATCCCCTAAATCATGAAAAACCCTTCCCAAATCGCACATTCCAGTGATTTTTTCTTCTCGTCTTCGTCGACCAGTGATTCTTATCTAGAAACAAGCAATAGAAGCTTGCCACTGCCCGCGGTTGTCGATTATGCCTCCCACACACATTGCACTTCCCTATATTACGTGAAGTCGTTCAGGGAAGCAACCGCCGACGAGGATACGAACGGAAGCGGCAACTCCTTAACACCGCCGAATTGGACCTGAATTAGAGAGTAGAGACAACATTCAACGGTCTGATTGTAAAGCAAAACTAAGATTAGGTTCCGATTTCAAAACTCTAAACTTGAACTTGATTTATCCGATTTCAAAATTCAGGAAAACTCCTTTTCGCACTTTTTTGCGCTTTTATTCCTTCAGATTGAATTTGATTTATTTCTGCAAACCAAGTTTAAATATGTGTCATGTTGTTCCATATTATATTTTTTATATAATTGTGTACTTCTCATTATATTTACTTTCTGAGATTTTACTAATTCCAAGTTTTATTTGTCGATTTTGATCAATGTTGTTATTATGGAAGGACAACATTGTTCTATAACCAGTACCGGATGTTACAACAAATTCGTATATTGTTTTATGGAACTCTTTGTGCTTTCTTTGAAATTATGGAACAATAGGGAGTCTTTACATGAGATTTAAAAAGTTTGACTGTGGAACACTTTTTGCTGTATGAATATTTGTGGAACAAAGTGTGAAACGATAACGAAAACGATTGGTTGTTAAACAATAATCTAAGGACAAACAGACAAATGAAAATTATGAATATAAATAAGTACTAATTGTATCGCCCAAATACAGTAGGAACAAAACGTATGCATCGTTCCATTATTGGAAACTAATATCCCAAAATGTAATCAGAATTTTAAAAAAGTGGAGAGAAATATAAACATACAAATGAAAAGAAAAGACGAGAGAAATAATTACGCTTCCTCAACTGATGACAGATGCCGGAATAGTAACTGCCACCGGTAGCCGATCTCCCAGCAACGTCCAAAAGTTAGTTTAAGCGAAACGTAGATTACCACAACTCAATAAAATTTTAAATGAAAAAAATAATTAAGCTCACAAAACTACTATAATGTGAACTAGAAAATATAATAATCAAATCACAAACCGTCAGTAACTAATTTGGAAAAAGATGATTTAATTTAACGATATTAAAAAAACTAGATATAGTCTCTTACACAAATCAAAACTACGACAAATCTGTTATAGAGATTACTATTGGTGAATTCTTCGGTATACCTAGTATATCAAAATTTTTGGTGTGCGCAGTTTTTTTTTGGTAACGTTAATTCATCACCAATGTCCATTTTTGGTTTGCAATCTCAACGGTAGATAATTGTTCAGATATTAAATTTCTATTTCACATTTTATTTTTGATTTCAGTTGGCGATCTGAAATTGGATTGTAATTGATCTAAAATTTCATGTGATTTCAAATAAAAAATTTCATGTAGTTTAATTGAAATTGTTGCTGCTGTTTTTTGCTGTCACTTTGGGGTGCCTGCATGGTATTTTGTTTGGTTTTTCAATTGTAGAATGTCCCAAGTCTTGTTTTGAAGCACCGGGATTTTATTATCTTGCTCCATTTTTTCGGAATTTTGTTTCCTTCGTCTCCCTCTCTTGCTCTCTGAGCTTCTGCCTTAACTTGCTAAACCTCATTTGTCAAATTGAGAAAGCAAGATTTTCTGTCAAATTGAGAAAACATATGAGATTAAAAATAAAATGTGAAATAGAAATTTAATATTTAAATAATTGTGAATGGTGGAGATCTCAAACTAAAAATGGACGATGGTGATGGATTTACGTTACAAAAAAAAACTGGGCACACCAAAAGTTTCGATATGCCAAATATACTGAAGAATTCACCCTACCGATGAATTCTTCGGTATTCCTATAATACAAACATGAGATTATCGAAAGAGTGGCAGAAACAAATTGGCAATGACCAAGGTTACTGGGATGAGCTATGTGCTTATCACATATGTCCAGTCTTACTCTATTTGAATGAGCTGCTCTTGATTACTTAATCTAATCTTTAAAGTGAATTACTAAGTAATTAGTATTGGCCCCATTTTTATATTTCTGCTTGTTTGCATCGTGGATATGTCAAGAGACTATGCTGCATCAGAAAGTCAGATGAGGATGTGTCGGGAGTTGAGCTGGTGACAACGTTGAGTAGTCTATTAGAATTAGATGCCAAACTAGAGGAGAGACCATTTTTTTGTGATTTTTTTTGTTTTCATTGCTTAAGGAGTTTTGTTTCCCTGCTCTTGAATTTGAGGATTACTACCTTGTTGAAGCAATGTTTGCCGCCTTTAATTTCACATCTGTTTTTTTGGATGTTTTTACCATGATTTATGGTATATGTAGCCATAGTGATATCTTTCAAATTGATAGGTTTATCATCCTAATTTAAATGACATTTTATGCAAAATTATATAGTTTTGAATAGAAGTTTAGAGTGTTTTTTGAATTGTAAGTTTCTATCTTAATTTAGTGTCTCGGACCCGCTTAAGTCCATTTGATGCTGTTTGGAGTGTTTATGATAGATTTCAGGTATATGACAACATTGAATCATTATTTTGAGTGATATGATACTGATAGATGGTCTAGGACAAGCAATGAAGCATTCCGATATTTCGGGACAACTCAAAAAGCCCAAGCATAACAAAATCTCAACTTGGAAAGAAAACAACAGTTTAATATTTTTAGACATAACTCCTAACTCGAAAGTTTGATAGATGCAAAGCCGGTGGAGTTGAAAAGCTAATTCAATTTGCTACCACTTTCATTGAATCAGCTTTCGCCATTAAAATCCAAATTTACATCTAAAACCATCGACAATTGCAGCGCCTAGCTAATTGCATAAAAAGCGGTGGACTTCTAATGCGGTGTTGGTCAATTATCCCTTGGTGATTAGGATATTAAATCCCTTTCTCGGTCTATCTTCTGGTGATGAAGGCGGCCTTCGGGAGCAGTGTTGAACTTTTCTACACCATTAGATTACCCTTTGTTTAGTCCTTTTAATCGGGTCAAATAAATTGTCCTATAAGTTTGTGAGCGATTATCAAATAGTCTCGTAACTTTAATTGATAGAAATCCGTCTCGCTCTTTCCTTCTCCTTAACGTCGTAGTCCTGTTTACGGTGGATGCTCAGTTTTCTGGCGATTTTTCCACATCAACCCATTCACGTCAGATGATACGCATCTTAAGGTTCGGAAAACCGAACCGGATATCAAACCGGTGAGACTGGAGGTTTAGGGTTTGATGGTTCAACCGGAGTTGGACCGTTTTCAAAACCGGGTCAACCCGTTTTTCTTATTAATTAATTAATTCAATATAGTTGTGCCGAAGAAGACAGATTTAGATTTGAGTCATTGAACTTCCCGGTATAGGATAAGGATTAGGGATAGGAACGGGAGAAACTAATTCATGCTTCGTGAACTATTCTGTTCTGAGCTAGCATCCTCTATAGCAAGATCACTGAAAGATCTCTTCGGCGTTGCAATAGTCTTAGTCTTCTTTGCAGTTTCATCTAAGTGCTTCAGCATTGCTTCACGGACATGAATAGTTGCGCCACTACATGCCTTCACATTCCCTTTGACTCCATCCAAGGAAGTTTGAATTGGCTAATGCCGCCACTTCAAATGATGTGTGGGCAGAATGTAACACTAACTCGAGATGGTGCCTCTCATTGAGATTCTGCTACTGTCATTTGATTGAGATTTTGCTTCTGCCAATTCTGCTTCTGCTGAGGCAATGAACCACAACAAAGATACAATAATTAGATTGGATTACATTAGAGGTTTTCACTCAACAGTTGCTAGAGAATCTCTACCCAGTGGAAAATATTAGATTTGCTTTGCGTGTTTTGTAGGATGGAAGAACACCAAATCCTGTTCGGAGTTCGGACTCGTAAAAATGAACTTGTAGATTTATTTTTCCAGATTTTGGGTGTTACCTTGTTGTACACAGATGGGAGAAGGAGGTGGCCTCAATCGGCGACCAACTACGGTCACGAACTTTAGCGAGTAGATGATCAGGTGACGACGACGGTTTTGAATAAGAGCAGCAGCGTTGGGTGGCCAATGACCTTGCACAAAGAAGATGGAATGGTAAAAGAATTGATTTTTTAGGATTGGGTACTTGGGGTCGTTTAGCGTTTTCAATTTCCTGTTCATTTCTTTTTTTAACAAAAACTTCTTACAATTTAACAAAACGACATCATTTTGGATTTGAGTTGTGGTTTGACTGGCAGTTACCAAAACAGGTCCAACCGGGCGGTTTTTCCGATTAAACCGGGTCAACGCCTGGTTTTGACCATTCCTACTTACCGACTGATCGGTTTCGACTAAGTGACCGGTTCCCGGTCGGACCGGTTCGACCGGTCGGCCTGATCCGGTTTTCTCAACCATGGCGAAACTATTTCTATGTTATTCACCCTATAAATGACGTTACACAATAGGAGGTAAGTATAAAAGAGTCATTATAAGCACCAAACAGGGGTCGGGACTAAAAGAACGGACTAATTTGGAACAGACATAAGGTGAAAAGCAATATTTAATCACATTTAATCTCATGTGGAGGGGCTAATGTGGCAAAATCCTCGAAAAGTTGAGCATCCGCCTTGAACAGGACTCCTAGGCAACAAGGAAAGAATGAGTGGGATAGATCTGTATCAATTTGAAGTTACGGGACTTTTGGTAGCTGACCCCAACACTACAAAAAACTGCTCATTTACCGGCGGATATATAATAGTGGCCAGCCAGCCGTTATTAAACTGAACAGACATTCAGCATTTAACAGCGTCTAGGTAGCCGCTGTTAAAATAAATATATTTACCAGCGGTTCTCATATGGCCGCTGTTAAATCAATTAATTTAACCGCGACCATCTAAAAACTGTTGTTAAAATGTGGACTATATTTACGTTGCCGTTTTTGACAATACATAACAGCGAATATTTTATACTAGCCAATGTTAAATTAACTGATTTAATAGCGGGTTTTGCCTAACCGCTATTAAATATCCATATTTTGAACTAATAATTCGACGTATAAATAGGTATAAAACTCATTGGAGTTACGATAATTAGCCACATCTAACTATTGTAGTGCCAATTCAAACTTATTTAGGTCAATGTTGTAGACCAAATGTCTGTACTACACTCGTATATACATACTCATATCGTAGTCGTACCAACACTAATAACTTAATCATGTACGTATACATACACATCTACTATCTATATCAAAGGAGTCCATAATAAGCATGTTGTATAATTCGGCAAGTTCATGTCATTAGAAGACCGAATATAAAAAATGGGATGAGTTACACTTATATATGTACGTACTATAGTAATAAACAAATCCAAACGGTAATACCACCTT
This sequence comes from Linum usitatissimum, assembly GCA_030674075.2. Classification (NCBI taxonomy): domain Eukaryota; kingdom Viridiplantae; phylum Streptophyta; class Magnoliopsida; order Malpighiales; family Linaceae; genus Linum; species Linum usitatissimum. The sequence goes on from JAUJYP020000708.1 coordinate 3,065,375, forward strand.
TTGAAGTTTTGATAACCAAAACCCATTTATAAATTTTCAATTTTAAGAAAACAATAGTTATGACCATGTACCGTAATGGTTAATGGTCCTTCCAATCCCCCTTCGTCTTCATGTGACCCAAGTTCGAATCATAGCCCTTTTTTTTTTTATTAGTTTCATTTAACAGCGACCCTTGTATAGCCGCTGTTAAATGGTAGCATTTAACAGCGGCCGTTATATAGCCCTACTTATAGTCGCTGTTAAAATTTTTAACTTAGCACAAATCGACTAGTCTTTCATTAAAAGCAATAACGTCATTTACTGATTTAATTTAACATCGGTTTTGTCATAGGCGATGTTAAATGTGTAACATAAATATCGCAGCCCCTCTCCTTATCCACGGAAGCTCGATTCTAATTAAACAAAAACACTGAAATAGAGGTGGATGGCAGCGCTGAGGAGAAGAAGTAGAAGAAGAAGGAGGAGGAGAAGGAGGAGGAGGAGGAGGAGGAGGAGGAGGAGAAGAAGAAGAAGAAGAAGAAGAAGAAGAAGAAGAAGAAGAAGAAGAAGAAGAAGAAGAAGAAGAAGAAGAAGAAGAAGAAGAAGAAGAAGAAGAAGAAGAAGAAGAAGAAGAAGAAGAAGAAGAAGAAGAAGAAGAAGAAGAAGAAGAAGAAGAAGAAGAAGAAGAAGAAGAAGAAGAAGAAGAAGAAGAAGAAGAAGAAGAAGAAGAAGAAGAAGAAGAAGAAGAAGAAGAAGAAGAAGAAGAAGAAGAAGAAGAAGAAGAAGAAGAAGAAGAAGAAGAAGAAGAAGAAGAAGAAGAAGAAGAAGAAGAAGAAGAAGAAGAAGAAGAAGAAGAAGAAGAAGAAGAAGAAGAAGAAGAAGAAGAAGAAGAAGAAGAAGAAGAAGAAGAAGAAGAAGAAGAAGAAGAAGAAGAAGAAGAAGAAGAAGAAGAAGAAGAAGAAGAAGAAGAAGAAGAAGAAGAAGAAGAAGAAGAAGAAGAAGAAGAAGAAGAAGAAGAAGAAGAAGAAGAAGAAGAAGAAGAAGAAGAAGAAGAAGAAGAAGAAGAAGAAGAAGAAGAAGAAGAAGAAGAAGAAGAAGAAGAAGAAGAAATTCACTAGAATCCAGGTATTTGAATGATCTAGGGCTTGTTAGAAATTCTAATTTCATACCCAATAGTTTCATGATTGTGCTTAAATGCATGTTTTCGAGTTGTTTAGTGACTTAGTAACTGCTATTGTTAATTTTAAGAAATGATAATAACATGATACTCTTAATTAGGAATAGTGTATGATTATGGATAAGTTTATAATTCTAACAACTAACATTATTTGTAAAGAAGAGTGAACTAGGTGGTCCAGTAGGCAGTAGAGATCTATTCTCGCCACTCACACGAAGGCTGATGGGAAGTCCTATCCCACGACTGCAACAGAAAAAATATGTGTAAAGCTTTCGAAACTCTCAATACTGACAATCCTAGGTCTGACTGTAGTGTTAGAAATCCTACTAGTATGGAACAAGGGAAGCGATTGAACAAGGATCTGCACATACCACATGATAGGGAAGAAGAGGAAGCAGCAGATGACCAGAATGCTTCTGAGTAGTGATGATTATTAGTAGCTAGCTAGTAGTGATGGATTGATGGAATGATAGAATGATTTCTTGTTATTAGTACTTGAATTTTCTACATGTTTCTATCTTATAGTTGACGGAATGATTTCTATTTCATTGTATGAATCTCTTTATAGTTAAAAATGTTTAATTGTGCACAACAATAGCGAAACGGCGGGAAACAATAATAGGGAACAAGCAGAAACCTGAAATTGGATTTCTGCCTATTTATGTGTTTGACATTTAATAGCGGCTTTAAACAGGCCGTTGTTAAATTTAACAGTGGCTTTAAACAAGCCGCTACCAAATTTTACAGTGGCTAGTTTAAACTAATGTTAAATTTAACAACGGCTAGTTACTAAGCCGGTGTTAAACGAAATTTGGTTTAAAGGCGGAAGGTTCTTTCCACTGTTAAAGTCTTTAACATTAGTTTATTTAACAGCGGTACCACGGTCCCGGTTTAATTATTTACCGACGGCTAAAACCATTGTTGAACATTATTTTAGCCGTTGTTAAATAAGCGGATTCTTATATTGCAAACTTAGGAGAAAATTTAAGTGTTTGCCACCTCTTTAATCTGACGGCCCAGATTTGAGTGTGCTGTTTCGGAATTTGAAAAATATAATTCTTCTTCCCTATTTTTCTTTTAAACTAACATCACTCCTTCAATTTAAATCCTATATTTATATTCTTTGTATAGAAAGACTCGTTTTTCAAAGAAAAACTTAACAAGACTATTATTAATGTTGCTCAAAGATAAATATAATGATATTAATTTTGGGAGTATTTGAAATCTGTTAAAAACTTGTATTTTATAGGAGATCACTCATGTTTTCTTGATCGCTTCATTTTGAGGGGCTTGCCTTATGTCATTCTGAAACATGGAGTGCTCAATACCTCTAAGTTGGTAATAAATACAAGGAAGTTCCTCAATAACTACGATTAAGTTGAATAACTACGTTTTCTTCTTTACTTCTTTACCTTATGTTTAAGTTGTTAATAAGTATGGCTAAAGGGTTAATAACTACCTATAAGTTGTTAATAGCTCCATCTACCTCAAAGTTGCTAATATGTACCTCTACATTGGTAATAACTACCTCTAACTTGGTAATAACTACTGAAAGTTGCTTAATAACTACGTCTAAGTTGTTAATAACTACGTTTCTCACTTTTATATCTACCTTACATTTAAGTTGCTAACACATACCTTTATGTTGCTAAGAATTAGGTCTAAGTTGAGAATAACTATATCTACCTCTAAGTTGCTAATAACTAACTCGAACTGGTTAATACCTAACTCTAAGCTTATAAAGTCAAGTTTTGAGAAGTCAACTCACGTCTTTGACCACACAAAAATAAAGTTCGTCGAAACCCTTTAAGTGTGGTTAGTTTTAACCGTCTTCGAAAAACTAAAATTTTGGCGCAAAAATGATTCAAATCCGAGTATATATGTACAAAATATTAATTAAATAAGAAAGTTAGGAAAAAAATAAATTATGACTAAAAAAATAATAATAATCACTTCAAGTTACGAATCTACCCTTGACTGAAAACTTTAGCAGGTTGCAACACAAAATTCATTCAGCATAATAAGTGTGGCCCCTTTCTCTTACAGTTAGCATGTGTTATATAAAGGGAGTGAGCATTTGGAATTAAAAGGGGGGATCAATGATCATTCACATAGATACTTCCCAAAGTTAACTGAAATGATCATCATCTGTGCATCATAATCATCACACCATAGCTTCATCTTTCCCTCTAAATTCTTAAACACAGCAGTGTTACTTACGATTAAGAGCAGACTTTAGAGACTTTTGAGCAATAAGAAGACATCAATTTTGAGGACCTCTATTCGGCGATGAAGTACCAAGATTTGCAAGTCAAGTTCTTCGATAGAGATCGATAGAATCAGGTTTTTGGGATTTTTTCTTGTAAACCTAGTTTCGATGATTTCTTTTGTTGATTTTGATTTGCTCTTCGTGACCATGAGTAGATAAACTCCTTTATGTTTAGATTAGATGAACCCAAGGTAATTCTTTATGAAAGAATGATTATTTGACTTTGACGATTTATGTGAGTTGGATGGATTTCAGTTTATGTTCGATTTTTGCTTATGATCTTGTTCTTGTATGATCAACTTGAAGAGGATCTCGTTAGATTCGCATACACCTGAAAAAACCTTTTTATCTTAGAACATCAAAATTAATCAGCTAGGTTAGTTGTTGACCCTCAGACGCAGCCGATTAGACTAGTCTGTCGCAAGTGCAATTCTAGGTGGAGAAATCACCGTATAGATTTTAGATCTCATCTCGATAGAGTGGAGTGGGATACTAAGATTGTTAGTGAGTTAGCAGTCCAAAAAAGGCATAACTTGAGTAGAGAATACTTCCGATAGTGAATTGTATTCATCCAATTTTGCATAAATTGAATAGTTGATATCGTTTGTTTGTCTGGGTAGTTTATGGGGTTCGAAATTTGAGTAGTTTTATCTAAATTGGTTATAACCCCATTCGTATAGTCTTCCAATCTTTGTTCTAATTCCTTTTAATATTTACTTTGATTGGTAGTTTGATAATCGTTGCACTAAACCATAAAACCTGATAAAATGATTAGTTATTTTCACCATTTTGAGTATAACACATCTTCGAGACCCTAGGGAATCGACTCTAGTTACTTCAGTACTTAGGTTTACATTTTAGATGTACTACAAACGTGTCAGTTTCTAATGTTCTCTGTTGGTTCCATAGTAGTCAACGAACTTGAATGAGTGGATTGTAGAGACATAACTTACCTAGAAGATCAGTTAGATGGGTTGAATAATTAGTTTTACAAGAGTCTGTTTAGGGTATGGTGTTACAGTTCTTAGCATGCTATTAGAGCTTTAAAGACCAAGAGGTCATGATTTCAAATTTCGGTAGCCCTAGTTTCTGCATGTAGCTAAATTAGACTACATTTTCTCTCCCCAATCTCTATTTACAGTAGGAATGCTGCAATCCATTGGAATTCAGATCAAAGGGAACATCCGTTGGATTTGATAATTTCATACATCTCCAAATGGAATTTAGTGGCTAAAATTAGGCGGAATTAAGTCCGAAAATCCTAAAGAATTGGGGATGTTACTTGGTATCCATGTACCGTATTCGACATAATTGGCATGGCAATTGGACCATGGAAAGTGGACTTGAATCTATGCAAATCTACCTTAACTCTAATGAGAACTTTCGTTTGACGGAATTATTAGAATACAACGACTAAAGACACCATGATCATCATACTATTACTTAACTCTAATAATTAATGATAATAATAAAAATAAAAGAAATATCACCCCCTCAATGAAAACATCAAACTAAATACTGCCATCGGTAGCAGCCTCCTACTGCAATCATCCACATCGTCATCAACTCATTCTCCACCGCGGCCACCATATTCGCCCCTGTTAAAAGATGTTGCCCCTCTATACCGTACAGATACTCTTTATAATTTCAACCAAATACCACAATGACCATCAACAACATGCGGTGCCACCTGAACCGTCACCGCGGTTGAGCTCTGCCAAGCACTGGTCAATCACCTTAATATTCATGCCAATGCTCTGGTAAACAAGCTCAAGATTGTTCATGGTCAACTGTTGTAGTGCAATTCAGTCGGTGAGGAAGTGGATAACCGCCTGTTCGACCTCCTTATGTCGATTGTTATGGTCGTACTTCTTCTTGCTTGGTGGTCTTCTTGATCCTGTCGGCTCGGAACTTCTCTTGGAGGACCATATTCTTGTTCTGGTCCATCTTGGGCATATTATTATTGCGGGTCAGCACCTAGTGGACCTCGCCAATCGTCAGCTAATTCTTTGGCGGTTGCTCCTTATCATACGCGTTGTTGACGATGGCGCAAGCTTGGATACTGTAGAGAGTTAGCATCTCCCTCACTTTCTTCATCAAACCACTCTTTAGCTTCTTGAATGCCACCGTCCTAGCTCACTCGTTAGCTATGTACACTAGCTTCATGATGAATTGAAGTGACGGTGGAGCCAATATGGTTCAATCCACGTGGCTGTATTGTATGAATGATTAGTTAAGTAGTGAAATCGTCGAGTCAGCATAGGATTGAAAAATGACTTAAGATTGTAATTGTCGAATCGAATCGCATAATCATAAGATTCCCCAAATTTCTGTTATAGCAAATTTAAAGAAGCAAATGCACGAATTTCATATTATTGTTATTATTTTAATTTTCACTTATTACTAAAATAATAAAAATTTATCAATAAAATAAATAAATTACTAATGATGCCTAATTTTTTTTATTCTAAGCTAAATGAGAGACAAAATGACAAATAGACAATTTTTACTTAGAATGTAGAATCACAAAATAAATAAAAATCATTAAATTTACAGGATTCTAAGATTTTAATCGAGATTTTACCTGATTTTGCTAACCGCCAATTTTGAGTGGAATTAAAATCATTAGACTACACTAAAATCGTGAAATTGAAAGATTTTAAGATTTAAATTGTCGATTTCACTACTCTAATGAGTGTGATTCAAGACCCAAATTTCATTGAGTTATATATATAGGGGTGTGGGATGATTTTTTCGTTGGTGAAATTAATATGGGAGTGGAATTGGTTATTGAGTTGCTAATTCTGTATTTTTAGTAAACAACATATATGGCAAGTATTTTTGTGTACATACCTTAGTTAAATCTATGGTAATTTAATTATTATTTCTCGCACATCAATGCGTGTATCATATATATCTTAAACTTGTTGCATTTCATATATCTATAATATAAAATTACAAAAAAGGAAAGAAAACAACTTCGGTACTCCCAAGTAATGAGTACTTGCACCTAATATGATTCATCTAGGCCGCTTAATTTTTAGAAGTAATCCCAACAGTGATTAATTAATTAATTTCGAAATTTAAATTTTCAAATTCAAATAAAAATGGTCACTCCACTTTATTGCAATCAACATCTAGTTTTGATTTATTTTTATCTGGTCTTATTTGAGGTTTGGCACTAGTCTTTTAAGTAACGCCATCTCTAAAACTCATCGGGTAATAAATCCATCCAGTAGTTAACTTCGTGCAGAAGTAGTTACGTATAGGCGTAAGTGACCACTTTCTTGTCTTGCATTAATACACAACCTTACCCTTGAGAAGAAGCATCACTGAAAATGTAGTACTCTCCCTCACTTGAAGGAAGGGTTAGTACTAGTGCAGTAGTAAGCCTCTTCTTTAGCTCCTCGAATGCCTCTCGACACTTCTTTTCCTATATGAATGTTTTCTCCTTTTGTAATAATTGGGTTAAAGGTCGGGCAATCAGAGAAAACCCCTCCACAAACCTCCATTAATATCGAGCAATACTGAGAAAATATCTTACTTCAACAACATTCTTTGGCGATACGCAGTTGACTACAACTTTTACCTTCTATGGGTGCACTTGCACACATTTCCCAAATGACATATGCCCAAGGTAAATGACTTCCTTTAGCTTGAATTCACATTTTCAGAATATGGGCATAAAACTCTTCATCCTTCAACTTATGCAGAGTAATCCTCAGATGTTCTTCATGCTCCTCCCAACTCCTTGAATATATATTAGGATATCATCAATGAATACAATAAAAAATTTGTCCAAGTATTCATGAAATATCATATTAATCAACACCATGAATGATGTGGGTGCATTCGTGAACCCATATGGCATTACTTAGAACTCATTCCGCCATGAGTACAAAATGCAGTCTTATGTATCGATAGTTTGCCACGCGTAGTTGGTGGTATCCAGACCTTGGATCCATCTTCAAGAAAACCGATGTTCCTTCCAATTGGTCAAATAAGTCATCAATCCTTGGTAAGGCATAAAGATTCTTCATTGTCGCCATGTTCAACTTTCGGTAGTCTATGCAAATCAACATGTTGCCATCCTTCTTCTTCATAAACAACACTGGTGCTCCGCATGGCGACACACTGGGTCGAATAACCTTTGTCAAGTAGCTATTGCAATTGCTCCTTCTACTCCTCTAGCTCAACTGGTTCCATTTGATATGGTGCTATAGATATCGGTGCAGCTCCTTAGACCAGTTCAATGTCGAATTAAATCTCCCTCACTAGTGGAAGTCCATGGAGGTATTCAGGAAACACCTCCTGAAATTCCCACACAATGTGGAAGTTCTCTAGTATTGGTGTTGGTGCCTCTGTTACATGTGCTATAAAAGCTTCACAAACTTCTTTGATTAATGTGAATTCCCTCGTTGCAAATATAAGGCTTCCGAGAATGGGGAGTCAGATTCCCTTGAACAAGGCAATCCCTTGGCTCTCAATTTCAAAGCTGGCCTCCTTCTGGTGATAACTCATATTGGCTTGGCTCTTGAAAAGCCAATCCATTCATAGGATGATGTCAAAATCCTCAATAGGAAGTAGAACCAGATCCGCCTCGAACTCAAACCCTGCCACTACAATGGTGCATTCTCTAATCACTGAGTTCAATATCAAGGTATCTCTAACCGGAGTTATGCGACACCCTAATTCTTGGTTTGGTTAGATTTAAATCATACTTGTTGAGTAGAAGTCAGGAGTTGGAAAACCAAATTAATTTAATTATTTCTAGGAGTTGACTCAGTAGTTGAACAAGTATTAAAGGCTTCCAAGACTCGGGATAGTTATCAGATTAACTAAGTTAATTATAATGGAAGTTAAGTCCTTGATCTACTAGTTATGAGCTCAAAGGGATCTTAACCGTTATATGGATCTAACAATGAAGAGTGGTCTTGATCTTCCATTCAAATGAATGTTGAGGACTCCCCCTTTATTTTGCACTTGGACTAAGCTGTGAGCCTTGAGGCCCATTCAGAGTTGTGGTGATGTGTTGGGCTTGGGTCATCGGATTCATCCGACCAATCGTTCTAGCCTTGGTAGGTTATGTGGCGCAAGAAAGGGATGATGTAGTGGTTTTCTTTGGTCCATCATTCCAAACTTAAATCGACATCGACAACGATCGAGATAGAAGACTTGTTGGATGACGCGGCTTCGTTGTTGCTTTGCCGTTGGATGGGGGAGAGGAAGGGAAGTGCATCGACGTCGACTACGTCCAAGAGGGATGGGATTTAGTGGTGGTGTCACGGATCGACGGCACCAGTGCGTCGGAGGGTGTAGGCTGGTCAAAAGGGAATCATCGGGGCTCAAATGGTGATTGGTAGGATTGGAGACGACACGTGGAGCGCATAGAACGGAGAAGTCGACTCGACAGATTCGGGAAACGACTCGCCGCATCGAGCTCCTTTGCCCGAGAAGAAAGATCGTCTTGCAACTTGGAAGATTTTAGGGACCCTATCTGCAAGCCTGGAAACTTAAGTGACCTCTTATACTTTCCATAAGTTTGAGGACTAGTTCTATAGGTTTCCATCTAGGCAGTGTAATAACCATTTTGTCGCTTCAAGTTTCAATTTGTTGTAAAGAAGTAAATGGATCATAACTCGATCGTTTGAACTCCAAATGACATGGTTAGAAGCTGCAGATTTGTGGGAGAGAGGGGAATCACATCAAGTCATAATCAGAGGTGTCAGCTGTTCTTAAAGATGGGGGTTTAGGATAACTTTCTACTTGTAAAGCATAGAACTATAATAGGATGATTGGGAGATCCTGGAAAGGACTCATAATGTGATGTGAAATGTTGTGGAGTGAGGGATCTGAGGCTATATAGTAGCGTGTGATCTACTGTATAGTAGTTTAGATGAGTTTGACCTTGATGCTCTTGACGGATGAACAGTCGGGTGTGATCCACTATATCATTTGATATCTACTTTTGATGTATTTTAGAACTTTAGAGTTGCATCTCTTGGTTTCTTGTGTTATATTTTAGGATTCAGGATCCATGTCACCTAGGACATAAAAGGTTTATTAAAGGTTTCAACTTATGTTTAATGATGTTTATTCAAATTTATTAGTCATTGTGGGTTTGAGTCTAGTCCAATGGAGCCCGAGTTAGTGCATGGTCTGAACCTATGGTTCGAATGGGTCTTCTAGGGTCAAGTTCCACAAGTTCTAACTCCTATGTTATGACCCAGAGAAGTTAGTACTATCCCAAACTTTTTAAAATGAGCTAGATGTGAAAGAATATGTCTATTTGGAATCCATAAGAGCAAAGACAGAGTGATTATTGATTAAAATCATACCCTTCACCACCTCTAGAGCAGCAGTATTGTTAAACCCGCCCCTACGAGACCCGACCGAATCACGCGGTTTGACCCATGCATTAGTCGCTGGTTCACTTAACTCATAAATAGCATACTAACCATTAGCAATAACTGCACTGATAATCGACATCACATAAGTAAAATGATAGTAGAAAAAAATACAGCAACTAAGGCTCGAAATCCAAACTAACATCCATGAAGAACATCCCAAACAGGGGAAGCAAGACCCATATATAAGTCTTTCAAAAACAACAAAAAATATAAAAAAGTCTAAAAAGATGGAAAATGGGATAACTCGAGGTCCTCCCAGATACCTCTCTATATGACTCACAGAGCCACTCGGTCGAGGTGTCAGTTATTGTCTCGCTCGCTTAGGTGGAATTTGCTCCGAGGTTCTAGAGTTGGTCATGCATAGTAAACCAAGATGGAGTCAGTGATAAACATTGAGTGGCCTAGACTCATGTAGAACTTTAACTCTACATAGTGGGTAGAGAAAGAAAGTCTAACTCTCTGAACTAATAATGTGACCATGTGGTCCTATAAGCATAATCCTATCATCAGCCACCCCTAGCTAGTGGTAGATAGCCTCATGGTAGATCAGACCATGAAACGACCCTGTTAACCATGAGAGCGTCATCTAAAGGCATACTCATCACGTCCTACCTGAGCCTGATTAAAACCTGGGAATCCATAGGTGGGTGACCGGCGCATAATAGTCATGAACTGTACTGTTGGAAACTATGGATCACACGCCACAGTTCATATGTTAGGAGCTTATGCTCAAAAATAAATAACTATCTATAAAGTAGACCCTGCTATTGCACGGCCTGAGAGCCTAGCGTTTAATCATAACATTTCTACTGTAGATCACATGCTATAGTATTGTCCTGAGGAGCCCTGCTCCAAAAAATAAAACATGTACTATAGATCACACACTCTCAATCCCTGACTTTGGTCACACCTTGCTATTGTTATTGCCACCGTTTATGTAGCACCTGCCATTGGTGTTGTTGCTACGATTTGGTTGGTTACCAAACCTATTCCTGGTCAACATCCTCCCTCCAATCACAGACCTCTCTAATCTCGCTCTCCACATCCAAAGCACACCCAAAGTCGAAGCTTTCACTCTCCAAGATGCTACCTCCCATTGTGAATGTAGACAGGGTAGGTCCTCTTGGTGGGTACATCTTTGGTAGACCCCGATTGGCTCTAGGTTGGTCTTTGACTGTCTGGCCCATGACCCTCCTATTCATCTAGGAATCATTGGTGCACTCTTGAAATTCGTGTGATGGCATCTTCTTCCCCACATCTCTACCAGCCTTTGTTTCCTCATGTGATTCCTATTCCGCTCGCTCCACTCATAAGGGAGCATTGTAAATATCCTCTCCAGCCACCCAGATCGAAGCACTTTCTGTAAGGTAGATCAGAGTTCAAAGACCATGGAGGTAATGATCCTTTTGTGCATTCCGGTCCTGGAACTATGCCTCACCATATGGCAGTAGTTGGTTAAACGGTGTCGTGTATTCAGCTACCAACTCACGTTGCTCAGTTCCCCACTTCTACTTGATCAACATGAATTCATACTACCTGTCCCTCTGGTACTCTGCTGAGATGAAGTGGTTTCGAAAGCCACTAGAAATTCCGCCCATGTGATCTCTGGCGGGTCTTGCTAGCTGACAGTTTGTGTGAGCCATTAGTTATGAGCAGTTCCTTGTAGCAAGGACAAGGTTAACAACACCTTATCCTCATCATCAACTCTCATCTTTCGCAAGTGCGGACGACCTTTCCCTGCCAACGCTCCATGACCACAGGTTTGGTGTCCTCATAGTAGAATTATTTGACGCCCCTACTCTTGAAGTCCTTGACGTTGGGCGGCGGCATAACAAGCCATAGTGGAGGAAGCGGTGCATAGCTAGCTCTGTTAACTAACGAAAGAATTCGAGTTAGCACCTGTGTGAGCAGACATTTTCCTATGAAGTGACTTGAGACTCATGTCCAAAACCAAAAATCAATCCTTTTTAAAAAGATTTACATTACTTAAAAATCATTTGAAAATTACTTTAACAATAAAGCTGACGCCCCGTATCTAATTGGTTTCCCAACAAGATAGAGGGACACCCGCTCTGATACCAAAAGAAAACTCCCTAAACCTTACTAAAACTTTATCATTTATTAAATGACTAAAATGTCATAGGGTTTTTAAATGACTCCAAAACCAAATGGATAGAAACCAATCCAAACTAACTAACAGAAACTCATGAAAGTCAAAGGTGAAATAAAAGCCCTAACAAGTAGGCGTCCAACAATGAAAGTCTGATAGAAACAGTCTCAAGTCTAACTCCATTAAATGCAATACTCGACATCGTCTACTCATCACTCACTTTAAGTCTTGGGACATGATGGGAAACGATCGCACTCTCATGAAGCTGAATGATCTCTACCTCCTCAAATGGATCTCGTGGGTGGCTCAGGGTCAATCTTGTGTGCTCATTATCATAAGCGTATGGTTTTATTATCATAAGTTCATTAAGATTTATTCATAATCATGGAACATTAATCATAGGTTATAATTTTTTTCCCGATGATTATTTACATTTTATTCATAAAAAAGCATAGCGCCAAAATAGAAACTCCTCCAAGGAAGTCCTAATACATAGTCTACAAACCTAAGATATGACATCAAAACACAAACTTTAAAAACTATACACAGGTTTCGTATCCCTACAAATTTTGCTAGCTACTTCAATAGCTGAAGTTGGGGCTTCTCTCGCATTTCTCTTATATCTTACATACCAAACAGAGCTATAAAAAGCTCTCCATATAAGCCTTTGCGAGCCTTCATCAAACCAGGACCAGAGAAAGCATACGTAGCTTTGGCAACTTCAGACATCCAATCTGTAGAAGGAACAGACAGCTCCCCAAACAATATCTCCTAATCTGCTCAACATAACTGCACTCACCAAATATATGATTGATATCATCAATACCATCATCACAAAGGAAAAATTCAATATCAACTGACAACCCCAAGAGGCGTTCTGCATCTGAGTTATAAGTTTGCCTTCGATAGCAAGCCAAATAATGAAGCATGGCTTCCTAATCACTAGGCTTTTCCAAACAAGTTAATACCACTCCATTACTTCCCTCTTCTTTCAGATAGTTTGCCAAACCATCCATACTGAGAATTTCTGCATCAAATCTCCATTCCATAAAGGATTCTGCTATTGGTCAAAACAAACAAAACCAATGACACTATCACGGGCATGTAAGATACATCGCCAAATCCAGGAATGGTAAGGAGCACTAACACAGTCTATAATTGAACTTTCTTTCAGCCTATACTTATCAACCCATGCAATCTAATGTGAACCTGATTTGAGTAAAATACTCTAAATGTGACGAAAAACACAAGAGGGATTCCAATCAAACATGCCTCTAATTCCAAGCCCCCCTTCTTGCAAAGGGAGCCCAATATGTTTCCAAGCTATCTTAGCTCTTTTCTTCCACCCTTCTCTGAAATCCCGCAGAAAATCATTATAAACCTTTTCAATCCCTCCAATCAATGATTTCGGAAGTACGAAAACAGACATACAGTACTGGCTAAATGGATTCAACACATATTTAACTAATTGAAATCTTCCTGCATAACTTAACAACTTAACTTTCAAGCCTCTAACCCTAGCAGTTATTCTCTCCACCAAAACTTCATAGTTTTTAGTTAAAAGTATTTCTGAAATGAGAGGTAAACTAAGGTACCTGACAAGCAAATTACCTTCTTTGAAACCAGAAACATTAAAACTATCAACACAATCACTCTGGGCAACAGAAACTGAGAAGAAGATTTTAGTTTTCTCTTGATTGAGCTGCAGACCAAGGAAAGAATAGAACATGTTAACCACATTATAAATCCATAGCTCTCCTTTTGCAGTCCCATTTGTAAATAGCATTAAGTCATCAACGAAACATAATTGAGTGATTCCAAACTTTTTACATTTAGGATGGAAAGGAATTCCCCCTTTGTTAGCAGCCTTACTCATTAGATAATGCAGCAACTCCATTGAAATCACAAAGAGTCCCGAAGAAAGTGGATATCCTTGCCTTAGACCTTTGCAACCAGAAAAATAACAACTTGTACCTCCGTTTAAACCCACACTATACATCACTGAACCCATGCACCCTTTAATCCACCCCGTATATTTATGGGGAAAATTTATAGCTTCTGTCACCGTGAATAAATAATTGAGATCAACATAATCAAACACTTTTCTAAGATCAATCTTCAAAGCACATCTCGATGAAACATGTTAGTGGTAAGCATACACTAACTCATGAGCTAAAAGAATATTATCTCCCATCAATCTACCCTTAACAATAGTAGATTGGGTATTACTAATGATTTCTGGTAGGCAAGGCATCATTATGTTAGAATAAATTTTAGCAATTACCTTATAAAGGACATTACAACAGGCTATACGCCTGGAATCTTTGATGTTATCAGCGTTGATCTTCTTAGGGATAAGAGCAAGGAGGGTTCAGTTAATAACACGAGTTAGCTTCCCAGTTTCAAAAAACAGCTGAACAGCTTCCACAACTTAAGAATTAATCAGATTCCAAGCTTCTTTAAAGAAATAAGCAGAGACCCCATCAGTGCCCTGGACTTTGATCATTTTGAATTGAGAAGAAAGAAATTTGATCTCCTTAAAACTAACTAGAGTGCATAAAGTATCAGCAGAGAAGGGGATAACTTCTTTTACAGAAGTTGAATAATTTCATCCACAATAGAGTAAGCAACCTCAGAAATAGCCCAGCCTAAAAGGCCCTTATTATAATCCACCACAATTTTATATATTTGATTTATATCAGTAGCCATGTTATCATTAGAATCCTCCAATTGAAGAATTTGATTTCAAACTTGTTTCACAATCATTAATCTATGAAAGAAAGCAGTGTTAGAGTCAACCAATTTCAGCCAATTCTCACTAGTTCTTTGCTTGTAAAATGCTTCCTCTGCCTGTTTAGCATAATTCAAAGATCAAAACTTTTCTTAGCTTGAATAGTCATTCCTGAATCTGGTAGATTTAAATCTATCACCTGATTTGCCTTCATTTTTAGCTTTGCAGGAGCAACTCTATTACTAATACCATAAAACTGCATCTGATTAAACTGATGAAAATAAGCTCCAAGATTACGAAGCCTTGCATACACCCTTTCAAAACGTCTTCTATGAGCAACAACATCAGATGAAGACGAAGCTCCTTCAATACTCTCCTTAAAACCCGTCCAATCCACCCAATATGTAAAAAAACTTGAAAACTTTAGGCAAGGAATAAATCTTCTGATCAGTATCACGTAAAATACCAAAATGGTCTAAAATTCCAAGTTCCATCACCTCCACTCTACTACAAACAAGCTAATTAAGCCATGCAGAGTTAATGAAGTACCATCCAATCTTCTTAAAATAGGATCATCAATACTTGAAAAAGGAGCCAACAATAGGATGATCCTCCAACTCATTACTTGTAATTAAGTTCTGAAATTCAATCAGACCAGGAGATGCACCAATAGAATTAGAAGCTTCATTAGGCAAAGCAATCGCGTTAAAATCACCAAAAACAGCCAGAGGGAGATCAGAAGGAAGATCACCAAACGTCTGATCATACATACGTTTTCTTCACCACCCTTGTTAGCACTATAAACCACACAGATATAGAAAGGCTCACTTCATCAATCTTAGTGAGTATATATTGCTCTAAGTACCTCATAACCTGAAGCTGAATATTTTCTCTCCATAGAAGCCAAATCTTCTCCAAAGGACTACAATCATAATTAGTAAACCACTTCCACGAAGCAAAAGTAGACTCCAAAATAGTTTTAGCTTTAATAATTGCCACTCTAGTTTCTAAAATACCAAGGAAATCTATACTATACTTATTAAGATACTTTAAAATATAACTATGTTTTGTGGGAGAATTAAACCCCCGTTGATTCCATATCAACCATTTCATTTTCTACCTTTTTTCTACCCACCTCTCTTAGCTTTCACTAGAGAAATACTCCCACACCCAATAAAATCTCTAAGGGTTGCCTGGCCTGGGGAACGAAAAGTAGGAGACCCTTCAAGTTGCTCAACAGTAATGTCCTCATCCACACATTCATCCTCTTCATTTTCAAAAGGCTCTTCAATTACACTTTGAACAACAGATGAGACAATAATAGTAGTATGATCTTTTTTACCAGTTTTCAGTTCTAAAAGACCTTCAAATTGTTCAGTTTCAGGATTTAGAATAAGTCTCTCCTTCAGGAATCTAAATCTCCACATCTTCATTAACACTTTCACCATTTATCTCACAAGCTTCCTTCCTCAACTCCCCTTGCAAAGAGGATTGACCTACCATGACAACAGCTATCACTTTTTTCCTCCACTCATTTTTAGCTACCTTTTGTTTATTATGTTCATAAACCCTTTCTTGTGGCAGATCAATTGCAATAGTATGAAGATCACCCTCCAAATTGATCAAGCTTTCAGGGCATTTCTTACCCTTCTCCAAAAGTATACAGACTTTGACAATGAGTCCCTCTCTGATGAATTTATTTATTGGAGTTCCAATACGATTCACAAGCCATTCAATCCCATCATTAGTGATTAGTTGAGGGGGACCATCCTTGAGCCTCAACCAAGTAGGAATCTCCATTACCTCAAGATCAAACAGGGCTATATTTGGCTGTCATTGACGCAATACTACAACAGTGCACATGCCAAGCTCTTCCCAACACCCATCTGCACAGAGAAATCGAGGGGAATTCAAAGAGAAAGAAACCTTCAGAGAGTATTAAAAGCTCAATTTCCCCTTCATAGCCCCCCAAGCTTGTTAATCATTAAAGGGATAACCCTAATTGGAGGAGCAGAACCAACAAACTGAGCCGTGGCAATAGCTCGCAACTTAATAAGCCCTTTTTCAATCACCTTCTTCGGAATATTAAGAACACCATCCATGACAGTGAATCCGAAACCTCCACATATTTCAGATCGAAATCTTGAGTTCCCATAATGAACACTCATGACGGGGCAGTAAACTCCCTCCACCCTGAGATCCCGATACCACCAAATCGCTCATGAAAGAGAGCATGAAAATCATGCGAGAAAGGCCAGAGGTCAAAAGACCCGCTAGAGATCAAACCAGCCTCAGCGAGCCCCAGAGGAGCGCACCCACAGAGGAAAGCTCATCGAACACCGTCGATCAAGCAATTGCAAAACTCATCTCAACTTGAGAGAATAACACGCGCTGTGTTCATGAATGTGATTTCAATGCATCATAGGTTGTAATTATATCAGGAGTATTATTATTTTATTGGTAGAAGTCTTAAGTACTTTTAATCATATTTCTTTATGAAAAACTCTTGAGTATTCCGGAATATCAATACTCCCATATATAAAAAAAATGATATGGATCGCCCATTTATGGAGTTTATTCTTCACCGTCCATTTTTATTTAATTTCCTATTTATAAAAAAAAGCTAAATGAAATTACCCAATGATCATATGTCTTAATTAATATAACATCCACTGTTCAATACATATGTCTTCATACAGCAACTGTTTGGTCAGGTCATGACATTCAATCGGTTTTTATTATTGAATCAAAATCGGAATGTATGCGTGCTCTGCAATCTAAAGCCATCAAGCATCAGAGGGATCAAGTCACAAGCCACGGTTCTTGCTGTCTCCAGCAGTGATCACACCAAGGGCAAACTGGTCGATACATCAGAATAAGCTCCACTAGGGGAGAGGATCAAGTTTGCTGGGTTTGAAGGCCAGCCCTACTCGTTCTTGATCCCAAAGAAGAAGGTTTGGGAGACACTACAAGTCGGCTTGTAGACAAATGCGGAGTTGGTTGCTTGCTTCAAAAAACGTGCCTTTCATCACATTCATTGGAGTTTGCAAGGTTGCTCCAATTAGGAAAGGTTCCAAGTATGATAATCATAATTTAATAACAGTAATGATGAATGATGTTATTTTTATTCATTCGTCAATTCATATCGTAAAGTTACCATGATTAATTTTTGCAATATTAATATCTAGATGTTTAAATGTGAATAAACCAACATCGAAAATCAAAATTGAAAGATAAAAAGAAATATGACCTAATATTAATTGGAATTAAGTCAAGTGGCAATTACAATTTGATGTTTTTAAATTAAATCAATTTTGGAAAATAAGTATTTTTAACGATTCAGATTCAAGCGCATAAATGGGCGGCCCAGATTAAATTTCATAGATGGGAGTATTGGTACGCTAGGAATATCGAATACCTCACCTTTCTTTATTTAGCCCCCTTAACTCCTCTAACTAGCCCATTCGCCCTAGTGCTAAAATCATGAAAGTCTGTGAGTACGTATTCATCAGACAGTATCATAAATCATGGAGGGAAAAATTGTGGCCCATAAATCTGTTGAATTATGGAGTGTGATAAACTGAAGGCTTATTGGCTTGGCCTAGTTAGTTTGCTTAGTCAGAAAATGAGTACGATTAATCTTGTCTATTATGTGTACGATTAGTCTTCACAATAGGATACACCTCCGACTCGTGTAGGTGCATCCTCTAAGAAAGGGAGGCAATATTCCACATCATCCACAGTGTGGCAGATGCTTATGAGAAGATATGTGGATGAGAAAGGGGCGAAAATGGCAGAGTGTACAATTTGCAAGAAGAGTGTTAAAGCAGATTCAAAGAAAAATGGTACATCATCTTTAAAATACCATGCAAACCAATGTCAGAAGAAGATGGATGAGGAACTGAGAAAGAAGAATGATGGAGGGCAACAAACAAATTTGAGTTGTAACTCCTTAATTGGACTTTCAAGACAATGGGTATTCAACCAAAAGGTGATTCAGGTAGCTCTAGCTGAGATGATTATTATTGATGAGTTGCCTTTTCGTTTTATGGAGCATCATGGGTACATAAATTTTATGTTGGCCTGTTCCCGAGTTCAAGATCCCAAGTAGGAAAACACTAAGAGCAGATTGTGTCAAGATTTATTTGTATAGCAAGGATAGGATGAAAGAGTTCTTTACCAATTCTTGTGTTGGTAGAGTGTCTATCACTACAGACACTTGGACTTCAATTCAAAATTTGAACTACATGTGCATTACTGCACATTATGTTGGGAAAGACTGGCTGCTGCATAAGAAAATCATCAACTTCACCAAGATCACTATTCACAAAGGAGATGACATTGGAGCAAAGATTGCAGAATGCTTGGAAGAGTGGGGATTGAAGAACTTGTTCACTGTTACTCTTGATAACGCTTCTGCCAATGATATTGCTTGTAATTACTTGAAAGAGAAGCTACGGAGTTGGGATACTGACTTCATTGATGGCAAGTACTTACATGTTTATTGTGTTGCTCATATAATGAACCTTGTTGTGAATGAAGGTTTGGCTGAGATTGGGATGTTAGTGAAACGTGTTAGGGAAGCTGTGAGATGGGTTCGATCTTCAGCTGCTAGAACAGCAAAGTGCAAAAGTCAAGTGACTGCTCAAAGGATAGAATCGAAGAGGATGGTTTCTTTGGATTGTCCTACCCGGTGGAACTCAACATTTCAGATGTTGGAAACGACAAGTATCTACGAGCGGGTATTCATAGTACTACATACTTTCGATGAAACATTCGAAGCGGACTTGCTCGATAGGAAGACAAGTGATGGTGTTCCAATAGGTCCTCATAGTGCCGAGGATTGGAAAAGTGTGAAAAACCTCACTAGGTTTCTGAAGTTCTTCCATGGGATGACACTGATGGCATCGAGAACAAAATATTGAACTGTCCATATGTTTCTTGGACAACTTTGTAGATTATACAATCACATCAAGAAAGCAGCATCTGGAACAGATACATATCTTTGTATTGTGGCTTGGAACATGACAAAGAAGATTGAAAAATATTGGGATGAGAGTGCAGTTGTTAATGTGAAGATGAATAACCTCTTCTATATTGCCATTTTGTTTGACCCAAGACACAAGATGCATTTCTTAAATCGTTGCTTGACTAAGATGTATTCAGAAACAAGAGCTCAAGAGATGGTGTCTTTAGTGAAGGAAGAGGTGGTTAGCCTTTTTCACTCTTACCTGAATGGAGTCGAACCCATCGAAGAGGATTCTCAATCTGCTGCAACATCTGGACTACCCCAAAGCCAATCAGAAAATGACATTGAATTAGATGACACATTTGCTGACTATAGTATGGAGGATAAGCTAGTTGGAAACATTGCAGAGTTAGAACAATATCTAAACGATGCACGGGAAGGAGCAACTGGTGTGAATGCTGAGTTTGATATAATAGGTTGGTGGAAAGCTATGGGTTCGTACAAATATCCAACTTTGAGTGAGATGACAAAGGATATACTCGTAGTTCCTATATCTTCGGTAGCTTTGGAGAGTGCATTTAGTAATGGAGGTCAAGTTCTAGACGATTTTAGGAGCTGTTTCCTACCTACTATTGTAGAAGCTCTAATTTTTACTGAAGATTGGTTAAGGAATCCAAATGATCCGAGTAATGATGAGGAGGTATGTTTGTGATGTTCAAATATGTTAACTATTCTACTATTGTATTGACAATCTCAATTCTCACATAGCTCTAGATCTTAGTCCACCACAAGATGAAGGTGGACAATCCTCTTCTGTTTCTACAACTATTTGTCCTTTAGTTCAACAGTTTGTGCTGAACACCGTAGGTAAGCTCTATTGTATTTAGTTACAGGTACTGGCTCCTCCTCAAGACTTTCACCAATAGCTAGTTGTGATACGGAGGAAGAAGAAAGAGAGAGTGATGAGGATGATGATGATGATGATAATGATGGGGATGAGAATGATGATGAGGATGAAGAGAACTAGAATTCAAATATTAGTGTGTGTGTGTATTTTAGATGTTCTATTCAGATTAGGTGGAGGCTGCAAAATGCAGCCATGTAGATGCTTTCGAAACAGGAGAAATGCTGTCAATTTTTCTGGTCAAGGCGGTCGGTTAACCTATGATATATTCGGTTATTGCGGTCAAATCGGTCAAAGTAGGTCAAATCGGTCAGAGTGTCAAAAACGGTTAGGGTCGGTCAAATCCTAATTTGCAGTTGACCGATGAATCGGTCGGTTAATTTTGGTCATTTAACCGGCTGGTCGGTTATCGGTCGGTTAGATTAACCGTGAGCTCTACTCGATCGGTTAATTCGGTTAACCGATTTCAGTCATCAAATTTCTTTCCCTGACCGTCAACCTACAGTTAATAACCGAATTAACCGATTTCCAGACCTATTCCGCACTATTGAGTTGAGCAGAACTTATGAGATTGATGCTCTCTTTAAGTTTTATAGCAAGGGTGTTGATGGTGTTGTGCAATTGAGCCATGTTATCCTCTAAAGTCAGGACCCTGTCTTCATCACTCATTTTAAACATAGGGTGAGAGTAAAAGGACCTCGCAATTTCTCTCATCCTATCGATGTTTTAACCTCACTTCTCTTTATTTTTCCTCTCGTGTATTGCACAAATTTAAACAGAGAAAATTTAAACACAAACAAATCGGCGAGCTAGGTCTTAGAACTAGCAGAAATTCTTCCAGGCTTAGGACGCAATGAAAATATCAAATCAAAGAATCACAAAATCAGACCCGGTCTATAACTAGGTAAGAATTCTTTTTTATCGTTTCAAAGTTTTGAAAACTTGAATTTAAGCTTGTAAAGACCCAAAAAATCTCTACCCTAGTCTCACAATCAACTGTAGTACTAACCCAAAATTTGAAAACGTGTGTGGTGAAGGTGGTTGGGTCGAAGGCTTTTCATGACCTCTTGATTTTGCAGATTTTTCTTTGCTTTTCTTTGACGAATTTGTCGGAATTTTTCCTCCTACTTTTCTTCCACCACAAGAAAACACGTTAGATAACAAAATAAGGATTTCCAACCCAAGATAGGAAGAAAATTTGAAAACTACAAGGACCTCCCAATTAGGGTTTCGGTCGTACAACTATTTAAGGGTTTTTTGTTGAATTTCTTGAAACTAACAACCAAAGGACAGAAGTTGAAAGAACACGTTAGATTACAAAACAAGGATATCCAACCCAAGACAGGAAGAAAATCTGAAACACTACAAGGACCTCCCAATATGGGGTTCGGCCGTACAATTATTTAGGGTTATTTCACTGAATTTCTTGAAACTAACAAATAAGGATATATAGTTCTTGAAATAAGATCAAGGCTCTCATTACCAACATGATATGAGACGAAACGTCTATGGAGACGACCGGGACAAGCTATCAAAATAAGATTTTCAAACCGACGAAACAAATTCAACAACCGGATGGAAAGTTACCTAGCTGACCAATCGATCGAGTCGAAAGGAGGGTACAAGTCTCAAACTTGAATGGTGTCATGAAGAGAGGTTGATAACCCGACTATGATAAACTAGAATCCTCTAGCCCAGCAACAACGTGCTTTGTACAAGACGAATTTGAAAACTAGCTATAGGCCTAAATTTACTTAAAACTTTATTTTTGGGGTTTCTGATTTAAAAACAAGACTTAAGCTCTCCTTTTTTAGATAAGGAGGGCTGGCTGAATCCTAAAAGGGAAAGGAAAGACTAGGGTTAGAAGAGTCCTAGTTAGGCAAGTCTCCTTCTTCCTTTGGGATCAAGTCCTAAGTAGGTCAATCCTTGATTCCCTAGGAACCCAATCAACCAAGGAATCTTCTAGGAAGACGTTCTTAGGCCTAACTATACTACTCACTATCTAAAAATAACAATCTAAATCCAAAATAACTAAAATGCGAAAAACGGATAAAAGGGACTAATTAAGCTCTGAATGGGCTTATTGAGTCGTGCGCCTCTGCATGGGTAGATGGCCTAGTCCCAGTCCTTGGATCCACTCATGGTAGCCCCCTGAATGTATGATGAAGTTTTGGTGCGGGCTAAACTAGTCCAAGTTTCAAGAGGCCTAGTTTTGAAAGCTTCGGCTTCACCATAGCTAATCCATTCATGGGCCTGGACTCTAAACTTGGATCTTCTTGCTCCTAACACCTTAGATGATCTTACAATATACCATTGTGCTTCTGGTCCAGAGATGGTACGTGCAAAATTGCTCCCTCTGGGTTACGGTGCGAATTGGTGAATTTCGTCTTCGCACCTTCAAACTCGTTTCAGCTCCAAATTCCGAAAAACTCAAGGGAGTGTCTCTTTTCATCATTCCAAGTCTCTGCCCCAAAGATAGGTTGGAAAAGTTGGCTCGATCCTCCGTTCTTGCGAATATCTATTTTTGGGTGCGGCCGTGATGTTGATTTTGTTGCTGATGTCAGCATCAATGTCGTGGGTCGACATCAGGGCTTCTTCATTGATCGAATCTTCTTTAAGGATGAATCTATCATGGTTGATCCATTCCAGTGTGGCCCTAGCTTCCTCTTACATGATCCTTCCTCCAAGTGCCTTACTTTCCCAAATTTCATGAACTCCTTATTGACTTCCTTCGCACGTCCTCCACTCCTTGATTCCAGAGGTCCCTGACTTGGAATCGAGAGGTGGATCAGGTTATGTACTTGATCTTTTGTTTTGTGGGTTGTGTACTCAGTTTGCTCGTACTTGAGTTTTAGTGTTATGTTTGTTGTCTTTAGGGTTAGGGTTATGTACTTGAACTTTTGTTTTGAGTTGTGTACTCGTTTTCTTTGTACTTGATTTTTATTTTTTGTCTGTTATATTTGGTAATTGTACTCGGTAATGCTTTTACCTGATTTTTTTACTTGGTTTTCGTACTTAATTTGCTTGTACTTGATTTGTAATAACTTATATAAGGATTTAATGATTCTATCTAGTAAGCAAGTACCATATCATTTCCCATCTCTCCTAATTTTTCATTTCCATTGTTGGCTCTCCAGGTTTTAACACATTATAACCTTCAGCAATGAACTCGATCCTCTAGACGATGTACTTAACAATTTCAAAGTATGAGATGAACTTGACAGTCAGACTTGGGAAATTTGTAATTCCCTAAAAACCTTAATGGGGAAAATATATGTCAAACTACCCAAACAACTAGCAAAAAATGATAACACTAAATTTTAATCAATAACATTTTGTCATCCGTCGCAGGATTCACACCTTTGTGCAGACCCACTTCATTAATTCTAACTATAAGAATGAAAAAATTAATTCATGTCGGAGAGAATAAACCATGGTAAGTTTCAATCAAGGTAAGTTTCAAAGAGGGCAAGTTATGTACATGGTTCAATTTTTTGAAAATTTTAATTATATTTGTGTACAAAATTACTCTTGTTGAAATGAAGAACCGTTGGATTCAATGTCCAAAATGGACGGTTGAAATTTATTTACCGCGACAAACACTCTTTTTATTTATTAGGGATCCAGACTCAAAACAAATATTCAGTTGAAATTTTTAATTTATAAATTTCTCAACTAATTAAATGTTTAAAGATATATTAAATCTTTTTAAAAAAATTATAATGCATTGATGTATAACCTATTGTGACATTTTTGTTGATGAAATAAATTCATTAAAAGTAAACAATTAATTGAGAAATTTGAAAAATAAAACATTCAAACTGAATATTTATTTTTTAATAAACTAATCAAATTTTATATTTGAAAAGAATAATATATGTGGATGCACCAATGTTGCATTTTACTTTAAATACTGAGTTTATAATATTAATTGGTTTTTAGATTGATTGATTGTTATCTTGTAAATAGTAACTCTAGGCGATTGCGATCTCATTCGTACGCATTTATTACAACTTTTTCAGCGGTGATGTCTACCGCGTCGCGTCATCCGCTGCCCCCTGTTCTACTTCCACTACCACTATCGGCCTCCTCGAGGCTCGTCTCCCAATAGCAAAGCTGAACGTTAATCACATCACACCAACAAGAAAGTCCACTCCAATCCGCTTTTAGGCACTAAGGAGGAGCCCATGGTCGAAGATGCATCCGACGTACCGCAATCTCCTATCCCAACCCCAACTTCTTCGGCGGTAGGAAGTTTCCACAGTGGTTGGGTCGCACCTACGACTTCAGGGCAGCGTGGGCGTCGGATAGTTGGCCGATTGTGTAGTGAAGTTTTTAAACATGATAAATGATATGTATAGCGGATTCGAAAGATTTGTTGGCAGCCATGCGAGATAATAACGGGAAGGAGAGCGGGGCATGTGAAGATGAGCCGACATGCCTAACTATGGTATTCTCGGTTTTTCCTGGAACGGCGATAAGCTCTGGTGGTTTGGGTCCTTTGCCATATGTAACTCGTTGTTGTTATGAAATAAAGCAACACCTGGTTTTAGCACTCTCTTATTTAATCTGCCATGTGCGAACATATGATTGCTAGTTTCCCAATGAGGAATCTATGCCAGGGTCGTTTATTGAGGAGCATACGCCATCAATCTGAGGAGTAGCTCAGAGCCAGAGGTGCTATTCAGGGTCTCCATCTGGCTTGGCATGTTGGATATTGGAAGGTAGCCTTACAGACGAATCCGAGTACTGCTTTATCTCTTGTTATGCGACGGAGAAGCCGTAGCATCAGCTCACCAACCTCGTGCTTCTTTTTCGCAGCCTATTGCAGTGAAAATAGGTTATTAACATGTCACACGGCGTAATTGTTTAGCTTACTGTTTGACTCATAGGGATTTTACTGTTTTTTTTTGGAGTTTACTGTGTTTTCTTTAATAAGATGAATATTAAATACTGTGTCATGTACGATATTATGTGAATTTTTATCGCTATTAATTCGCTTAATATTGCTTGATTTATTAATAAATCACAAAACGTTTTTAAACCATTTGACTAGGATTTTAACTGCTGCTATTTGACGACGAAATCCTGTCAATCAACTATTGTCTTGTAGAGCTCGTCGCATTAATACAATAAGATAGTGGTGGTTGGGGGAGTTTTCAATAATATAAAAAAAGACAGAAAGAAAAATGCCGTATTGGTTAATAATAACCTAATTCTATACTTAACGAATTATCATGTATGCTTATGTTATTCTGTGTGGAAAAATATATTTTAATGTATATGTTATTGTTGGAAGGAGTCTAATTAGTAGGAAATCTTTTTTACAAGGAAAGGTATAATAATTTTTTTTCAACTAGTATTAGTATTGGTTCCTAGGTAGTATAAGTTTTTTCATACAAGAAACGAAATGTTAATTCTATTTTAATTAATATTAATATTTTTCAATAGTACATAGTAAATCTATGTAAGTCTATAAATAAGTGTTGTTTCATTTGTAATATAAAATCTCATTTTTATCAAA
The DNA here is from genome assembly GCA_030674075.2 of Linum usitatissimum. NCBI lineage: Eukaryota > Viridiplantae > Streptophyta > Magnoliopsida > Malpighiales > Linaceae > Linum > Linum usitatissimum. The sequence goes on from JAUJYP020000708.1 coordinate 3,091,448, forward strand.
TATTGTATCTCTTCAGGCATTTCAAATATAAATGTGAATTGTTGGATAAGATTTTAAAATGTTAAAACTTCAAAACTAGACAGGACAGTTTTATCTTTTCAATTTTGTTTTTATTTATTTCGAAAAATAAGCCTTTCCTTTTTAACTTCTTCCACACCCTTCATCTTTTTCTTCTAACTGCATATTTTACTGAAAAAGCTCTATTTTTTTAACAATGTATTTTCTTCGAGTCCTCTATAAAAAGATTTGTTCTTTACGGCATCGACGACAAAACAAAATGTGGTAGTATTCGACCCGAAATTCAGGATCAACCTAACTCATTTGTTTCAAATCTCAGAGTCAAAATCTTCCTCGATTTCGATGGCGACGAAGAAGAAGCTCCTGTTCGGGAATCTGGAAATCAACGACGAAGGAACGAGGACAAAATTCATGGATTGATTCGATGAGAGCTTCCTCCCAAGTCCGTCCGAGATTGAATTCGATGCCAAGGCTAAGGTTGTTGCAGTTTGGCCGCCGCACCGAGAAGCTGGAAAGGTTTTCTCATTGTGTAGGTAATGAACCGTGTATTACAAATGAAGGATTCAGATAATGGAATTGTCTACGTTCGTCAAATTTCTAATGCGTGGATCTGCCAAATCGAAAAAATAGTTTATTATATTATGTTTCATGCAATATTAACAAGTTGTGCAACATAAATACTAAGACATAAGTATGCTTTAAACGCAGATTATAGTACATAAAGACTAAGTCGCTTAATTTTTTGTGTTCGAGCATGTTTTTTTTGTATAAATTCTTTCAAACACTCTAATTTCGCTCACAACCAAAAGATGAGACCGTTGAGTTAAGCATACGAATAGCTAATTTCTAAATTATCGATGTCTTATCATCAAACCATTCCCACCACTTAGCTATAAGATAAAAAAAACATACGGCTACAGCTACCGAAACAATTACTAAACTAATGCATGGAAATTTTAAAAAAATAGAACCTGGAAACATCAGAGGAGTCAGGAACATAGTCCAAACTCCACATTTACCATCATAACATAATAACAGTAGCTTATACATTGTCATATTCCAAGATTATAGATTAAACAAAAGTTACAGAAACTTAATGTTGGTTTCTAAAAAAGGCAGAAGTTGAACATGAAACATGAGAGGAGTCAGAAACATTGTCCTAACATGTTAGTATCTTCAACTCATGAAACTCAATAGATGACTAACTTAGTTGTTGTGTTTTTGCTCTATCTATCGTTATCTTTCTTTCAAAACTTCCTTAACGTTCCTTATACATTGTCATTTCCTCCATAGCTTTGTTAGAATTCTCACACCAAAATCGATTACTCATGATATTTAGGAGAGAATAGTTAGTATGATGAGAATATTCAAACTCCCCGGAATACAAAAATACGGGATTGAAGAAGTAAACAACTAATTCAAATGTTTATCCCATCTTTGATCTAGAATATTCAAGTAAGGTATATATCGTGTCTCCACATTGCCAAAAATTGATTTTACTAGCTTCTCAACTCTAATAAAAATAGAAGCTTTCATTTCATTGAGTTCATCAGTGAGTTGGTGACCACAGTAGAGATTCAAAACTACAAAATCACTCTCGTCTAAACCTAGGATCAGAATTCTTTTTCAGTCTTGAACTTCCACAAGCTATCATGTTCTGACAATAGAAGCTCTCATGTTCTAGTCGGTAGAGCTTCACTATTTTTTTATTTTTTCTACAAAATATTAATTAAAAACCCTAATTCATATCAGAACAGAGAATCCAGCATGCTGTCACTGACAAATTTGAATGTATGAAGAGTTGAAGACGGAATTGCAAGAAAGCAAGAACGAAGATGGAGTATTACCTAGAGAGCCGACCCTTATTGCTATCGTTGGAGGTGGCTCCAGAGAATCGCCCTAATCCCGAGCAAGAGATCGATATAACGTTTGTCGATGGAGATGGAATAGAAATCAGTAGAGATTAGAACGGGACGTCCTCCGAAGAGCTAATCGTCGGGGACGTCTTTGCGTTGGTTGGATAATGATCTATGTTTGTCCCTCTCGAAAACCCATCTCCACGAGCCTTTGAAATTTCCAATATCGTAAGAAACGATGGCGTTTTTTAATTTCTCAAGCAAACCGCGGATTTCTTTTAACGGGCCGGTACGACCGTGACTGGGCGGTTCAACCAAAAAAGGGAGCAAAAAACCAGCTTTCATCATACCGGGTTGAACCGTATCGGCCTGGAGCCTGAATCCTAATTGAACCGGTTGAACGGGCCTGTACGTTACGGTTTTGAATTCCTTGGATATAATAGAATTGTCTACGTTTTTCAAATTTCGAATCATGGATTTGCCAAATTGAAAAAATAGTTCATGCAGCAAGACAGATGGGATTTGGGGAAAAGAGCCGTGCGAGTTAGAGTGTTTGCTTTCTTTGCCAACGAGCTAGTAGCTGATTCCCTGTTCGTCAAGCTGGTCGAAGAGTCGGTGGTGCATCCTAAGTTATTGGGCATATGCCGATCTCATCGTCAGTCAGGTTTTGAATGCTTACATTGCAAAGCCCAAGAAGAAATTCAAACATATCGCCATGGCTGCCACTAGGCATACACGTTCACTAACACACTTTCTTACTTTCGGCACAGTTGGAGATAATTGAGGTCCTCTTAAAGGGCTGCAATTTGGTGGACAGACGTAAGGCTCTGGTATGAACTATGCTATTAGTGGTCTATATCTGCTTGTTTATGTATTTTGCATTGATGTTCATCATATTGCCTTGACATATTACTAGAATTACACGGGCTATATTTTCATGGATTATTTTACTTGCAATGCAATATAACTATTCCACTTATACTCTACTTAAACTACTTTACTTTGCCACTCTTTCTTCTTTTGTGACTAGCTAATTGTTGATAAGGAGGGCTATTTATTTCTTCCTCTTAAGGAAATTTACACTTTGAATTTCTTGCTTGAACTGATGAAGAAATCGTTTCGTATGCAATGCAATTATGCAGGCACATGAGATTAGTTGAGACAGGAAGAGCAAGGAAACATCTATATTCTAAACGCAGTTCTTCATATGGTTTTTATCATTCTAAAATATAGTAGAATTTATATACGATATTATCATAACAGTAGTAGTTTCACGTACTTCGTGTGTATTTTAAATTGACAATATATGTATACATATGTACAGGCGTTCTGCCATGATTATAATATGAATAATATTTTTTTATTCTCAATATTTTGTATTTATTATTGACATACAAATTTTAAAAATTGAAATAAATGATCAGTAGAGATTCTAGACAAAAGAAAAACTAACTTTATAAGCCGTTGTCGCGGATACATATTACCCTTTTGCCGAGGATGTGCTTAACGTCGTTAGTTTGTCGTTAACCGAGCAAGTGAAATGAAATGGTCAACCAGTTGAACCAAATCGTTTGTAGTCGCAAATCTATCTGCGATTAAGGCCTTTGTCGCAGATGGTTTATCCGCGACAACCCTCTTTGTGAGTGTGATAGTTGTTGTGGATAATTTATCCGCGACAATGGAAACAGGTTTATTGTAGTGGAATTTTCAAAGGATTGGCTCACCCGAGCAGAGATTGATCGATCCCACAACCGTTGGAGAAGAGGTCGAGCCGTAGCAGCCCTATCAAAGTGAGGAGGACGAGCTAGAGTGGTAGTAGAGGATGAGGCAGAGGCATCACATCATCCAGATCAGGCGAAGTCTGCACCTCCACCTCCACCTCCCCCACCTCTACCAGGACACCACCCGCCACCGTAGGAGTTTGCTAATATGGTGAGGTCGATTCAGCTACGGCAGATTACGCTCGGAGAGGGCAGTCTTCGATGGCAATAACACCAGGCCGTATGACAAACTTCCTTCGATCTGGAACGGAGACCGACGCATATCGAGCAAAGGAGAGTGGAGCCGGAGCACTACGATGAGCATATGCGATATCTCAACTATCGCACTCACCACCAGACAGGGCATGACTACCCACCACCTTCGCCTCCTCTAGGTGACCACTGATCCAAATATCATCATTCCACTTAGGAATTTCCTTTTTCTTCATTTTTGATCTAGATGAAAAAAATGATACTTTAACTATTTTGATTTACGTAAGTTGGATGGATTTTGGTTTATGATTGATTTCGATTAGGTGCTTGTTCTTGCCTAATCATCTTCAATAGGATCTTATTAGATTTGTATACGACTTGAAATAGTTTGCTTATCTTAGAAGATCAAATCAATCAACTAGAATAGTAGGTTTCACCTAAAACGGGGCTGACTAGGTTAGTCCGTCTTTAATGCAATTCTAAATCGTTGTGTTGGCCACATATGAGACATCATCAATATTTGGTTCGGGCGTGTACCGCACATTCAACGCCCGCGTTCTTTTTCTCCTTTCTCCGCTTTTTTGCAATCATGCCCCACAATTTTGCTAGTCTTGTTTAGCTGCTGTTAGATTCCATTGCTTTTCCAAGTTTAGTCACCCATTTTTTCAAATTTAGTTAGTTGGCTTATATTTTGGAAGGTGGGTTAGAAGTGTTTGTGACTGTGCATTTTTCAAGTTTATAATAAGTTTATATGGAATGTTGCAGACAGCCTTAGACAAAGAAAAATGACCACTTGACATCTGAAAAGAGAAAATTAGTATAAACAAAGAAAGATGCGACAATGAAAATTATAGCACGCACCAACAATTCCATTACATGCCAGTGTGTTTTACTCACACGTCATCTGATGTTCAGTAGAGAGTCTAATTTTGGTATCAATAAGCACATTTTATTGGAACCATTTCAAGATAGATCGTTGATTGGCCATTCAATCTCCATATCATCTATGGGCCTAAATTAATTAGGAAATAATTTTGTTGGACCATAACCCAACTATACAATTTGTATGTGAGTTTTTATGGGAGTTTATATTAGCATTTGTATGGGTGTGTGTATTGGTATTTGTACAAGTTGTATAATGTGTATACATATTTATACGTGTTTGTATAGAGTGTATGTGTATTTTTGTGGGAGTTTCTATCGGTGTTGTATAAAAGAGAATTTTTATAGTTGTATATGAGCTTATACAAAGTGTATACATATTTGTACGAGTTTGTACAGAATATATATATATATTTGTATGTGAGTTTTGTATGGGAGTTTGAATAAGAGTTTTTATAGGTGTGTCTATGAGTTTGTATAAATTATATACATATATTTATACGAGTTTAATCAGCTTAACTAGAATAACAGACAGTAATCACTACTAGGCTCATAAAGCTTAAAGTATGACTAGGGCCTATATTGCGCAGTCCATAAAAAATCAGGAAACCAAAAACTAGGGCATATAAAAGTCAAACATTTCTAACTAAGTGTCCTTGTGGACATTTACATAGGGTTCTATGTGAACCAGTTTTACAAACTTAGGATGACACTAGAAATAACTAGTTACACAGATAGTACAAACATGAGATTATCGAGAGAGTGGTAGAAACAAATTTGCAGTGACCAATTACTGAGATGACCTATGTGCTCATCACATATGTCCGGTCTTTGTTCTGTTTAAATGAGCTTCTCTTGATTACTTAATCTAATCTTTAAAGTGAATGCTCACGTTAGATACTAAGTGATTAGTATTGGCCCCATTTATTTTATTTCTGCTTGATGCATTATTATATTTCCGCTTGTTTCCATCGTGGTTATGTCAGGAGATTATGCTGCATCAGAAAGCCAGATGAGGACGTATCGGGAGTTGAGCTGGTGGCGACATTGAGTAGTCTGTCAGAATTAGATACCAAACTGGAGGAGAGAGACAATTTTATTTGTCATTTTTTGTTTTCATTGCCTAAGAATTTTTATTTCCCTACACTTGAATTTGAGGATTATTACCTTGTTGGAGCGATGTTTGTCGCCTTTAATTTCACATTTGTTTTATGGATGTTTTTACCATGATTTATGGTATATACAACCATAGTTAGGGATAGCGTTAAATTGACACGTTTATCGGCCTAATTTAATCGACAAAATTGTATAGTTTTGGATAGAAGTTTATACTGTTATTTGAATTTTAAACTTTTATCTCGATTTAGTGTCTCGGACCCGCTCGGGTTGATTTGATGCCGTTTGGAGTGTTTATGATAGATTTCAGGTGTATGACAACATTGAGGCATTATTTTGAGTGATACGACGTGCATAGATGGTCTAGTACAAATAATGTGAAGTATTTCGATATTTCGGGACAACTGAAAAAGCCCAAGCACCGTAAAATCTCAACGTAAGAAGAAAATGACAATTTAGTATTTTGGACATAACTCCTAACTCAGAAGTTTGATTGATGCAAGACCGGCTGAATTGAAAAGCTAGTTCAATTTCTTACAACATTGATCAAATCATCTTCAGCCATAAAAATCCAAATTTACGTCTAAAACTATTGACAATTGCAGCGCCTAGCTATTTAGATAAAAAGCGGTGGACTTCTAATGTGGTGTTGGTCAATTATCCCTTGGACGTTAGGATATCAAATTCCTTCCTCGGCATGTCTTCTAGTGGTAAAGGAGGCCTTCAGCAGTGCTAAATATTTATGCACCATCAGATCACCCTTTGTTTAGTCTTTTTAATTAGTCAAATACTTAAATTGTCCTATAAGTTTGCGGCTGGCTACCAAACGGTCTCGTAACTTGCAATTGATATAGATTAGTCCTGCTTTTTCCTTCTTCATAACGTCATAGTCCTGTTTACCATGGATGCTCAGTTTTCTGGCGATTTTGCCACATCAACACGTTCACGTCAGATTATACGAAGCTCAAGGTTTGGAAAACCGGACCGGACATCAAAGGTGGAGTTCGTTTATAACAACTCATATCATCACAACATTAGGGTAGCTCCATTCGAAGCCTTCTAGGGCAGGAAGTGTAGGACCCCTCCCTTCTTGTATGGGCAGGGAGAGAAGTTGTTGACGGGACCTCAGATAGTTTAGGAGACGGCCTTCTGTGTTACAGTGATTCGAGCAAAGTTTGGCGTGTCTCATAATTGGCAGAACCAATATACAAGGAAGGGTATAAGGTCTTCTGTTGGGTGTCTCCTTGGAAGGGAGTGATGAGGTTTGGTAGGAAGGGGAAGTTGGCTCCCCGGTTCATTGGTCGCTACGATATCATTTGGAAGATAGGGCTAGTGGCTTATGAGCTGGCTTTACCGAAAGAACTGGATCAGATACATAATGTATTCCATGTGAGTGTTCTTCGGGCTTACATTGGAAGTCGAACCAGGTGATCCAACCAGATGAGATAAAGTTGGAGCGGGACTCGACTTTTGTAGAGCAACCATCTCAGATTGTGGACTGGAGAGTCTGCAACTTGAGGAGCAAGGGAACACCTATGCTGAAGATGATTTGGAAAGATCAAGATGTTAAAGCTCGTGGAGGATTACCGAGTAGGTAATTTCTTTTCCTGTGTTAAGTTTTCACATTCAGGTTTTGGGACAAAACCTTTTGTAGGAGGGGAGAGTTGTGACACCCCTATTGTTTTGGGTGTGGTTGCTTGTCAGCAACTTGAGTGATGATAAGTCGGTCATGGGCGTGGTGGACTTATTCTATAAACAGAGGCGCGACCTGCTAACTCAGAATTACATAAACCCCAATCTTTCAATTTTCTCTGACGAGTGATCGGTTTCAGGGAGAGGAGAGCGTCAAGTAGATTGATCCCAGATAAGTAGTAGAGGCTTGGAGATTGTTAAGGAAGGTTTAGAAGGTAATCTATCTTCTTCTTCCATCCTCAATCTTTTGATTTGAATCCTACATAGGAAAATCCTTACAGTTTAGGATTTGGAGTTTTGGGATTTCAATCCTACAATTGATCTATGCAGGTCAGACAGAACATAAGGCTTAAACTTGGGAAGGCAGTTTCAGATCAGACTCTTCCAAGAAAACCAATCAGAGGTTGGGGTAAGTATTACTTTTCTGCTTAAAGTGTAGAACTGTAATTAGATTGTAAGGAATCCATTATTTGGATTCTCAAGACTGTACAATAGCGTGCGATCTACTATTGTAGATAATCTTATGTAGTTCCTAATTAGGATATGTATTTCCGTTTCCTATAGTAACTGTATTAACTATAGTTGATATTATTAGGTAACTACCTCCTAATAGGATTCCTATAGTAGGTAAGTCTCATATGGAGACTTGTGTATACATACCCTATTGCCTATGGGCTATCATAATAATAAGAGCAGTCTATTCTCTTAAATCTACATGGCATCAGAGCCTACTCTGTAACCTAAACCCTAAATATCTCTGATCTCTAAACCCTAAAGGCTTCCACCGATGCTACCTCCGATCGAGGCCATGATGAATGATGGAACCGTCTCTGTGAGCACATGAGCTGTCTCTACTGGAAATAACCAGAACATAGTGGTACCAGTGACGAACACAGACTACTCTGGCTTCCTTACTACGCATAAACTCGACGGAAAGAACTACCTTAAATGGTCCAAGATAGTGTAGATGCACATCAAAGGAAGAGGAAAAGGAGGGTACTTGACTGGTGCAACCAAGGCACCAGAAAGCACTGATCCTCAATTTGAAACCTGGGATGAGCATGAAAACCTAGTAAAAACATGGTTGATCAATTCTATGAAGCCAAACATTGGGGAGAACTACATTCTTCACCCGACTGCCATGGCTATCTAGGATGCCGCCAGGAAAACCTACTCTACCATTGATAACTCATCGGCTATGTTCAAAATCGAACAACAACTGTTCCACCTTCATCAGGGGGAGATGGATGTCACATAATACTACAACCAGCTGGGACATCACTGGCTTCATCTAGATAACTATGAAGCCCAAGACTGGGACACTCCCGGAGACAAAGAAAAGTTCAGACAGTATATTGAAAAGAAAAGGACTCTCGCATTCCTCCTGGGATTAAACCAAAACCTGGATGGAATCAAGAGTCGCATTATGAGCACCAAGCCCTTCCCTACTCTCGAAGAGGCCTTTGCTGAGATCCTGGGTGAAGAATATCGACGGGATCTCATGGTGACATCAAATACTGCAAACAACATCCCCTCTCCAGCTGAAGGTTCAGCTCTGGCTGCTCATGGACAATTCCACAACAAACAGAGTCAACACCCTAATCTGTCAAGAAGGGATGATGACGATGATCCATATTGTGATCGTTGTCGTCATCATGGTCACACTAGGGCTGAGTGTTGGTACCTAATTGGAGGTCCACCGGGATGGAAACTAGCCAACCCTGATAAGAAGAAGAAGGGGAAAGCTCATATAGCAACAACTACTGAGCAACCACAACAAGCTACTCCAGAAACCACACCCTTCTCCAAGGAACAGGCTGCGACAATGGAGAAGTTCTTCAAACTCATGGTTCAGAATCAGCCAGCACCACAAAATCAATCAGAGAATTTCTCTAGCCATTTTGCTAGTCAAGGTAACCATTCTTATGCCTACTCAGTACAATCTAAACCTTGTGCAAAATGGATCATAGATTCAGGCTGTTCAGATCACATGACTGGTGCTAAAGAATTGTTAACCGAATTTCAAATCTATCCTACTAAGGCAGGGGTACGTATAGCTAATGGCAGCCTCTCCCCAGTTGAAGGAATAGGCAGAGTTCAGATTAACCAAAACATAGAGATATTCCCCATACTCTATGTACCAAAGTTAAACTGCAATCTGCTCTTTATAAGTCAGATCACTAGAGACCTAAACTGTGCAACTTTATTCAGTTCTAATCGTTGTTCCCTGCAGGAGGAAGGCTCCGGGAGGACGATTGGAACTGCTAGCCTTCATGACGTCCTCTTTATCATGGATAGAACCAGGAGGAAGGACGCGGATGGAGGACTAAGTAGGGCCTTGGCCACTTGTATTCTGGATAGAGATGATAGTCAAATTATGTTATGGCATATTCGATTAGGACATCCTAGCTTTGGATATTTATAGAAATTGTTACCTAAGCTATTTCTCAATAAAAACGTGAAGGATTTACAATGTGATGTGTGTCAATTAGCAAAACACACCCGCAATAGGTATCCAGGGCTACGATACAAGCCAATGCAGCCTTTTGCTATCATTCACAGTGATATTTGGGGACTAACAAGAGTGAAAAACATCAATGGGGCCAGATGGTTCATCACATTCATAGATGACCATACTAGCCTCACTTTGACGTTCCTAATGAAAGCAAAATCTGAAACAGCAGCAGTGTTTCAGGGGTTCTACGATATGATTCTCACTTAGTTTGACACTAAAATTTAGGTCCTTAAAACTGACAATTCACATGATTATTTTAACTCAAAACTAGGGAACTACCTCTCTCAACGAGGAGTCATACATTGCAGCCTGTGTGTTGATAACCCCCAGCAGAATGGTATCACGGAGCACAAGAACAGACAACTTCTTGAAACTGCAAGGGCCCTTATGTTCACTAAGCATGTACCAAAACATCTATGGGGTGAGGCTATCCTAACCGCTACCTATCTAATCACCAGACTGCCCTGTCAGATCTTACAATATCAGACGCCCAAGGATGTACTGATGCAGACATATCCACATGTCCACGCCTATATGTCAGCTATGAACCTGAAGGTATTCGGATGTCTTGCGTTTGTCCACATTCACCAGCACCACCGGACCAAACTTGATCCACAGGCTCAGAGATGTGTGTTCATTGGCTATGCACCTCACCAACAAGGCTATAAATGTTACTCCCCGACTACTAATAAGGTAATCATAACCAAGGATGTAACATTCTTTGAAACATCCGGATATTACAGCAATCAAGAGTTTCAGGAGGAGAGAGTGACAGGAGGAGAAACTCTGGAAATGCTAATTCCGATGGAGGATGCTTTAGCTCAAACAATACCTCAGGTTGTTGTCTACTTATCACACTCCCAACCTAAACCTGAGGATAGAAAACAGCCTGCCATACAACACGTTTACCAACATAGAAGAAGAACAGCTCCTGAGAGTTCTGAGGAGACTACAACTACAGAAAGACAAATCGATGTGGAAGATATGGTTGCACCCGAATCAACTCCGTAATCAGAACATGAAGATCTTGTGATTGAGGAAGTTCAGCCTAAGACTATGACCTATACTTGCCAATAGCTATGAGGAAAGGTGTCCGGGAGTGCACCCGACATCCCATTCAAAGGTGTGTCAACTATGGACGCCTTAGTCCGGAATTTCAAGCCTTTACAACTAACCTGAACACTAAACCTAGGACCATTGATGAGGCACTGAGAATACGTGAATGGCGACAGGTTGTCCTTCAAGAAATTGCAGCACTGGAAAGTAATGGCACATGGAAAATAGTCAACTTACCTCACGGTAAACAAACCGTTGACTGTAAGTGGATATTCACGATCAAATACAAGGAAGATGGGAGTGTAGAGACGTATAAGGCACGGCTCGTAGCTCGTGGCTTTACTCAATCCTACGAAATCGACTAAGGATCTTACTATCTATTGCCACAAATAAGGATTGGCCTTTATACCAAATGGACGTCAAGAATGCCTTCTTGAACGGAACCTTGACAGAAGAAGTATACATGACCATTCCAGAAGGAGTACAACATACCAGAGATGGAAGGGCTGTGTGCAAACTAGAAAAATCCTTGTATGGATTAAAGTAGTCACCTCGTGCATGGTTTGAAAAATTCTCCAACATGGTGATTTCAAATGGATATCATCAGTGTCAAACGGATGACACGATGTTTGTCAAACACAGTGCAGGAAATATGAGTGCCATTCTTATTGTCTATGTCGATGACATAATAATCACAGGCAATGACGAAGAGGAAATTGGAAAATTGAAGATCAAACTGGGAAGAGAGTTTGAGATAAAGGACTTAGGGGAAATGAAGTACTTTATGGGAATGGAAGTAGCCAGATTAGGTGCAGGAATCTGCATTTCCCAAACGAAAGTATGTTTTGGACCTAGTAGATGAGACATGCATGGCTGGCTGCAAACCAGTTGACACCCTTATGCAGCAAAACCTCCAGTTCAGCACAGAGACATCGAAGAGACAGACAGATAAGTGGAGATATCAGCAACTAGTGGGGAAGCTGATCTACCTCTCACATGCACGACCTGACATTACCTTTACAGTGAGTGTGGTGACTCAGTTCATGAATGAACCAACTGCATAGCATATGGAGGCAGTAACCCGCATCCTAAGATACTTGAAGAAGACTCCAGGACTCGAGTTATTGTTCAGGAAAACCGATAACAGATCAGTGGAAATGTTAACTGATGCTAGTTGGGCATGTGAAATTACTTCACGAAGGTCAAGTATAGGGTACTGCGCTTATGTTTGGGGAAATCTAGTTACATGGAGAAGCAAGAAGCAGTATGTGGTAGCTAGAAGCAGAGCAGAAGCGGAATATAGAGCATTGGCTCTTGGAATTCAAGTGGAAATGTGGATACAACGAGTTCTTAAAGAACTCAACCTTTCAGGACATGGAAGAGCATCACTGTTCAGTAACAGTCAATCAACATTGAGCATAGTTAAGAACCCTGTTCATCACGACATGACTAAACATGTCGAGATAGACAAACATTTCATAACAGAAAAGGTTGAAACTGGAATAGTGGAAGTCAGCTATGTTCCTTCCAAGCAACAAACAGCCGATGTTCTCACAAAGGCTCTATCACACAAGCACCTAAAGTACTTCAAGTCCAAGCTTGGTCTTGTGAATATCTACACCAAGCTTGAGGAGGAGTGTAGATAATCTTATGTAGTTCCTAATTAGGATATGTATTTATGTTTCCCTATAGTAACTATATTAACTATAGTATATATTATTAGGTAATTACCTCCTAATAGGATTCCTAGAGTAGGTAAGTCTCATATGGAGACTTGTGTATATATACCCTATTGCCTACGGGCTATCATAATAATAAGAGCATTCTATTCTCTTACATCTACAACTATACATATGTCGTGATTCAGAATCAGGCTCTCTGGCTCTAAAGTAGCGTGTGATCTATTGTACATACAGTTGTTAATTTTTCGAGCATAAGCTCACAGCAATTAACTGTGCGTATGATTCACAATTCATATTTTAGGACATGCTCCATGTTAGCTAGATTAGTTCCCTTTGCACGTTGGTATCCACCCATTGGATTGCTCAATCTCGTAGGTTACATTCAGGCAGGACATGATGAGTATGCCTTCAGTTGCCGCTCTCGCGGTATTCAGCGTGGTTTCATGGTCTTATCCACCATTATCCCCTTTCATGTTTTCAAACATTTTTATGTTTTTCAGTTGTTTTGATTGAGATTCTTCTTCTGTCATTTGATTTGAGATTTTACTTCTGCCGAGAAAGTGAACAACAACAAAGATTCAATAATTAGATTGGATTAAATTAGAGGTTTTGACTCAACAATTGTTAGAGCATCTGTACCTAGTGAAAATAATTAGTTTTGCTTTGCGTGTTTTATAGGAACGAAGAACATCTGATCTTGTTTGGAGTTTGGACTTGTAAAAAATGAACTTGCATATTTGTTTTTCCAGGTTTTGGGTGTTACCTTGTTGTATCGAGATGGGACAAGGAGGCGGCCTGAACCAGCGACGAACTCATGCCACAAACTTCGGCGAGTAAATGATCAGGCGACGTGGCGGTTTTGAATAAGACAACAACGTTGGGTGGCTAGTGGCCTTGCACAAAGAAGATGGAATGGAAAAAGAATTGATTAGCATTAGGGTTGGAGACTTGGGGTCGTTTACGTATTCAATTTTTTGTTCATTTCATTTTTTAAATTAAAATTCTTCAATTTAACAAAATGACATTGTTTTTGGTTTTGTGTTGTGGTCTGATCGGCGGTTGGCAAAATAGGTCTAACCGGGCAGTTTGTCATGTCAAAATGGGTCAACGTCCGATTTTACCATTCATACCTATCGACAGATTGGTTTCGGCTAAGTGGTCGATTCGCAATCGGACCGATTCGACCGGCCGGTCCGATATGGGTATTCTCAACCATGACGAAGCTTTTCTAATGTTATTCACCCTATAAACGACTTTATGCAATAAGAGGTAAGTACTGAAGAGTCATTACAAGCATCATTGTTTGGTGCACAAAAGAGGGGTCGAGACTAAAAGAAGGGGCTAATGTGGAATGGATATAGGGTGAAAAGCAATATTTAATCATATTTAATGTGAAATTTAAGCATCCACCTTAAATGGGATAGCTACGTAATAAGGAAGGAAAGAGTGGGATAGAGATTTATTAATTTGAAGTTACCAGACTATTTGGAAATGACCCCAAACTTATGAGAGAATTAAGTATTTGACGCCTTTTTAATATGACGGCCCAAATTTGAGTGAGCTGTTTGGGAATTAGAAAAATATAATCTATTCCCTATTGTTTTTTTAAACTAATATCACTCCTTTCATTTAATCCAATTTTTATATTCTTTATATAGAAAGACTCATTTTTTAAGTCCAAAGATTCATAAATGAGGGTATTACAGCTATGTTGCTTTTTGCGTCTTCTTTTATATCTTTTGACTCGAATTTTTCGTGTTGGATTGTAATGAAGCAAGTCTAGGCTTTGTGGCCACGATGAAAGGAGACCCCTGTTAAGTCAAGAAGTATGATATGTTTCTTTTTTCATGTTTTTTATTTTTGTGCTATGCGTTTTTGTAATTGTTCGTTTGAGTAGTGTGTTATAGTCCTCGGATGTCAGTACACAAAAATAATAGCCTGGGATTCGACACTTAACAGTAACCACTACTGTTGTCGATGTTACAATTCATAACATTAATGCTCTAACAACGGTAACAGTGGCCACTTAAGCCGCAGTTAGAATTTCGGCCTAACAGCTGCTACGTAGTCGCTATTAAGCTCAAATTCTAACAGCGGCCACATGGCCGCTGTTAGGCTGCTCTTATAAATAGCAACAACAGCCCATCGTGAGACAAAAACCCAACACTCTAAATTTTTCCTCTCATCACCTATGTCTCCGCTCAGCGTAACATTTATCACCGACGAGTCACTCCGACCAGCGGTCGCCGGCATCCGTCTGTCTGTCTGGTTCGTCGGTTCCTGCCCCAGCACCCTCTACCGGCGAGCTATGCTTCGATTCAAGGTAAGTGTTGAGCAAAACCCTAATATTTACAAATTTGGGAATTTCATTGATTGAGTTAAAATTGATGAAATTAAAGATGTTTATAGGAGAACGATAAGTAATTATGTTGTGTGAATCATGAATACGAAGTTTTGGGTACACAATTGCATATATTTTAAGATTTTGGATTTGTGGGATGAACCCTAATTCTTCATTTGGGGCTTTTCGATTCTATCTTTGTGAAATTCTGTTATTTAGATTGATATATAGTTAATTTGTTGTCAACATGTTACGTCCACGGTATATGATTAAGAAGATCTTCAAGATCTTAGCTTAGGTTTGATTGTTGGTTTTAGTTTAAGAATTAGGGTTATTGGTTTAGGAATGTACATCTATTTATTGTGTATTTTGAGTTGATTCTTGTTCTAATTTGATGCTGTTTGGAAGGTCTACATCATTAACTAAGACTAATTGAAGAGGTTGAAGTTTAAAGTTTGTGAGTTATCGAAATATGGTAAGAACTTTGATCCCTCTAGCTAGTAATTATAAAGTTGAATAAGTAAGCTATAGATGTAATGTGAACATGTATATGAACTAGCATAGCAAGCTTGTTTTGTGTTTAGGCGTTATTATAAATTTCTTTGATTTTTATGTGAATTGTTTAAAATGATATATTCATTAAAATATTATATACTAATATAATTAATATATAATCTTTTTGACTTAGGTAGATATGGATAAATCTTGAATTAGTTAGCCTCGTCCAAACCCCCAATACATTAATGGTCTACTAAAATTCTTGGATTTTGCTTTTGCACACAATTGAGGCGGAACTATGATTTTGTGCCCTTGTTCTAATTGCAAGTTCAACAACTTCTATGATAGGGAAAGGGGTTTTGACCACTTGCTATGAAAACCGTTTTTAGCACACTACAAACTATGGTACATGCATGGCGAGGTGGTGGAGGCACAAACATCTGCTACCCCGAGTTGTTCCAATAATACTAGTTCCCATACTACTGCAACTCCCATGGACAATATTCCCATGCAACCTAGTCATGTTAAGGTAATGCAGGATCTAGTGCATGATGCATTAGGGTTGATTAGACAAGATGGTCCGACTATAGATGACACTATAGGAGGAGAAGAGGATGCGACAACAAATGCTTCTGGTTCTGGAATAGTTAATCAATAAAATGATGAATGTATCAGTCTCATAAAGGATGGGGAAGAAGACTTATTCAATGGTTGTAAGAACTTCACAAAGTTTTCATTTTTGACAAGTTTTTTCCATCTCAAATATGCATAAGATTAGTGATAAAGCAATTTAAATGATTCTTGACCTTTTGGTAGAAGCATTCAAGTTAGCTCGAATTCCAAAAACTATTTATGAGGCAAAGAAGATGGTGAAAGCACTAGGTCTGACTTATAAGAAGATACATGCATGTAAAATGGATTGCACATTGTTCGAGGGTGATGCTATAGATGATGAAGAATGTCGAATCTGTCATTCTTCTCGATACAAGTAGACAAAGACTGGGAGTACTGTAAGTGATAAAAAGAAGCAGATCCCGGTTAAAAGTATTTTGATACTTTGTCTTCTAAGTTGGCTGGGGATATGGTTTGGCACTCAACGGATGAAACAAATGATCCTAAAGTAAGACACCTAAGGGATCCGAAAGCTTGGAAGGACTTGGATCTCAAATATCCTATGTTTCGTAGTGACCCGCATAATGTACGTCTAGGACTTGCTAGTGATGGGTTCAACCTTCATGGAACCATGGGGATGACCATTAGTATTTGGCCTGTAGTTCTGATCCCATATAACACCACCTCGTGGTTGCGCATAAAGCAAACTAGTCTGATGTTCAATAGTATCACATTAAGAGCTGCTATGATTTGGTCTATTAGTGACTTTCCTGGACTAGACACACTATCTGGATGGAACACCCATAGCCAAACAAGAGATTGATTTAATGTTGCAAACTGTCAAGTCTATGTCTGTTCCAGATGGATATTCGAGTAATATATATCAGTGTGTTGGCTTGGAGAAACGAAAGATATTTAGCTTGAAAATTCATGATTCATACGTTCTTTTACATGAGGTGTGGCATGTAGCCATAAGAAATGTAATACGAAGGCAAGTAGCTATAGTGTTTGTTGAATTCAGCTTGTGTATAAAAGCATTGACTGCTAGAGTTGTCGACATTGTAGAGCTCGATACAATTCAGGAGTGCTTAGCCATGGTTAGTTGTGATATGGAGATGTACTTTCAACCCAAATTCTTCACTATGATGGTGGATTTGGTATTGCATTTGTTTGAAGAAGTTCAAATTGGAGGACCAGTTTAATACTATTGGATGTATCCTATAGAAAGGTTCCTAGGAAAGTTGAAGGGATTCGTCGGCAACAGAGCACGTCTAGAAGGATGTATTGCTGAAGGTTGGATTGCAGACAAAATGTTCACTTACTCATCATTGTATCTAAATGATGGTATTGAGACACGGTTCAATCGTGTTAAGCAAGTACAGGAACCCGATGAGCATCAAAATGGTAAAGAATCATTACTTTGTCCTTCTGTTGGGAAACCAAGTAGTGTTGTAAACTTAAGACACTGAGTGAGACAGAGCTACTTTAAGCCCATTGACAGGTGTTTGTCAATTTGGAACCTTTTGGTTTTTATTGTGTACCATTGTTGCATTGATTGGACATGTAATAATGTTGATAACTGCATATCCAGACATTTTAGAGACCACACAAGGTTGCAGTATAAAGGGATTAGGGCACAATAGAGAGCTGCAGCTGGAATAGAGAAAATGGTGCATCGAGACTTTCATGATTGGTTTTGTAGAAGGGTACAAATTTTTCATGTAGAATTTTACTTGATTTCGAAGTATTCATAATCTAACAGTCTAATGCAAATGATTTTAAGATCCTAAGCGATCAAGTAGTGTCCCATTCCACTGATATGAAGTTGTTAGCTAGACGGCCAGTTATTGATGTTAGGAGTTATACATCATATAATGTGAACAGATACAAATTTTGCAGAGTTGAACGAGAAAGGATGTGAAGAACAAAAAATAGTGGTGTCTTTGAAAACTTGGACACTCAAAGTTATGCAACTCTTTAGACACTTGACCAGTTCAGGGCTCTGTTCCATACTATGGAAAGTTGGAAGAAATCATTACCTTGAACTATGGTGGAAGACAAGTTGTTATGTTCAAGTGTAGGTGGGCCAATACATACTGGCACAAAGGCAAGCGATGAACCTTATATCTTAGCAAGTCTTTCCCGAATGGTGTATTACGTTGATGATTTAAAGGAAAGGGGATGGTGTATTCCAATACACATTAAACCAAGGGACTTGTACAACATGGGTGATAGACTAAACTAACTGTCTGATTCACTTCAAAGGCAAGACTTTCATGTGGTTGAGGAGAGACGTAACTTGACACTTGTTAGATTAGGATTATAAGCAGAGTTTGATGAGTAATAGTGTTATGTATTTAGTAATTGATTTCTTAAGTATGTAATAGTTGATTGTCTAAACTATTTGTACTAATTCTCGGATTAAATGGTTAATGCATCTGGTATATATATGTTGAATAGTGAAGGTGGATCTGATGGGTGGTAGTGCTGGTGGCGAGGACGGTGATGAAAATCGCCGCCCTAAGAAGGTAAAGAAAGAACGATATAATCTGCATATGGTCGGTAAGTCTTTATTTGCATTTCGGTTTAGTATAGTACTTTTTTGGTCATATTGTGGCTAATATATAGTTTTATGATTAATTAGATTACACTGGGACTAATAGGTTGGTAGAAAAGGTAAAGGTAAAGGTAGCTGAGAATGACTGTTTCATTGGGGTGGGTTTGCATAAAGACACCGGTGTTCCTGAAAAAAGAAGAGGGTCAATACTTGCGCCAAGTTCTGGGAAAAATTGTGAAGCAGCCCACCATATTTCGCATTGGAGTTGATGATTGGTCAAAAGTCCTAGAACATGATAATCAACATGTGTAGAATGCCTTCATCAAGGTTGAAATTTATAAACTTCTGACTTTTATCTAATTTATATGTTCAATATGTGACAGTAATTGTGTTATTCTCATGGTAGGACAAGTTTATTTAGAAAATGGAAGATGATGAGCAGATGGGGAAGTTCATAATGGAGAACTTGGAAACTAAATGGAGGGAGCGAAGAGGACGATAGTGGCAGGAGGAACACTGTGATGAAACCCAAGGTGTTGAGTTCAACATCCCAAGGAGACCAACTTTAATAGATGCACGCGATTGGGATATTTATTGCCAATACAAGTGTTCCAATGAGTATTTGCTAAGCTAACTAACTATCTAGACAAACATGAAGATAGAATAACTAATTTATGTCTTTTATAGAATATAGGAAGCCTCATAGAGAAACAAAGCAAACCGGGCTAATCAAGACATCTATCATACAAAGGGATCAAAGCCTTTCAATAGAGTACGTGAACAGTTGGTAAGTATCAAAACACATGAACTTTATAGGATAAAGTATAGAGTAGTGTGATTTTACATGAACTAGGAAATTTTGTATAGGAGCAAGAGAAAGTGGGTCCGGTAGGAAGAACTGAAGTATTCCTCAAGTGTTATGAAAGAGATGATGGGAGTCATGCGAACATCCCCACAAAAGAGTTTATTGTAAGTTTCAAAACTTAAATATACTATTTTGTGTTATTTGAATTAAGCGAATTGCATTTGTTATAATACACATTGCAACTTATTGTAGAGTTATGCGAGAGGGTTGGCGAATGACCTTAACATTGATATAAATACTAGTAAAAATGATGTTATTGGAAGAGCATATAGTGCAACGGATAGTCCAGAGAAAAAAGGGAGAGTGCGTCATGTAGGGTATGAAGTTAAAGTAAAATGGGTGAATAGTAGTTTAGGAAGCCACTTGTTTAAATTTTCGGTTGTGTATATTTTGGAATAGTTAGTAAAATGATGCATATGAAAACTAGCTAGAAAGCCACTTGTTTGAGTTATGGATGGATAAGTGTGTTGTTGTATCCTTGAAGTATTATTGATTTCTTATTTTTTAGGTGGAAGAGTATGAGTTATGAACAGGGCATGCCCGTTTTTTTTATAAAATGTCTTATATGTAAATTCTTCATTACAGGTGTATAAAGGATCTTCTTCTTTTGGTTCCCAACAAATAGCGAATCAAACTATTCACGAGTACTTTACCACCTTTCAATCGCAAATCTTAGGTCTTCGTGCTAACTCAGGGATTAGCTTGACTCCAAAATTAGAGGCGGTGAAGAATATGCTCGAGAGTCAAGGATGTGCCAGCAACATAGAACCACCGGATACCAACACCAATAGACATGGATGAAGATCAAAGGGACAATGAAGATCAGAGGAACAATCCAGATGATTTAAATGACGATGAAGAGTAGTAGTGTTCAAAATTAGTATTGCGACACAATATAAGGGTTTCGAACTATGTCTAAGAACAATGAAGTTCTAACATTGTTTGTATGAACGTGCATGATTATCTATTTTATGATATGATGATTTAAACATTGTAGTAATTAGTAGTACAATTAAGATTCTACCATTAAGAATTAATTCAGTAGCATTCTAGCAGCAAGGGCCGATGTTAGGCGTATGACAATCTTAACAGCGGCTTTTAAGCCGTGATTAAATAAAAATGCCGAACAGCGGCAACTTAGCCGTTGTTAGGATTAAATATCCTAACACCGGCTATGTGGCCACTGTTAGGCGTTTATATTTAACTGCGGATTCAAGGGTTACTATTAGGATCCATTAGCATTGGCCCTCCTAACAGCGGATAAGTGGCCGTTGTTAGGAGTCAATTTATCCACTGTTACGCATGCGAATTATTGTAGTGTGTGGTTTCTGGATATTACTGACATGACTTGGAGATTTGAAGTTCAGTTAAGTGTATATTAGAGGCGGGATTTTTTCATTCAATAAACGAGTTGTTGCGGTAGCCTGAACTGTCACATATAACTAGTTGTACCATCTATCTTATTTAAAATGAGAGCACACATATAGCTTTGTTAGACTGATTAATAAGTGTAGTGTTAATATCTAGATGTTCACATGTGAATAAATCAACACCGAATATCAAAATTGAAAGATAAAAATAAACATGACTTCATATTAAGTGGAATTAAGTCAAGTGCCAATTAGATTTTTTGTTTTTAAATTAATTCAATTTCGGAGAATAACTATTTGGATGGGCTCATATTCCAGCTCAGAAAGTGGCTGCCCAGATCAAATTTCGTATATGAGAGTATTGGTACGTCAGGAATACCAAAGACCTCACCCAAATATAATGATATCAACATTGGGAGTATTTGAGAACTTTTGAAAACTTGTATTTTTAGGAGATCACTCGTGTTTTCGTCATCACGTTATTTTGAGGGGCTTCTCTGGCGTCATTCTGACATTGTATATACTAGAAACATGAAGTGTCAATACCTCCAAATTGGTGATAACTACAAGGAAGTTCCTCAATAACTACGTTTAAGTTGCTCATAACTACGTTTTCTTCTTTACATCTATACCTTATGTTTAAGTTGTTAATAAGTATGGCGAATAACTACATCTACCTCTAAGTTGTGAATAACTAACTCGAAGTGGTTAATACCTAACTCTAAGGTTACGAAGTAAAGGTTTGAGTAGTCAACTCACGTCTTTGACCTCAAAAAATAAAGTTGATCTAAACCCTTCAAGTGTGTGCTAGTTTAATTATCTTTGAAAAACTAAGATTTTGGAGTAAGAGTTCGTATGACCAATATATTAATTAAAATAAGAAAGTTAGAGAAAAATAAATTTGGACTAAAAACAATAATAATCACCTGAAGTTACGAATCTACCCTCAACTAAAATATTCAGCAGATTGCAGCATAGAATTCCTTCAGCATAATCAGTGTGGCCCCTTTCTCTTACACTCCGCAACTGCAATATAATGGGAGTGAGAATTTGGAACTAAAAGGGGGGATGAATGATCATTCACATAGACACTTACCATAGTTCATTGAAATAATTATCATTTGGGTGCATCATAAACACATTATAACTTCATCTTTCCCTCTTCATTCTTAAATGCATTGGTGTTATTTAGGATTGAGAGCAGAGTTTATAAACTTTTGAACGATAAAAAGACATCAACTTTGAGGACCTCAGTTCGGTGATGAAGTTCTTCGACGAAGATCGATAGAATTAGGTTTTTTAGATTTCTTCTTGCAAATCTAGTTTCGATGGTTTCTCTTGTTGATTTTGATTTGCTCTTCGTGAATATGAGTAGCTAAACTACTTTATGCTTAGAATAGATGAACCAAAGGAAATTCCTTATGAAAGAATGATTATTTGACTTTGATGATTTATGCGAGGGATGGATTTCAGTTTATGTTCAATTTCGTTTATGTTCTTTTTCTTAACTGATCAACTTGAATAGGATCTAGTTAGATTCACATAGACTTGAAAAAAGCTTGTTTATCTTAGAATATCAAAATTAATCAACAAGGTTAGTCGTTAACCCTGAGAAGAGGCCCATTATACTAGTCCGTCGCAAGTGGAATTCAAGATCAAGAAATCACTATATAGATTTTAGATCTCATCTCGATATAACAGAATGGGATACTAAGATTGTTAGTGAGTTAGTAGACCAAAAAGGGCGTAACTTGAGTAGAGAAGAATTGGGATAGGGAATTGTATTCACACTATTTTGCATAAATGGAATAGTTGATCTCGTTTGTTTATCTGGATAGCTTATGGGAATTCGAAATCTGAGTAGTTTCATCTAAATTGGTTATAACCCCCATTCATGCAGTCTTCTAATCTTTGTTTTAATTCATTTTAATCTTTACTTTGATTGGTAATTTGATAATCGTGGCATCTAAACCACAAAGCCTGATAAACCGATTAGTTATTTTCACCACTTTTAGTAGAACACATTTTTAAAACCCTAGGGAATCAACTAAAATAACTTTAGTAGTTAGGTTTATATTTTAGACGTACTGCAAACGTGTCAGTTACTTAATAATTTTTTTTGATGTTCTTTTTTATTTTCATAGTAGTCAACGAACTTGAATGCCTGGATTGTAGAGATGTAACTTACGTAGGAGATCAGTTGCATGGGTTGAATAAGTAGTTTAACAAGAGTTAGTATAGGGTGTGGTGTTACTGTTCTTTACATACTATTAGAGCTTTAAAGAACAAGAGGTCTTGGTTTTGAATTCCGGTAGCCACAATTTCTTCATATAACTAAATTATACCACATTTTTCTCTTCCCGGACGTCCAGCTGAAATGCTGAACTTCACTGGAATTCAGATCCAAGAGAAAATCCGTCGGATTTGGAAATTTCATACATCTCCAAATGGGATTTGGTGGCTGAAAATAGTGGGAATTAAGTGCCCAAATCTCGAAGAATTGGGGATGTCACTTGGTAGCCCTATACCATATTCGACATAATTGGCATGGAAATTGGACCATGGAAAGTGGACTTGAATCTATGCAAATCTACCTTAACTCTAATGAGAACTTTCATTTGAGGGAATTATTATAATACAACGACTGTTGACATAATGATCATCATACTATTACTTAAGTCTAATAATTAATGATAATAATAAAAATAAAAGAAACATCACCCCCTTAACAAAAACATCAAACTAAATATTGTCATCGGTATCAGGAACCTGCTCCATCATCATCCACGTCGTCATCAACTCATCCTCCATTGTGGCCACTAGATTTGCCCTCGTTCAAAGTTGTTGCCCCTTCATACCCTGCATATACTCTTTTTGATTTCCACCAATACCACCATGATCATCAACAACATGTGGTGCCACCTGAAGAATTCCTCCACCGTCACTGCGGCTGAGCTCTGTCGTGTGCTGGTCAATCTCCTTAATATTCATGCCAATGCTATGGTAGACAAAGCTCAAGATTGTTCATGGTCAATTGTTGGAGCAACATTTGGCCGGTGAGGTAGTGGATCACCGCTTGGTCGACCTCATTCTGACGATCGTTGTGGTCGTACTTCTTCATATGCTGGTGGTCTTCTTGATCCTTTCGGTGAGGAACTTTTCCTAACTGACAATATTCTTGTCCTGGTCCGTCTTAGGCATATTCTTATACCCGGTGGACCCTGCCAACCGTCGATGACCAAGTCTTTGGCAGTTGCTCCTCATTATACGCGTTGTTGATAATGGCGCAGGCATTTATGCCGCCGAGAGTGCTCAGATCCCTCACTATATTCATCAGCCCACTCTTTCACTTCTTGAATGATAGCTTCCTAACTGACTCGTTAGTTATGTATACTAGCTTCATGATTAATTGAAACGACGGTGGATCCAAGAAGGTTTAATGCACTTGGTTGCATTATATGAATGATTAGTTAAGTAGTGAAATAGTCGAGTTACCATAGGGTCGACTCATAATTATAGAATTGAATCACAAAATCGTAAGATTCCCGAACTCTCTATAATAGCAAATTTAAAGACGAAAATGCACTAATTTTATATTATTTTAATTTTCACTTATACTAAAATAATAAAATTTATCAATAAAATAAATAAATTACTAATAACGCCTACATTTTTTTCTTCTAAGCCAAATGAGAGACAAAATGAAAAATAGACACTTTTCACTTAGAAAATAGAATCGCAAATAAATGAAAAATCGTTGATTTTACAAGATTCTATGATTTTTATCGAGATTTTACCTAATTCCATCAACAGCCAAATTTGAGTGGAATTAAAATCGTTAGACTCTACTAAAATCATAAACCTGTAAGATTTTAAGATTTATAATGTCGATTTGACTACTCTAATCTGTCTGATTCAAGACCCAAACTTCATTGAGTTATATATAGGGGTTTGAGATGATTTGTTCATTAGTGAAATTAATGTGGGGAATGGAATTGGTTATTGAGTTGCTAGTTTATTATTTTTTAGGAAACATCATATATGGCAAGTGTTTTGGTGTACATACCATAGTTAAATCTATGGTAAATTAATTATTTTTTCCAGCTCATCAATGCATGTATCAGGCCATCTCCATCGTAATATTCATTTAGCAATTTCTAATTGTGTTCACATTACCACATCAACAACTTTAGTAATCAATTTATTGAACAATTTCTAACCACCTCTATCCCTACAATCTTTAACAATTTGTAATGAGTAATTTTATTTTTCTTAACATCATTTTTACACCAATGATAAACTCTATAAAAAAATTCTACTCATAAATATTTTTCTTGAAAATTATATCTTAGTTTATGTGGCATTGCTAGTTGACTTTCTAAATTAGAAAGATTGCTAATTTAGCAAGTACATACACATCCCTAGTCATTGCTAATATAGTGCCACCTCACCATCCACCTCACTTTAGCAATTGCTAAACTTTTTGGATGGAGATGCCCTCATATACCTCTTAATTTTTGTTACATTTCATATATCTAAAATATGAAATTACAAAAATGGAAAGAAAAGAACTACAGTACTCCCAAAGTAATGTGTACTTCATGCAGACATAGTTGCGTAGAGGCGTAGGCGGCTACTTTCTTGTCTTACATTAGTACACAACCTTACCCTTGATAGAAAGCATCACTATAAATTTAGTACTCTCCCTCACTTGAAGGAAGGTTTACTACTAGTGCAGTAGGAAGTCTCTTCTTTAGCACCTCGAATGCCTCCTGACACTTCTCGTCGTATTTGAATGTTTTCTTCTGTTGTAATATTTGGGTGAAAGGTCTGACAGTCTGAGAAAAACCCTCGACGAACCTCCGATAATATCCAGCAAGACCGAGAAAACTTCTAACTTCAGCAACATTCTTTTGCAGTACCCTGTTCACTAAAGCTTCTATCTTCTTTTAGTGCACTTCCACACCTTTCCCAAATATCATATGCCCAAGGAAAAAAACTTCCTTTAGCCAAAATTCACATTTTGAGAATATGACATAAAACTCCTCATCCTTCAATTTCTGCAGAGTAATGCTCAGATGTTCTTCATGCTCCTCCCAACTCCTTGAATATATATGAGGATATCATTAATAAATACAATGACAAATTTATCTAGGTATTCATGAAATATCCTATTAATGAAAGCCATGAGCGATATTTCCTATTAAGCAACGCCATGAATGATGCGGGTGCATTTGTCAATCCAAATGGCATTACTAAGAACTCGTAATGACCACATCGAGAAAAAAATGCAGTCTTATGTATCAACAGTTCCGCCACGCATAGTTGGTGGTATACAGACCTTAGATCCATCTTCGAGAAAAGCGATGGTCTTTCTAATTGGTCAAACAAGCCATCTATCCTTGGTAAGGCATAAAGATTCTTCATTGTCGCCATGTTCAACTTTTGGTAGTCTATGCAAATCTACATATTGCCATCCTTCTTATTCACAAACAATATTGGTGCTCCGCATGGCAACACACTGGGTTGAATAACCTTTGTCAAGCAGCTCTTGCAATTGGTCCTTCTACTCCTTTAGCTCAACTGATGCCATCTGATATGGTGGTATAGATATCGGTGCAGCTCCTAGGACCAGTGCAATTAGTATTGGTGTTGGTGCCTCCATTACATGAGATAAGTAAGCTTCACAACCTTGTTTGATTAATGTGAACGCCCTCGTTGCAGATATAAGGTTATCGGGAATGGGGCATAGGATTACCTTGAACAAGGCAATCTCTGGCCCTAAATTTCAAAGCTAACCTCCTTCTGGTGAAAACTCATATTCGCTCAGTTCTTGGACAACCAATCCATGCCTAGGATGATGTCAAACTCCTTAAGAGGAAGTAGAATGAGATCCACCTCGAACTCATTCCGTGCCACTACTATGGTGCATTCTCTAATCATTAAGTTCCCTATCAAGGTATCTCCAACAGGTGTTCAGGGACACCCCAATTCTCGGTTCGATTTAAATTTCGGCTTGATTTCATCCTACTTGTTGAGTAGTAGTTAGGAGTTGCAAAATAAAATTAATCTAATTAATTAAAGGAGTTGACTCAGCAGTTAACCAAGTATTAAATGATTGCAAGGCTCGGGATAGTTATCAAGTTGAGTAAGTTAATTGGAAGCGAAGTTAATTCTTTCATCTACTAGTTATGAGCTTGAAGGGATTTAGACGTTACATGGATCTAACAGTGAGGAGTGGCACATGGAGCGCGTAGAAGGGAGAAGCCGACTCGTCAGATTCTAGAAAAGTCTCGCGCCGGTGAGCTCCTTTGCTGGAGAAGACGGATCTTCTTGAAACTTGGCAGAGTTCAGGGACCCGATCTGCAAGGCTTGAAACTTAAGTGACCTCTTGTACTTTCCATAAGTCTGAGGACTGGTTCTGTAGTTTGCCATATGCGCAGTGTAATAACAATTTTTCCATCCAAGTTTCAGTTTGTTGCAAATAAGTAATTGGAGCATAACTCGATCAGTTGCACTCCGAACAACGCATGGTTAGAAGCTGCAGATTCGTGGTAGAGAGGGGAATCACATTAAGTCAGAATAAGAGGTGTCAAGTCTTCTTGGAGGTGGATTTTAGGATTACTTTCTGCCTTGTAAAGTGTATAACTGTAATAGGATGATTAAGAGATCGTTGAAAGGACTCGTAATGTTATGCGAAATGTTTTGCAGCGAGGGGTCTAAGGCTGTACAGTAGCGTACGATCTACTGTATTGTAGTTTTGATGAGTTCAAGCTAGAAGCTCTTGACGGATAAAGGGTCACGTGTGATACAATGTTCATGTTAGGAAAGGATAGGCCTAGATAGACTAGATCTCGATATGTGTTGCATTGGTCACTCACCCCGAATTGTGCAATCCCCTTGTGACAAAGGAAAGGTGCAGGACTTGTCGAGTATGCCCACAGATCCTAGTCATACAGCTAGCGTGGTTTCATGGTCTGACCCACTATGTGGCTATCCGCAAGATGGTAGGGGTAGATGATTCTAGGTAGATGACTACATGACCATAGGGTCACATTATTAGAGTACAGACTAAGTAGACTTCACATGTCTTCTTGAGGTTTTTTCTATATCTCCCGTCCTAGTTTTACGCGATGAGTAGCTAGCCACTCAATGCTTAGCACTAACCATGTTAGATGGTTGTTTCCCTATTGTATATGTGTGTGCAGTCACAGGTGCAGGATTTGGAGTTGGGATGAGCTGGTCGGAGTTTTGATATTATTTGATATATACTTTTTATGCATTTTAGAAATTTAGAGTTGCATATCCTCTTTTCTTGTGTTGTATTTTGGGATCCGAGATCCTTATCTGCTAAGATTGAAAAGTTTTATTAAAGGTTTCAGTTTGTCTTTAATGTTATTTATTCTCATTTTGTTATTGTGGGTTTGAGTCGAGTCTAGTGGAGCCCGAGTTACTGTGCATGGGTCGAACCTGTGGTTCGACCAGGTTTTCTATGTGCATGAGCCGAACCTCAGGATCCACATGTTCATGGGTTGAACCTCAGGTTCCACATGTTCTAACTCATAAGTTCTGACCCATACAAGTTGGTACTATCCCAAAGTTTATAACAAAAGATAGATATGAAAGAATCTGTCTATCTAGAATTCATAAGAACAAAATATAGAGTGATTATCGATTAAAATCATACCCTTCACCACATCTAGATCAGTAGTATCCTCTTGTCTTTGCATAGCAAAGAGTTGAGATTGTCCCCTTGACTTTGGTCTTGCTTGTTGCTGTTTTTGTTGCCATTATTTATACATCGCCCGCCATTGTTGTTATTGCTACAATTTGGTGGGTTACCAAACCTATTCTCGCTTAGCATACTCCCTCTAGTCATTGTCTGCTCCGACCTAGCTTTCCCTTGACTTTCTTGGTTAGGGCAGTCACGCTTGATGTGACCTCGCTCTCTACATCTAAGGCACACCCCAAGTCGAAGCTTGCACTCTCCATGATCCTGCCTCCCATAGTGATTGTAAACAGGGTAGGTCCTCTAGGTGGGTGCACCTCTGTTCGACCCCGATTGGCTCTAGGTCAGTCTCTAACTATCTAGACCATGACCCTCCTATTCATCTAGGGATCATTGGTGCACTCTGACAATTAGCTTGATGGCATCTTCTTCCCCACATCTATGCTAGCATTTCTTTCCTCATGTGATGCCTTTACCGCTCTGTCCATTCATAATATAGCACTGCAAATATCCTCT
Organism: Linum usitatissimum; assembly: GCA_030674075.2. Classification (NCBI taxonomy): domain Eukaryota; kingdom Viridiplantae; phylum Streptophyta; class Magnoliopsida; order Malpighiales; family Linaceae; genus Linum; species Linum usitatissimum. Next base: position 3,120,726 of record JAUJYP020000708.1, read on the forward strand.
CCGGCCACCCAGATCTGAGCACTCTGTGTAAGGTAGATCTGAGTTCCTAGACCATGGAGGTAATGAATGATCCTTTTGTGCATTTTGGTCCTGGAACTATGCCGCTCCATATGGCAGTAGTTGGTTAAAGGGGGTCACATAGTCAGCCACCGACTCACGTTCCTTAGTTCCCCACTTCTGCTTGATCAACATGAGTTTATGTTCCTTATTCCTCTGGTACTCTGTTGGCATGAAGTGGTTTGTGGAAGCCACTAGGTATTCCGCCCATGTGATTTCTGGCGAGTCTTGCTGGCTGGCGGTTTGTGTGAGCCACCAGTCATGAGCAGCTCCTTGTAGTAAGGACAAGGTTTACATCATATTATCCTCATCATCAACTCTCATATCTCGCAGGTGCGGACTACCTTTCTCAGCGAACGCTCCATGACCACGTGGTTGGTTTTGGAAAAGAGTATGAAGTCACTTCATAGGAAATGTCTGCTCACATAGGTGCTAACTCGAGTTCTTTCTTTATTCAACAGAGCTAGCTATGCACCGCCTCCTCCACTACTGCCAGTTAGGTCATTGCCCAACATCAAGGACTTCAAGAGGAGGAAAAGATTTCTACTATAAGGACTATGTTGTTTCATTTTAGTATCAGAGCGGGTGTCCATCTGTCTCGTTGGGAAACCAATTAGATACTAGGAGTCAGCCTAGTTCTTAAAATAATTTTCAAATGATTTTTAAGTAAAGTCCAACTTTTAAACTTTATCATCTATTAAATGACCAAAATGCCATGGGGCTCTTAAATGACTACAAAACCAAATGGAAAAAAACCGATCCGAATCAACTAATTGAAACTTATGAAAGTTAGAGGTGAAATAAAAGCCCTAACAAGTGAGCATCCAACATAAAATCTAACAATGAAAGTCTGATAGAAATAGTCTCAAGTGTAGCTCCATGAAATGGAAGTACTCGATATCCTTTACTCATTACTCACTCTGAGTCTTGCGACATGATAACCAATGATCGCACTCTCTTGAAGCTGCCTTATATCTAGCTCCTCTAGTGGACCTGGTGGGTGCCTCGGGATCACTCTTGCGTGTTCGTTGTCATAAGCGTATGGTTTTGTTATCATAAGTTAATTAAGAGTTATTCATCATCATGGAACATTAATCAAAGGTTGTAAATATATCATGAGTATTATTATCTTATTGGTAGAAGTCTTAAGTACTTCTAATCACATTTCTTTCTTTATCCCCCCCCCCTTTAACTCTGCTAACTAGCCCAACCGCCCTACTACTAAAATCATGAAAGTCTAGAAGTATGTATCCATCAGACAGTATCATAAATCATGAAGGGAAAAGTTGTGGCCCATAAATTTTGGAGGGCAAGTCTGTGGGCCGGTTGGGGGCATTGTTCTAGCTAGGGATAATTGTATTATTTGATCATATGGATCTTAATCCTCTTTAGTTTCTAGGACAATCATGAATCATGGAAAGTACATTAACATAAATCATGCAAAAAAGTAATTTAATTAAATAAGACAATAAGAATTTATCCCCTTAAACCAATCACGCGATGAGGGTTTGGTGGAGGAAAATGAGATGACCACTGGAATTGGCTCGCCTTTAAGAGCCTAAAGACGAGGATAAAATATTAGGTTGAGAAACTGAAATAGTCGGAGAAACTGGGTTGATGCTTGGTGCCACTCGAAGAAATCACTTCTCATTTTAAATGTGAAGTTATGGGAAGAGAGATTATTCTGAAATAAGTTTGACTTATTGAAGAATAATCTATCTTAGAAATAATCATAACCCCTTAGATAATATATGTTCTCGGGGATGGCCTCCATTGGGATCTTCATTTTCTTAAGAAAAATAGGAATCGTTCGGGCAAAGGTAGGTGTTGAACTGATCTTCACTCTCCGACTGTGATCACCGACATACTCAACTCCGACGTTCGAGTAAAAGTTTTGCCATCCCCAGCGAATAATGAATGCAAACTCAACCATTATCTACTGTGGAAAAGAAGAGAGGTGAATCACACTAAGAAGACAAAGTGAAGAAATGAGTGTTCAGGAATTGTAAGTTATGAGCATTGGAGATTTGTGACTAAATAGATGGGAGACAGGTAATAATACTGCAGCATATTCCACAAAATATTTCATTCACTAGTCTGCAAGATTCTCCATACATTTTCAGCTTTCTGGAGCTATCCATCACGGGTTTGCACCTTTCGGCAACTTTATCAACTTTTGACAACGGGTCTGAAACTAGGGTGGAATATAGTCGTTTAATGCGTGCTACATTGCATCAACACCTATAGTGTGCCGCGCATTATAGTTTTTGGTAATGGACAAATGATGTAATTAACGTTTCCACTTGATTATCTACGTAATTTCTGATTATATCGACTCTACAATTTTTTTCCTTAGTGGTTGCACAACCCAATGATTGGTTGGTAGTACAAGACATCAATATCTAGCCTACTAATGTTGGTCAAAGGTTAGAGAATTAGTACATGCTCAAATGGTACTATTATAGAGAATATTTACAATCATATAATACAGGTCCGACTGAGAAAGAGTTTTCACATGAATTGGTTTGCAAACACAGAGAATAAAAACCAGTTGATCACAATGAAAATGTTATAATAACAGAGGCCATATCATATATATTTGAAGATCACAAATAAAAAAAATTATAGACACCAAATCGAGATCAAATGGTGGATCCAATAAGACTCTAAAGTAAGACTTATTTTCCATTTACTCCCCTAATCCATGAATCATTCACCATCACATAAAAAACCAAAAAAAAACATTATTAGTAGTCGAAACACTAACCAAAAAATTTTGAAAATAAGAAAAAAAATATCGGTATTCACCATTAATCGACCAATGGGAAATATCCTAGTAGCTTCCCTTATCGTCTCTATCTAATTTCATGGGGTTCAGACCACGTTTACTCCTTCAAATCAATATTTGTCTAAAGAAGAAGACAGCTATCCAAAATAATAGAGGAGTCGTTCTTGAGATTTAGACGGTCTGATCGTCAAAATAGTTGAGAATTCATCGAGCTTGATGCAGATCTACGACCAACCTCCATCGATCGTCAACCGCTTCCACTAGTCCTGGTCGTCACCTATTCATCTTCGAATAACACTAATGAAGGATATCAATAGGAGATGAATGTCATAGTTGATGATTTCGTTTGATGAAATTTTCATTGATTTGATGAGATTAGAAAGTATTCATTGACTAAAAATAATACATTTCATTTGTAGTGAGTTTAATACAATGTTTTCATAATCAGACCAGAGATTGGTCTGGTGTGGCTAGGGGTTGAGGATTTGAAGGTTCGATCGGGGTCCGGTCGTTTTAAAGATTCAATAAATATAGTTAAGGTAGACCGGATGACTTTTTCATTGAGAAAGATTAAACCGGTAGTATAGAGAGTTCAATAACATAATCTAACTTGTCAAAATAGAGTTATGATTATTTATATTAGAAGGCCCAATCTATGACTAGTTTCCAGAAAATGACACAACCTATTGAAAATGTCTTTTGGGCACATGTTTTAAAATTTTACCGTCAACTTAACTGTCAAACTTCACACTGATTATACGTTGTTCGACTTCTCTTCCACAAAGGCGCCACATCATGAATTAATAATATTTTATTACATAAATATTAAAAAATATCAAAACATTCTCTACAGCCATGTTCTCTGCTTATTTTCTTCTCACTTTCTCACTAACAAGTTGCTAAATCTAAATAATCTCCAGCCTTATCTAAGTATAGATCTTATCATCCAAATGAATTTGAATTTAAAACACCTTTCAATAAATTTGAATATGAATCCCATATTCAATAACTCTAAAGTGAATGAGAGGAGCAAATAAAAAAAGATGTGAGAAAGGGGGTCGGTGGAGGTGACAGTGAAAGGAGGGAGGTGGGTGGGTGGAGGTGGCAGTGAAAGGAAGGGGGTGGGTGGGTGGGTGGGTGAGAAAAGGATGCAAGGAGGAGAAGGAGGTGGTGAATGAATGGATGGAAGTGGAAGGGAGAGGGGAGGAAGGGATGAAAAAGGTGGGAGAGGGAGGTGGGAAAGAAATTGACTTGTGGGAGGGAGGGATATCGAAGATGGAGGAGGAGGAGGGGAAGAGATGAAAGAGATAGTGAAGAAGGGTGATGGGATGCAAAGAAGGGGAGATGGTAGGGAAGAGGAATAATGTTTTTTTGTTTTTGTCTACGTCAGTTATTATTGACATCTAAGTAAATGGAGTTTGACGGACGTAATTAAAATTTTAACTATGTGTCATAAAAAATATTTTCAATAGGTTATTCAATTTTTTGGGAAAGCATAAATAGAATAGCCTTCTGATAAAAATAATTTCTAAGAAGTTTGAAATTATATAAATGATTTGAAACTTTTAAATCATAAAATAATTGAAATTTAATCTTGTGTTCAGACCCGGCCCGACCGTTTGATCCATGATATCCGTGACCCGTCACGGAAGACAGGCTAGGAAGCCCACAAATAAACGGGTCACACTTATTTTTTACCCATAAACCGCCAACCCGGCTAAAAACCAGCCAAAAAACTGCCCAAAACTCATAGACCTAGAAAAAAGGAAAATAATCGACAGGTCGTTTGGATAAGGTATTGTGAATATGTGGTATTTTTGAACAAAATGATGGTTATTTGGGAATGTGCTATTTATGAGGGGTAAAGGCTTTATAATGTGAGAATTATCTTTTTTGGCTAATGAGCTATTCAATATGATATTTAGTAACGAAAATACCACATTGTTGAAATAAATAGACATTTCAAATACCTAGGTGGTTGGGAGGTATTTGAAATAACTTGTCAAATACCACATCCCGAAATGCCACATATTTGGTTTTGGTTGCCAAACGAGTTATTTTGATGAGGTATTTGAAATTACTCAAAAGTGAGTTATATGAAATACCATGGTCTGAAATACCACAGATTTTATGTTGAATACCAAATAAGGTATTTTGACCCAAATAACTCAAAACAAATTATTTTAACCAAAATATTTTGCCCAAATACCTCATCCAAACAACCCACTAATGTATTAATTACTCCTTGCTACATTTACTGTTACTTTAATAGATAAGTTTAGTTAATAGGAATGAATAATTAGTCATTTGGGGTGTAATTAGCTTAGTGTTTGGAAGATAAAAATTATTAGGACCATTTAAATTTAGTTTGTTGTATTGTAATTTTTATGGTGTGTGTCTTTTAGATATCCCTTAGTTGTTTATTATAGTATTTGTAAGTGTATTTTATTTATTTATTTATTTTACAAGTATGGAGTGTCTAAACTTCACCTTTAATTAACAATTGACCCTTTAATAATTTTTTGTCTAGGTTGAATTTTTGGTCTGAGTTTGAAAATACTTGATTTAATGTACAATATAATTAATTTATGGTAAAATATTACTTTTTTAGTTTTAAATAGTTCCAATAATGTTTATTATTAATTAAATGCATACCTTAATCAAATTATGACATTAATAGAGAGGGTAATCACTCATCCTCTTTACGTGAAAGACCAGGACTCGAATTTCACTCGCCACATTTTTGAAAAAATGGTGTAGGCATAAAAATCTGGTCCAACCTGCCAATCAATCTCAGTTGGACCGGTCGAATTTCTCGGTTAAACTGTCAAACAGGGTCAACATCCGTGTTTGACCAATCTCACAAACTGTTAAATTGGTACCGGACGAGAGGCTGGTTTGCGGTTGGACCAATTGGTCTGGTTGGGTTCTAGCAATAATGGTTTAATAATGAGGGACAAACTCATTTGTGTTATAAAACTAAGCAATAGAGAAGACAAACTTAAGAGGGAAATATAGGGGGAGATTACTTCTGATTGATAGGTGTGAAGAATGATACAAGTGAGAGCTTTATGTGTAAGCTCACGAGATCATACCCTATACAACCTAGCATTATTACATATGAATAGGGAGAATAAAGTACATTGATTCATAAGTTACACATATGGGAGTTACAATGAACATTCAACACAATAATAATGTTCTTAACATGCCCCCTTGAATGTCAATTAATTAAGGATATACATCATTCTTCGGATACGCTTTTGATACCGCCTCATTAAAAACCTTACTAGGAAAACACAATGGGAAAAACCATGGTTAAGGGAAAAAGAATGCAGTCCGTATCGACTCCCCATAATAATGATATCAGTTGAGATCTTTCATATCGACTACCCCTAATGATGATATGGTGCAATTGCTAGTAGGCGAATATGCTTCCTCTCCTTGTCATTATATCAGTTGAGATCATTCAGTTGTCGACCTCCAAAGGTTTGGGCTTGCTTCTCAAAAGTTGATGTAGAGATAGCCTTGAGGAAGAAATCAATAAAGTTATCACTTGAGTGCCATTATTTGACGATTATTCAATCTCATGAAAATATTCTTTCATATCGTTGGAGTTTTTTGCATATAATGTATGCATATAATATGATCAGTGGTCATCCATAATTAATTTTTACATAACACTCGTCTCGGATGACCATTTGATGGAAATATGCCTTATTAAAACTTTACTAGGAAAACCCGAGGGAATAAAACCTAGTGAAGGAAAAAGAGTACAAAACCATCACATTACTTTTCACCATTTTCTTGGAATTCATGTTGATCAAATAATTTGATGTAGCGTAGCTTTTCTAACGCATTTGTGCAAATATGCACAGAGACATAGCAAATCTAACACAATCCTCTTTTGACACGAGGAAATATGCAAAATGTGGTGTGGCTTTATTAGTTGCTTTGTCAAACCACTAAGTAGATTCATGACTTTATGAAAATTGATTAAATTTGATATAGATATATATATATATATATAGTGATCTTACCACCATCAAGGTACTTATTATAATCATAATATATCCATATAACATCGTGTTGGATATTATTAGTATATCATTGATGATATAAAAGGTGTTCGAGATAGATGCACAATTTGCAAGTTAGTGGTAAGATTTGTTCTTCCACATCTGTCATTTAGAACTCTCTAACTAATCAATAATTGAATGCTTTGAAAAACTCTTCAGGAGTCTCAATAAAGTGTATGTCATCTATGTTACAAAAGATGATTATGACATTTAAAGTCTTAAAAACAAAACAAAAAAATTACATTTTAAATACAAAATAAAATTAAGATTTTTTTGGAACGAGTGCAATTCTAAAATCATAAAATATGTCAAAAATGAGTTTTCAAAATTCAACTCGAAATAGAGAAGAAATAAAATTATATGCATAGACAAAACATATGATATGCTAAATGTACCACTTTTTTCAATCATTCAATTCATATGACGACAATTGAATAGAATTGAATATTGTTCATATCAACGTAAATTGTTAGCTTATAGCCAAAAGAAATCCTTCAGGAAATGTCAAAATCACAAACCAATGCCGCCCTCGTCTTTACTTAGATATGACTTTCTCCAAATCATGCAGCACATTCACCATTTATCACCGTGTTTACCCCATCAAAATTTTGTTAAGAGTTTGTGCAAACACTTAATGTTAAGTCTCCGGTAGTCAAAAGCAACCCATGACATAAACTGGAAAGGCCGAAAGGACTGATCAATACTCCATTATATCCACAGAAAGGAAGGAACCTCATAGTTTCACAAGTTTTGTTGGGATAACGTATTCTACAAGCAAAATGTGATTGTGTGGGTTCGTTGGATGGTAGGAGGAAGTGCTAAGTATCTGTCATTGACACCAATAAAACAAACTCCAAGAAGTTGACCATAGTACCTGGAGGTCTGCCAGAGTAGCTTTACAAAAACTAATGGCAGTTTTGTCAAAACTAATGTGTTGGTAACTGTATTCCTCATAGAACTCAAAGAGAGCTATGAGAGTGTGAATCTCTTTTGATGAGACTAAGGAAAATGTACGTATCATTCGCAAATATAAAGTGGGAGATAAGTGGAGTTCTTTTATTCAAATTTGGTTAATGTTTTTCGTCTAACGCTCAAGCGAGCATCATAGATAATTATTCCGGGTGGAGGATGTATAAGAGATGGGACAAAGGATGCCCTTGTTGAAGGCCACGATATGATGAAAAAGATATGGTCAATAAGTTTAATGCAATAGAAAAGGTTCGATGGATAGGCATGCACATGAATCCAATGTATCTAATATTTGCTAAAGCCTATTCCGGGGGGAGAGTGCAATTAAGAAGCCTCATATCTAGTTTCAAGGCCATGTAAATTTGGGAGCTTTTAAATCGCCGAGTGAGATAATGGATTAGTTATTGGTTAATTAACAAGCCATTCTTAGAGTTGATTTTATATAAACCCTAGTTAGTCGGGTGTTGGGCTTTTAGATTATAAAATTTCCTGTGCAATCGTTTAATGTTGTTGTGCACTATTAGTGACTCCGACATGGGACCAAATATGCTCTACAATCTGTCTGAACAATCCAGTCGGAACATGAAGGTAATCACATTTCTAGATGCCTATAATTGATGTATATGCTAGAGGTTGTTACACCTTTAACATGCACAAGTACGTGTCGTTATTTTTTTTAGGGTCCCTTTCGACATGCTTCTACTCAATCTATGATTTTAGATCTAGTGCCTCAAGTTTTGAATGATTTCTATGTTTAAGATGCAAAGAACAAACAACAAAACAAAACAAACAAACAAGACACAAAACTTGATAAAATAGGAGAAGCTATGTTACTTGGAAATGAGGTGATGAAACTCAAACTACCTAGATGGTTGGATTGGATACATTGAAATCGATTATGACAATCGATTATTCGGCTATTCGGCTTCAAATATTCATTCATTTGGTTTTCCTATGCTCCCAAGCACTCCCTCTTCATCAAAATAGCTTTTAGGCAATCTCCATGGCTCTCTCCATCTAAAAATCTTGAATTGGGGATTAAATAGATATCTACACAGATTTGGATGGCATGGCCGCGCTATATATATCACGAGCATGACAGGCGTCATGCTTGTGACATGTTTGGTCGGTTGTTACTCCTCAAACAACAACAAGTCCAATCTTCATTCATCCATAATTTCTTCTTTTGGATTCCGATTTTGCTCTATAACATACTGTTAGCTGCATATTCGAACACTCTATATCAAGGAAACAAAAAATATAGGAAAATAATACAGGAAACAAGTGAAATGGACAAAAATGGTCCTTTTGAGAGGAGACAAACACGAAATGAAATTATGACCAACCGGTCACGAAAATCATTAGATTGAGGCAAACTATAGTCAAGGTGGTTGCTATTGTCACCACATTTGGGGTGACATCAACCTACCTCACACTTGAACATTGCTTCTCCTCAAGCAATCTACTAATCACACTCAAATAGAACTCAAAATGTGGTAAACTGAAAAACACGGCCTAGCATTTCAAGCCTACTTCACGATGCTAAAGTTGACTAGACACCTAGACAAGTAAATGTAGAAAGGTTTCTCCAATGCACTTGTGTCTTATTGTACTAGCGGAAGAAATAGATAGACAGATGGCCTTGGCCAAATATTTTTCTAGCCCTGCGGTGGATGATGCTTTCCAGATTAAAATATATAACCTATCATCAATCATACTACCATCCCCTCCTCTTTAATTCTTCTTGCTACCTATTGTATTTGCTTTTCAACTTGCTTTTACTCTTCTTCTTTTTTCTTAGTATAAGCTTCTTGTTTTTCCAAATGGGGTGGTTGTGATTTTGGTCAGGCTCGGATCCGGTGGACACCAGACACCAGTACCCCGCCCCATGCCTTGAAGGGTTGAGAAGAAGAGCCTGATGTAGCTAGCATACATGCGGCGGATCAAAATCCACGTCACATGATTAAATCACAACATTCCCCATGATATCATTGGGCAAGTGTTTAAAGACAGTATTTATGCGCTCATCATCAACTCTGAGGTGGGCTTCGAAAACTTGTATATGATTGTACTTATACTCATCACATCAAGCACTAATCAAGAGGTCTTTTATTTGGGGTTGTAATGTGGATAAAAAAAGAGAAGAGAAGGTGAAATGACTTTTGGTGGTGGGTGTAGATAGTGGCGAAAGACTCGATCTACTCTAACATGGAGCAAAGCTACTAACACAATAAAAACTGTTCAACTTTCTACATGCCCTCAATCTAGCTTGTCTATCCTTATTCAAGCTACTACTTCGAGCCGTCCTGCTCGTTTATTAAATTAACAAGAAGACCAATTAATTATTTCGATTTTTCTTATCTCTATACTGGGTTTTTTGGCTTGTCTTTTCCTTTTTTTTCGAGATTTTCAAATGTTTTTTTATTTTTCTCTTATTTTTTGAATTTACAATTATACATAAAAAGGATTAAGGGAGACTATATAATCTTACAATTACTCAATATAGCAACTTTATTGACTCATAGACTCGACCAAGTTACATGCCACTAATGTACATATGATCAAATGAAGGCATGAAAGAAAGGAGATACGATATTACGGGGGTTTTGCAAAAAGGGTTTTTGGCTACGTTGAGTGACCTAAGGGAAAATGTAAGAAAGGGATGGATATTTTACGGTGGGGCTTTTCTAAGTGCCTGTATCATTCTAATGAATCAATGTCGAGCGAATGCAGTTTGGGCAAGTACTGGATTAACAAAAAACAGAGAAGACCACTCAAATTAGTTTAAGAACAAATCAACTAGTGAAGCAGATTATCTATACTACAAAATATGGTCTTTTAGGCCTCACATTATCTTGCTAGATGGTAATTTGATAACATCACCGCCCGGTCACATCAAGTTAGAGAGTTCGTGCTACTAGGAACTAATCAAACCATCTCTAAAGAACAAATCAATAGAATTTGACCATAGGCCTAAACTCCTATCAAATCTAGGTTCACATGTAAATCGACAATTCAAGTTCAAAAATCACATGGAAGTTTTCTAAGCATGCCAAGTTACTGATACAAAGATGGTTCCAACAAGCTTGAGTTTAGGACTCAACGTGCAAAGAAAACGACCCAAAAACTACTAACAAGCATCCTAGGCAACCCACCTCACACTTAGTTTGGACAGTGTCCTCACTGAACAAAACAGAAAAGTAGTATAGGAATACATTGAAGCCGTGAGAATCCCGAATCGCAAGAAGGCATGATCCATGAAGCACGAGCTCGGTGTAGAGGCCAACTCCTTAAAAAGACTCAAACACACAAAACAAAAAATAAAAGTAAAAAGGGATTAGGACAAGTGCCGAAGTCCCATACATAATAAAAAATTTGACAAGGCTAGAATATTCAAAAACCCGTGTCAACCTTTACGCTATAGAGGTGTCAATTATTACGCTATGGAAACAACGTAATGTTTGACACTTCATAACGCAATCCTTTACAAGATTTCTAGAACCCACTATCAACCTTTGCGCTATACTTGGTTTCTAATTGCGCTATGGTCATAACACTATATTTGATACGGGCATAGCACAATAGTTGACATCTAGTTCTGTAAAAGTTTCCACACTTATTCAAAAATCAACACGCTTCACACCAACGGCTTGGGACAGGAATGTGGCTCAATTATCATGTTCTACACTCGGTCTAACACCTAAACATGAAGTTCAAATCAAATAAAATGAAAAGATACTGACTCCAGACATGGGTTGCCTTCCATGAAGCGCACTTTCTTTAACGTCTTTCAGCTATATGATACCTGTATAAAATTTAAGTTTGGGCAACCCAACTCATAACTTCTTTGAGGCCAACATCATTATTTTTGTCATACAATTTAACCGCTCCATTTTGAAGTAGCCACTTTCTCTTTCCAGTATAAAGAAGCTCCACTGTACCATTATCTTTAACGGAGGTAACTTCAAATGGTTCGAGCCTTTCGTCTATGTCTACTCTATCAGCAGGTGGCTTGATCGGCTGCTTCAGTTTAGGCTTCCTGTTTTTGTTGGTGGTCACCATTTCTTGGTTAACATGTTTGTTTGGGATCAATTTCTGCTACAAAGATGGGTTGATAGGTAACACATAATCGAGAGTGACATCATGGACTTCAGCAAGGTGTTTTTTCAGACATTTATAGCTTAGAGGTTGTAATCATACTCAAGGTGGGACTAGATAAGTTAAGGACAATCTTTCTTTCTCCAAACCTCAAAGTCATCCGTCCTTCCTTTACATCAATGATGGCACCACAAAATGGACGTCCAAGGATGAGATGAGTTTTATTGTCCTCTCTTATATCCAGTACCACAAAATCCATCGCATATTATGCACGTTCACTAGCACATTCTATACCATCCCTAGAGGCTGCTTAATGGGCCTATCATCAAATTTGACATTCATATCGATAGGTATTAAACTAGGTAGTCCTAAGCACTTACACAAGGGATATGGCATGATGTTAATACTATCACCTAAGTCATGCTCTATCAACATGTTTCTTATTAATAACACAAGAGATAGAAAAGCTCCCAAGGTATTTTTGCTTGGGTGCCACCTTAGCTTGTAAGATCGCTGAGTATTCGACACCAAGTGTTGCTGTTGGGGTGACCTATTCTTTCTTCTTCTCGAGCAGTAACTTCTTCAAGTGTGTTGCTTATGTTGGGATTTTGGTGATGGCTTCCAAGAAGGGAAGACAAACTTCCTTATTGCAGAGTAGTTCCTCATCTGCCTCATCTTTTTTTAGCAAGTTCTTCTTTCTAAGGGGTTATGGGTAGGGAAGCTTTGGCTTGTATCTTTCTTCCTCCAGCTTTTGTGTTAGGACGAATTTTGTGTTAGCTAGCAATCCTGGTTTTCACGGTGGTACGCTCTTCTTGATCAGAGCTTCTTGCTTTGGCTGGTAGACAGGGTAGGCATCTTCGACTTCATCATCTCCACCCCATATGGTTATGTCATGTGCTTCCCTCCATGTGTCCTTTTCTCGGACACTAATGATTGTTGGGATTTTGCTTAGTGTTGCCTTGAAGCTGTCCCTGAGGCCTCTGGTCAATCCTTTGTGATAAAGCTGTGTAAGATGCTTCTATCCTTTGTATCACAACTTGTTGGCTCAAAAAATAATATTCTGGTTAGCTAACTGTGATTGCATGGTCTTCATCATCGGGATGATGTCCTCGTTGATTCCTCTAGTTGAGGCATAATTTTGATGCTGGTGCTATTCCTGATTTCGTTGATCAGGAACCATGGCTGTCCTCGATAGTTGTTTCCTTGGTAAGGTCCTCTAGTGTTGTTGCTCGAATTATTTTGTTGGTGTGAGTTGTTTGTGGTGTTGTAATCCTCCGCCATAGACTTGTAGAAGTCAGAGCGTCCTCTGGGGTGAGGAAAGTTGTACAGTTGTGGATGTCCCTAGAAGTTCTTTGCTTTGTAATATACACATCCGTGTTGATTGAAAGGGAAGACCTGGCACACGAAATCTACGTCTTCTATTGTCATTGAGTTGTTGGCGATGAGAGTTAAGCACTCTCCCTGACTTTCACAAGCACCACACCAAGCACAAATACAAATAGAAGCAGGAGGGGGGTTAGAAATTTTGAAAGAAACATTATTTAACTTCTTTTCTAATGCCTTGAGATGAGCTCTTAAGGCTATGTTGTTAGCATTATCAGAGGATACTTCATATGGCGGCTTAATAGTGTTCCTTGCCCAGTTTCTAGATTTTTTGCACATACATCAAAGTGTAGTAATGCAGCTGCATGAGTAAGGGCAGTGGCATCTCCATTTGCTAGTTAATGTACTAGCATTGTTGTTGCTCATTCCAAGGATCTGTTGAACATGTATGCCAGTTGACAGTCGGTGTATCCATGGTGCGGACATTCAGATAATAGTTTTGATTCTATTTGGATTGTAATGATGTGAAGAGACATGTCCTAGTGTTTGGAATCATTCAAAGCACAATTGGATTCGAAGGTGCAAAGTTGCTCAAAATTGGGTCCATCGATTTCAGAGGATTGCAGAAAATCACATTCTGGCCCAAACGAGAAGGCTTTTCCCGCACCATCTCTGGACCAGGTGCTTAATGGGCTATTTGAAGATGAACAAGGCCGATCTAGCAAGGAGAAATGAGTTTGGGAACGAAGCCCACAAGTGGACTCATTATGGTGATGCCGGTGCCACGAAAACGAGGCCTCTCACACCCTTTCGAGCTTGGTCCATATTTTCTGGCACCATATGAAGAGCACGCATTCCATAACTCCTATGGGACGTCACTAAGGCCTGGTTGAAGTCAGACTACCAATCAACAACTTAAAAGCCTCACTTAGAATGGCCTACGAGCCCACGGAGGTGCCCAAACAATGAAGGACGAGACCAAGGCTTATTTTATCTTATTTCATCCAGTATTTTATTCAAACTTGGAGACCAAGAAGTCTCATTCTAGATTCTTGCTTAGTTGCTAGTTTAGAGGATAATAGTTCTGTTTTCCCCATTTTTAGTAGTATCTTAATGGAATATCTCCTTCCATGTTAGATGAAGAGAAATCGCAACTTTGTTGTAGGATTTCGTGGCCTCCCAATCCTATATAAAGAGGGTGCAACCATCATATTGAGGAGATCCAAAATAACGATAATGATAGAAAAGTTTTGACTAGTTTTAGTCTTTTTGTCTGTTTCATTCTTGCGAGTTGTTGCTTGATTGAAGGATTGTGGTTTCTCAGGTTAGAGTATCCACCTATACTTTTTGGCACCTTGTACCCCTGATAATTCGAGTTCCTAACTCCTTCATAGCTAGTGGGTTCAAGTCTGTTTACGGCATCGACGCCGGTATCAACATCACAACCGCACCTTGAAATCAAGATCCACAACAACAAGCGTTCGGGCCCAGTTTTCCTGCACTATCTTTGGACAAGAGGTATAGAATAAGGAGAAGAGAAGTGTCCCTGAGTTTGGGAGAAATTGGAGCCCAATTGACTTCGAAGGCCCAAAGTTGCACGAAATCGGGCGCACCAATTTCGGAGGATTATACCGAGTTGCACCCTGGCCCAAACGAGAAGACTTTTCATGCACTATCTCTGGACCAAGAGCTTAAGAGACCAAATGAAGACCAACTAAGTCATTGGAAACATAAAGAAAAGGGCTTGGAGTCAAAGCCCACGAGTGGACTCGTTAAGGTGTGATGGACCTTCCGAAATGGGGCCTCTTCAATAATTTTGAGTCCGGATCAGTTTAGCTCGCACAAGGAAATTCATCAATCACTCATGGGGCTGCCATGAGTGTTTCCAAGGCCCGAGACCAGACCATCTACCCTCCACCAAGGCGCATGACTCACTAAGCCCATTAAGGCTTAAGTGAGTCCATTATCTGTTTAATGTTTTCTTAGTTGATTCGGACTTGGATTGTGTTTGGTTCTCATTTAGTAGATAGGATTAGTATAGGCAGACCCAAGGATGCCTTCCTAGAAGGTTCCTCAGCCGGTTTGGGATCCTTAGGGAGCAAGGATTGACCTAGTCAAGAGTTGAGCCCAAAGGATGAAGAGGACTTGCCTAGCAAGGACTCTTCTCACCCTATTTTTTTAGCGTTTTAAGTAGCAAATTCAGCCACTCTCCTTCTCTATAAAAAGAGCATTTCACCCTTGTAATCAATGAGACCCCCTTGAAATCAATCAAAGTCATTTCGACTTAGGCCTTTTATCATTCGTTTTACTTTTAGCACGTCATTGCTAGGATAGCGGATTCGGTTTATCGTAGTCAGGTTATCATGCCCTCTTCGTGGCACCTTCGATTTATTGAGACTTAGACCCTCCATTTGACCTTGTGGTCAATCGGTCGGGTAGGTTTCTAGTCCATCTGGTTGTTGTATTTCTTTCAGGTTTTGAAAACCTTATTTTGATAGCTTGTCCGGGTCGTCGTTATCCGTGCATTCTTGCTCATATCAATAGTGGAAGTGCACCGTACTAATGTGCAAAGTGCAAGGTGGATGGTTGAAGTGCACCATACGAAAGTGAAGCGTGCATAAAGGAAGTGCACCATTCAAAGTTACATTATGCATAATGCATGGTGTAAGTGCACCATACCAAGGTGCACTGTGCATAGTGCAAGTTCATTATACCAACGTGCAATTTATATAGTGGGAGTGGATTATACAAAGGTGCAAGCTACATGGTGCATGGCAGAATTGCATCGAACCAAGGTGGACGGGGAATGTTGCATGATGGAATTGCACCATAACATAGTGCATGATGCATAGTGAATTGTGGAACCGTGTCATACTAATTTGAAGAGTGCACAGTGGAACGACACAATACTAAGGTACAAAGTTCATAGCGGATGGTTGATGTGCACCATACCAAAGTGCAGCTTACATAAGGGAAATACACTATACCAAGGTGAACGGTGCATAATGCATGTTGGAAGTGCAATATACCAAGGTGCAATGTGTATAGTGGGAGTGCATTGAACTAACGTGCAAGGTGCATGGTGCATGGAACAGTACCAAGGTGCATAGTGCATAGTCCATGATGAAAATGCACCATATGATAGTGCACGGTACATGGTGAATGTGGAACTTCGTTATACTGATATGCACAATGCATAGTGGAAATGCACCGTACTAAGGTGCAAAGTGCAAGGTGAATCATTGAACTGCACCATCCCAAAGTGCACCGTGCATAATAGAAGTGCACTATTCGAAGTATCATGGTGCATAGTGCAAGGGAGAGGCGCACCATAAGAAGGTGCACTATGCATAGTGGAAGTTCATTATACCATGTTGAACAATGCTTAGTGCATGGTGAAAGTGCAAAATACCAAGGTGCAATGTGTATAGTGGGAGTGTATTACACTAAAGTGCAAGGTGCATGGTGCATGGCAGAATTGCATCGTACCAAGGTGCACGGTGCACAATGCATGACGGAAGTGCTCCATACCATAGTGCATGGTGAATCGTGAATTGTGGAAAAGCGTCATACTAATGTGCACAGTGCGTAGCAAAAGTGCAACGTACTAAGGGGCAAAGTGCAAGGTGGATTGTTGAACTGCACCATTCAAAGTGCAGCCTGCATAGAGGCAGTGCACCATTCCAAGTGGCATGGTGCTTAGTGCATGGTGGAAGTGCTCCATACCAAGGTACGTTGTGCATAGTGGAAATTTACTACACCAAGGTGAATGCTGCATAGTGCATGGTGGAGGTGAAAAATACCCAAGGGCAAATGTGTATAGTGGGAGTCATTGTACAAACGTGCAAGGTGCAAAGTGCATGGCAGAATGGCACCATACCAAGGTGCATAGTGCATAATGCATGATGCATGGTGAGTGTTGGATCTGCGTGATACTAATGTGCACAATGAAGAGTGTAATTGCACCATACTAAAGTGCAAAGTGTAAGGTGGATGGTTGAAGTGCGCCGTACCAAACTGTAGCATGCATAAAAGAAGTGCACCATTCCTGGTTGCATGGTGCATGGTCCAAGGTGGAAGTGCACCATACCAAGGTGCACTTTGCATAGTTGAAGTTCATTATACCAAGGTGAACGGTGTATAGTACATGGTGGAAGTGCAAAATGCCAAGGTGCAATGTGTATTGTGGGAGTGCATTGAACCAGCGTTCAAGGTGCATGGTGCATGGCACCGTACCAAGGTGCATAGTGCAAAGTACGTAATGGAAGTGCATGATTCGATAGTTCACAGTGCATGGTGCATGTTGGAACTTCTACATACTAATTTGCATAGTGCATAGTAGAACTGCACCGTTCTAAGATGCAAAGTGCAAGGTGGCTCGTTGAATTGCACCATACGAAAGTGCACCGGGCATAATAAAAGTGGACTATTTGAAGTATCATGGTGCATAGTGCTAGCTGGATGTGCACCATACCAAGATGCATAGTGGAAGTTCATTATACCAGATGAACGATGCATAGTGCATGGTGAAAGTGTATAGTGGGAGTGCATTATACCAATGTGCAAGGTGTACGGTGCACAGTGCATGATGGATGTGCAAGATACAATAGTGCATGGTTAATAGTGAATTGTGGAAACGTGTCATAGTAATGTCTATAGTGCATGGTGGAAGTGCACCGTACTAAGGTGAAAAGTGCAAGGTGGATGGTTGCAGTGCACCTTACCAAAGTGAAGCGTGCATAGTGCATGGTGGATGTGCAAAATACCCAGGTGCGATGTGTATAGTGGGAGTGCATTGTACCACAGTGCATATTGTATGATGTAAGTGCACCATACCATAATGTACGATGTATAATGCATGTTGGACCTATGTGATACTAACTTGTATAGTGCATAGTGGAAGTGCACCGTATTAAGGTGCAAAGTGCAAGGTGTATGGTTGAAGTGCACCATACCAAAGTGCAGCGTGCATAAAGGAAGTGCATCATTTCAGGTTGCAATGTGCATAGTGCAAGGTGGAAGAGCACCATACCCATAGTGGAAGTTCTTAATACCAATGGGAACGGTGCATGGTGGAAATGCATAATACCAAGGTGCAATGTGTATAGTGGGCATGCATTATACAAAGGTGCATGGCAGAATTGCATCGTACCATGGTTCATGGTGCACAGTGCATGATGGAAGTGCAGCATACCATAGTGCATGGTGAATACCATACTATGGAAACACGTCATACAAATGTGCAAAATGCATAGTGGAAGTGCGTCGTACTAATGTGAAAAGTGCAAGGTGGATAGTTGAACTGGACCATACCCAATGAAGCGTACATAGTACATGTCAAATGTGCAAAACACCAAAGTGCATGTGTATAGTGGGGGTGCATTGTACCAAGGTGCAAGGTCCATGTAGAATGGAATCGTACCAAGGTGCACGGTGCATGATGAAAGTGCACCATACCATAATGTACGGTGCATGGTAAATGTTGAAACTACGTAATGCTAACGGGTACAGTGCATAGTGGAAGTGCACTGTACTAAGGTGCAAAGTGCATGGTGCATGGTTGAACTGCACAATACCAAACTGCAGCGTGCATAAAAAAAGTGCACCATTCGAGGTTGCATGCTACATACAGCAAGGTGGAAGTGCACCATACCAAGGTGCACTATGGAGAATGGATGTTTATTATACCAAAGAGAATAGTGCATGTTGCATGGTGGAAGTGCAAAATACCAAAGTGCAATGTGTATAGTGGGAATGCATTATACCAAAGTGCAAGGTGGATGGTCCATGTCAGAGTTGCATCGTACCAAGGTACATGGAGCATAGTGCTTGATGGAAGTGCGACATACCATAGTGCATGGTGAATAGTGAATCGTGGAAACGCATCATACTAATGTGCATAGTGCATAGCGGAAGTGAATCGTACCGAGTAAGGTGCAAAGTGCAAGGTGGATGGTTGATGTGCACCATACCAAAGTGAAGCGTGCATAAAGGAAGTGCACCATTTCAAGTTGTATGGTGCATAGTGCAAGGTGGAAATGCACCATAGCAAGGTGTATTGTGCATAGTGAAAGTGCACTATACCAAGGTGAACGTTCAATAGTGCATGGTGGAACTCCAAAATACCAAGTGAAAACTGTATAGTGGGAGTGCATTGTACGAACGTGCAAGGTACATGGTGCCTGGCAGAATGGCACCGTACCAAGGTGCACAATGCATACTACATGAAGAAAGTACACCATACCAGAGATCACGGTGCATGATGAAAGTGCACCTACTAATGTGCACAGTGCATAGTAGAACAACACTATACTAAGGTGCAAAGACAAAGGTTGATTGTTGATGTGCACCATACCAAAGTAAATCGCGCATAAAGGAAGTGCACCATTTCAAGTTGTATGGTGCACAGTGCAAGGTGGAAATGCACCATAGCAAGGTGTACTATGTATAGTAGCAGTGCACTATACCAAGGTCAACGTTGAATAGTGCATGGTGGAACTCCAAAATACAAAGGTAATAAGTGTATAGTGGGAGTGCACTATACAAACGTGCTAGGTGCATGGTGCATGGCAGAATGGCACCGTACCAAGGTGCACAATGCATACTGCATGAAGAAAGTACACCATACCACAGATCACAGGGCATGATGAAAGTGCACCTACTAATGTGCACAGTGCATAGTGGAACAACACTATACTAAGGTGCAAAGTCCAAGGTTGATTGTTGATGTGCACCATACCAAAGTGAATCACGCATAAAGGAAGTGCACCATTTCAAGTTGTATGGTGCACAGTGCAAGGTGGAAATGCACCATAGCAAGGTGTACTATGTATAGTAGCAGTGCACTATACCAAGGTGAACGTTGAATAGTGCATGGTGGAACTCCAAAATACAAAGGTAATAAGTGTATAGTGGGAGTGCGTTTTACAAACGTGCAATGTGCATGGTGCATGGCAGAATGACACCGTACCAAGGTACACAATGCATAATGCATGATGAAAGTTCACCATAGTGCATGGTGCATGGTGAACGGTGGAACTTCTGCATACTAATATGTATAGTACATTGCGGAAGTGCACCGTACTAAGGGGCAAAGTGCATGGTTGATTTTTGAAGTGCACCATACCAAAGTGTAGCGTGCATAAAGGAAGTGCATCATTCCAAGTTCCGTGGTGCGTAGTGCAAGGTGGAAGTGCACCATACCAAGGTGTATTGTGCATTGTGAGACTACACTATACCAAGGTGAAAGGTGCATAGTGCATGGTGGAAGTGCAAAATACCAAGGTGCCATGTGTGTAGTTGGTGTGCATTATATAAAGGTGCAAGGTGCATGGTACATGGTGGAATTGCATCGGACCAAGGTGCACGGTGCACAGTGCCTGATGGAAGTCCTCCATACCATAGTGCATGGTGAATAGTGAATTGCGGAAATGCTTCATACTAATGTGCAAAGTGCATAATGGAAGTTTACCGTAGTATGGTGAAAAGGCAAGGTGAATGGTTGAACTGCATCATTCCAAAGTGTAGCATGCATAAAGGAAGTGCATCATTCCAAGTTGCATGGTACATAGTGGATGGTGGAAGAACACCATACCAAGGTGCACCGTGCATACTGGAAGTGCACTATAATACGGTGAACAGTGCATACTACATGGTGGAAGTGCAAAATACCAAGGTGAAATGTGTATAGTGGGAGTGCATTGTATAAACGTGCACGGTGCGTGGTAGAATGGCACCGTACCAAGTGCATAGTGGATAGTGCATGATTAAAGTGCACCATACCATAGTGCAAGGTTCATGGTGAATGGTGGAACTTCTTCATACTAATGTGCACAGTGCAAAGTGGAAGTGCAACGTACCAAGGGGAAACGTGCAACATGGATGGTTGAAGTGCACCATACCAAATGGAAGCGTGGATAAGAGAAGTGCACAATTCCAAGTTGCATGGTGCATGCTCCATAGTGCATGGTGGAAGTGCACAATACCAAGGTGTACTTTGCATAGTGGAAGTGCACTATACCAAGGTGAACGGTACATAGTGCATGATGAATGTGCAAAACACCAAGGTGCAATGTGTATAGTGGCGGTGCTTTGTACCAAGGTGCAAGGTCCATGCAGAATGGCATCGTACCAAGGTGCACGGTGCATGATGAAAGTGGAACATACCATAATGTACGGCGCATGGTAAATAATGGAACTGCGTGATACTAACGAATACAGTGCATAGTGGAAGTGCACCGTCGTAAGGTGCAAAGTGCAAGGTGGATGGTTGAAGTGAATCATACCAAACTGCAGCGTGCATAAAAAAAGTGCACCATTCCAGGTTGCATGGTGCATGGTGCAAGGTGGAAGTGGTCCATACCAAGGTGCACTATACAGAGTGGAAGTTCAATATACCAAAGTTAAAGGTATTTGGAGTTCCACCATGCACTATTTAATGTTCACCTTGGTATAGTGCAACTGCAAAATACCAAAATTGTATAATGGGAATGCATTGTACAAACATGCAAGGTACATGGCAGAATGGCACCGTACCATGTTGCACAATGTATACTGCATAATGTAAGTGCACCATACCATAGTGCACGGTGCATAGTGAATGGTGGAACTTTTGTATACTAATATGTATAGTGCATAGTGGAAGTGCACCGTACTAAGGGGCAAAGTGCATGGTTGATGGTTGAAGTGCACCATACCAAAGTGCAGCGTCCATAAACAAAGTGCATCATTCCAGGTTCCATGGTGCATAGTGCAATGGGGAAGTGCACCATACCAAGGTGTATTGTGCATTGTGGAAGTTAGTTATAACGGTGCATAATGTATGGTGAAAGTGCAAAATACCAAGTTGCATAATGTGTATAGTGGGAGTGCATTATACCAAGGTGCATGGTGCATCGTAGAATTGCATTGTACCAAGGTGAACGATGCATAGTGCCTGATGGAAGTGCTCCAAACCATAATGCATGGTACATACTGAATTGTAGAAAAGCTTTATACTAATGTGAAGATAGTATTGTGTAAGTGCAAAATACTAAGGTGCAAAGGGCAAGGTGGATGGTTGAAGTGCACCATACCAAAGTATAGCATGCATAAAGGATGTGCACCACTCCAAGTTGCATGGTGAATAGTGCATGGTGGATGTGCACCATAGCAAGGTGTACTATGCTTAGTGGAACTGCACTATACCAAGGTGAACGTTCAATAGTACATGGTGGAACTCCAAAATACCAAGGTGAAAAGTGTATAGTGGGAATGCATTGTACAAACTAGGAAGGTGCATGGCAGAATGGAACCGTACTAAGTTGCACAATGCATGCTGCATGATGAAAGTACACCATACCATAGTGCACGGTGCATAATGAACGGTGGAACTTTTGCATACTAATATGTACAATGCATAGTGGAAGTGCACCGTACTAAGGGGGAAAGTGCATGGTTGATGTTTGAAGTGCACCATACAAAAGTGCAGCGTGCATAAACGAAGTGCATCATTCTAGGGTCCATGGTGCATAGTGCAAGGGGGAAGTGCACCATACCAAGGGGTATTGTGCATTGTGGAAGTTCATTACACCAAGGTGAACTGTGGATAATGCATGGTGAAAGTGCAAAATACCAAGGTGCATAATCTGTATAGTGGGAGTTAATTATACCAAGGTGCATGGTGAATGGTAGAATTACATTGTACCAAGGGGAACGATGCATTGTGCCTGATGGAAGTCCTCCAAACCATAGTGCATGGTACATACTGAATGTAGAAAAGCGTCATACTAATGTGCACATAGCATTGTGGAAGTGCACCATACTAAGGTGCAAAGGGCAAGGTGGATGGTTGAAGTGCACCATACCAAAGTGAAGTGTGCATAAAAGATGTGCACCACTCCAAGTTGCATGGTGGATGTGCACTATAGCAAGGTGTACTATGCATAGTGGAAGTGAACTATACCAATGTGAACGATGCATAGTGCATGCTGGAAGTAGAAAATACCAAGGTGCAATGTGTATAATGGGAGTGCATTGAACCAACATCCAAGGTGCATGGTGCATGGCACTGTACCAAGGTGCACAGTGCATAGTACACGATGAAAGTGTACCACACCATAGTGAACAGTGCATGGTGAATATTGGAACTTTTCATACTAATGTGCACAGTGCATTGTGGAACGTACTAAGGTGCAAAGTGCAAGGTGGATGGTTGAAGTTTACCATACTAGAGTGCACCGTGCATAACAAAAGTGCACTATTCAAGCTTTCATAGTTCATAGTGCGAGGTGGAAGTGCATAATATGAAGGTGCACTATGGATAGTGGACGTTCATTATACTAAGGTGAACGGTGCATAATGCATGGTGAAAGTGAAAAAAACCAAGGTTTAGTGTTTACAATGGGAGGGCATAATACCAAGGTGCATGTTGCATGGAAGAATTGCATCGTACGAAGGCGGTGCACAGTGCCTCATGGAAGTGCCTATACCATAGTGCATGGTACATACTGAACTGTGGAAAAGCGTCATATTGTGCATAGTGGAAGTGCACCGTACTCAGGTTCAAAGTGCAAGGTGGATGGGTGAAGTGCACCATACCAAAGTAAATGTGCATAAAGCAAGTGTACCAGTCTAAGTTGCATGGTGCACATTGCAGTGTGGAAGTGCACCATAGCAAGGTTTACTCTGTATAGTGCAAGTGCACTATACGAAGGTGAACGTTGCATAGTGTATGGTGGAAGTGCAAATTACCAAAGTGAAATGTGTATAGTAGGATTGCATTTTACATAAGTGCAAGGTGCATGGTGCATTGAAAAATGGCTCTGTACCAAGGTGCACAATACATAGTGCATGATTAAATTGCACCATACCATAGTGCACGGTGCATGTTGAATCTTGGAACTTCTTCATACTTTTGTGCATAGTGTATAGTCGAAATGCATCGTACTAAGGTGCCAAGTGCAAGGTGGATAGTTTAAGTGCACCAAACCAAAGTACACCATGCATAACAAACATTCACTATTCCAGGTTACATGGTGCATAGTGCAAGGTGGAAGTGCACTGTGCATATAGTGGAAGTTCATTATACCTAGGTGAACGGTGCATAGTGCCTGATAGAATTGGTTCATACCATAGTCAATGGTACATAGTGATTTTTAGAAAATCGTTATACTAATGTGCACAGTGCGGAGTGGAAAAGCACCGTACTAAGGTGCAAACAGCAAGGTGGATGGTCGAAGTGCACCATACCAAAGTGAAGTGTGCATAAAGGAAGTGCACCATTCCAAGTTGCATGATACATAATGCATTGTGGAAGTGTACCATAGCAAGGTGTACTGTGCATAGTGGAAGTGTACTACACAAGGGTGAATAGTGCATAGTGCATGGTGGACGTACAAAATACCAAGGTGCAAAGTGTATAGTTGGATTGCATTGAACTAACGTTCAAGGTGCATGGTTTATGGCACTGTACCATGGTGCACAATTCATGTTGAAAGTGCACCATATAATAATGAACGATGCATTGTGAATGTTGGACCTTATTAATATTAATGTGCATAGTGGATAGTGGAAATGCACCGTACTAAGTTGCAAAGTGGAAGGTGGATGGTTGAACTGGACCATACTAGAGTGCACCGTGCATAATAGAAGTGCACTATTCCAGGTTTCATGGTGCATAGTGCAAGGTGGAAATGCACCATACCAAGGTGCACTGTGCACAGTGGAAGTTCATTGTACTAAGGTGAACGGTGCATAATGCATGGTGAAAGTGCAAAATAAAGTGTAATGTGTATAGTGGGAGTGCATTATACCAAGGTGCATGGTTCATGGTAGAATTCCATCGTACAAAGGTGCACGGTACCTAGTGCCTGATGGAAGTGCTTCTTACCATAGTGCATGGTACATAGTGTATTGTAGACAAGCATCATACTGATGTCCAAAGTGCATAGTGGAAGTGCATCGTACTAAGGTTCAAAGTGCAAGGTGGATAGTTGAAGTGCAACATACCAACGTGAAGCGTGCATAAAGGAAGTGCACCACTCCTAGTTGCATGGTGCATAGTGCATGGTGGAAGTGCACCATAGCAAGGTGTACTATGCTTAGTGAAAGTGCACTATACCAAGGTGAACAGTGCATAGTATATGGTGGAAGTGCAAATTACCAAGGTGAACAGTGCATAGTATATGGTGGAAGTACAAATTACCAAGGTGAAATGTGTATAGTTGGAGTGCATTTTACAAACATACAAGGTGCATGGTGCATGGAAAAATGGATCCGTACCAAGGTGCAGAGTTCATAGTGCATGATGAAAGTGCACCATACCATAGTGCATAGTGCATAGTGAATGTTGGAACTTCTTTATACTTTTATGCAAAGTGCATAGTGGAAATGCATGTACTAAAGAGCAAAGTGCACTGTGCATAATAGAAGTTCGCTATTGCAGGTTTCATGGTGCATAGTGCATAGTAGAAATTCATTATACCAAGTTGAACGGTGCATAGGGCATGGTGAAAGTGCCAAATACGAAAGTGCAATATGTATAGTGGGAGTGCATTATATCATGGTGCATGTTGCATGACAGAATTACATCGTACCAAGGTGCACGGTGCACAGTGCATGATGGAAGTGCTCCGTACCATAGTGCATGGTGAATAGTGAATTATGGAAATGCGTCATACTAATGTGCATATTGCATAGTGGAACTGCAACATAATATGGTGTAGAGGGCAAGGTGGATAGTTGAAGTGCACCAAACAAATGTGAAGTCTTCATAATGGAAGTGCACTGCTCCAAGTTGCATGGTGCATAGTGCTTGGTGGAAGTATACCATACTAAGGTGCACAGTGCATAGTGGAAGTGCACTATACCTAGGTGAATGGTGCATAGTGCATGGTGGAAGTGCAAAATACCATGGTGAAATGTGTACAGTGGGAGTGCATTGTACAAACGTGCAAGCTGCATGGGGCACGACAGAATGCAACCGTACCAAGGTGCGTAGTGCATAGTTCATGATGAAAGTGCACCATACCATACGGCACGGTGCATGGTGAATGGTGGAACTTTGTCATACAAATGTGCAAAGTGCATAGTTTAAGTGCACCGTCTTAAGGGGCATAGGTTGAACTGCAACATTCCAAAGTGCAGTGTGCATAATGGAAGTGCAACATTCCAAGTTGTATGGTGCATACTGCAAGGTGGAAGTGCACCACACCAAGGTGCACTTTGAATAGTGGAACTTTTTATACCAAGGTGAACGGTGCATAGTGCATGGTGGAAGAGCAAAATACCAAGGCGCAATGTGTGTAGTAGGAGTGCATTATACCATGGTACGAGGTGCATGGTAGAATTCTATCATACCAAGTTGCATGGTGGACAATGCACGATGAAAGCTAAGCATACCCATAGTGCATGGTGCATGGTGAATGGTGGAACTTCTTTAAACTAATGTACACAATGCATAGTGGAAGTGCACCGTAATAAGGTGCAAAGTGCAAGGTAGATGGTTGAAGTGCACCATACCAATGTGAAGCGTGCATAAAGCAATTGCATCATTCCATGTTGCATGAATGAAGTGCACCATTCCAAGGTGCACTAACCATAGTGGAAGTGCACTAACCAAGGTGAACTATGCAAAGTACATGGTGGATGTGCAAAATACGAAGGAACAATGTGTATAAAGGGAGTGCATTGTACCAAGGTGCAAAGTGCATGGTGCATGGCACCGTACCAAGGTGCACTGTGCATAGTGCATGATGAAAGTGAACCATACCATGGTGCACAGTGCATGGTGAATGCTGGAACGTATTCATACTAATATTCATAGGGTAGAGTGTAATTATAACGTACTAAGGTGCAAAGTGCAATGGGGATGGTTGACGTGCACCATACCAATGTGTTGCGTGCATAAAGAAAGTGCAGCATTCTAGGTTGCATGATGCATAATGCAAGGTGGAAGTCCACCCTACCAAGCTGCACTTTGCATAGTGGAACTTCATTATACCAAGGTGAACGGTGCATAGTGTATTATGGAAGTGAAAAATACCTAGGTGCAATGGGTATAGTGGGAGTGCATTATACCAAGGTGCAAGGTGCATGGAAGAGTTGCATCGTACCAACGTGCACGGTGCATGGTGCATGATGGAAGTGCAACATACCATAGTGCACGGTGCATGTTGATAGGTGGAACTTCTTTATACTAATGTGCACAATGCATTGTGGAAGTGCACCGTAATAAGGTGTAAAGTGCAAGGTGGATGGTTGAAGTGCACCATACCAAAGTGAAGCGCGCATAAAGGAAGTGCATGGTGGAAGTGCACCATACCGAGGTGCACTGTGCATTGTGGAACTTTATAATACCAAGGTGAAAGGTGCATAGTGTATAATGAAGTGCAAAATACCAAAGTGCAATATGTATAGTGGGAGTGTATTATACCAAGGTGCATGGTAAATGGCAGAATTGCGTTGTACCAAGGTGCACGGTGCATAGTGCATGATGGAAATGCTCCATACCAGAGTGCATGATGAATAGTGAATTGTTGAAATGCCTCATACTAATGTGCACAATCCATAGTGGAAGTTCACTGTAGAAAGGTTCAAAGGGCAAGGTGGATAGGTTAACTGCACCATTCCAAAGTGCAGCATGCATAAACGAAGTGGACCATTCCTAGTTGCATGGTGTTGTGCATGGTGGAACTAAAGCATACCAAGGTGCACAGTGCACAGTGCACTATACCAAGGTTAATCGTGCATAGCGCATGGTGGTATGCAATATACCAAGGTGAAATGTGTATAGTGGGAGTACATTGTATAAATGTGCAAGGTGCATGGTAGAATAGCACCGTACCATGTTCACAGTCCTTATTGCATGATGAAAGTGCACCATAAAATAGTGTATGGTGAATGGTGGAACAGCTTCATCCGAATCTGTACAGTGCACAGTGGTAGTGCACCATACTAAGGGTAAAACTGCAAGGTGGATGGTTGAACTGCACCATACCAAAATGAAGCGTGGATAAAAGAAGTGCACCATTCCAAGTTGTATGGTACATATTGGATGGTGGAAGTGCACCATACCAAGGTGTACTATGTAGTGGAAGTACACTATACCAACGTTAACGGTGCATAGTCCATATCGGAAGTGCAAAATGGTAAGAAGCAATGTGTATAGTGGTAGTGCATTGTACCAAGGTCCAAGGTGGATGGTGCATGGTAGAATGGCACCGTACCAAGGTATACGGTGCATATTGCATGATGAAAGGGCACCATTCCTGGTTCCATGGTGCATGGTGGAAGTGTACCGTTCCAAAGTGCACTGTATTAAGGTATAGAGTGCAAGGTGGATGGTTGAACTGCACCATTCCAATTTGCATTGTGCATAAAGGAAGTGCACCATTCCAAGTTGCATGGTGCATAGTGAATGGTGGAAACACACTATACCAATATGAACGTTGCGTAGTGCTTGTTGGAAGTGCAAAATAGCAAGGTGAAATGTGTATAGTGGGAATTGTACAACCGTGCAAGGTGCACGATGCATGGTGAATGGTGGAACTTCTTCATACTAATGTGCACAGTGCATAGTAGAAGTGCACGGTACTAAGAGGCAAAGTCTAAGGTGGATGGTTGAAGGGCACCATACCAAAGTGAAGCACGGATAAAACAAGTGCCGCATTCCAAGTTGCATGGATCACAGTGCATGGTGGAAGTGCACAATACCAAGGTGTACTGTGCATAGTGGAAGTTCAATATACAAAGTTGAAGGATGCATACTACATGGTGGACGTGGAAAATACCAAGGTGCTATGTGTGTAGTGGGAGTGTATTGTACCAAGTTGCTACTTGCATGCTGTATGGTATAATGGTATCGGACCAAGGTGCACAACGCACAGTGCATACTGGAAGTGCACCATACCATAGTGCATGGTGAACTGTGAATTGTGGAACCACCTCATACTAATTTCAGAAGTGCATAGTGGAAGTGCACCGTACTAAGGTGCAAAGTGCAAGGTGGATGGTTGAAGTGCACTATACCAATGTGTAGAGTATATTTTAGAAGTATACCATTCGAAGTTGAAAGGTGCGTAGTGTATTGTCGAAGTGCACCATACCAAGGCCTACAGTTCATAGTGGAAGTTTAGTATACCAAGGTGAATGATGCATAGTGCATGGCGGAAGAGTAAAATACCCAGGTGCAATATGTGTAGTGGGAGTGCATTGTACCAACTTGCATGTTACATGGCATAATTGCATCGTACCAAGGTGCTCGGTGCATATTGCATGATGAAAGTGAAACATACCATACTACTCGGTGAATGGTGAATGGTGGAACTTTGTCAATCTAATGTGCATAGTGCATAGTGGAAGTGCACTGTACTAAAGTGCAAGATTTAAGGTTTAAGTACACCATATGAAAGTGGTGGATGCATCAAGGAAGTGCACCTTTCCAAGTTGCATGGTACATAGTGTATTTTCGTCGTGCACCATACTAAGGTGAATAATACATAGTGGAAGTGCACAATTCCAAGGGGAATGGTGCATAGTGCATGGTGGAAGTTCAAAATACCAATGTGCAATGTATATACTGGGAGTGCATTATACAACGGTGCAAGGTGCTTGGTGCACGACAGAATTACACCGATCGTTTTGGAGCCACACCATACTAATTTGTATTGTGCATTGTGGAAGTGCATCGTACAAAGGTGCAAATGGGAAGGTGGATGGTTAAAGTGCACCATACCAAAGTAGAGCGTGCATTGTGGAAATGCACCATTCCAAGTTTCATAGCGCATAGTGCATTGTGGACTTCCACCATACCAAGGTGCACTGTGCATAGTGGACGTTCACTATACCAAGGTGAACGGTGCATAGTGCATAATGGGAGTGGAAAATACCAAAAAGGTGCAATTTGCTTGTTGCATGGCAGAATGGCCACGTAACAAGGTGCACGGTGCACAATGCATGATGGAAGTGCACCATACCATGATGCATGGTGAATAGTGAAAAGTGGATAGTGGAAATGCATCGTATAATGGTATAAATGGCTAGGTGGATGTCTGAGGTGCAGCATACCATAGTGAAGCGTGCATACAAGAAGTGCACCATTCCATGTTCCATGGTCCATAATGTATGGTGGAAGTGCACTATACCAAGGTGAACAGTGCATAGTGCATGGTGGAAGTCCAAAATACCAAGGTGCAATGTGTATAGGGGAGTGCATTGAACCAAGGTGCATGGTGCATGGCAAAATGACATCATATCAAGCTGCACAATACATAGTGGAAGTTCACTATACCAAGGTAAATGATGCATAATGCATGGTGGAAGAGGAAAACACCTAGGTGGAATGTGTGTAGGCAGTGCGTTGTACCAAGTTACATGTTGCATGGCATAATGGCACCGTACCAAGGTGCAAGGTGCATAGTGCATGATGAAAGTAAAACATACCATACTGCATGGTGAATGGTGAATGGTGGAACTTTGTCATACTAATGTGCATAGTGGAAGTGCACTGTACTAAGGTGCAAAGTATAATGTGGATGGTTTAGGTGCATCAAGGAAGTGCACAGTTCCAAGTTGCATGGTGCATACTGCATGATGGAAACGCACCATACCAAGGTGGATTGTGCATAGTGGAAGTTCACTATACCAAGGTGCACGATGCATACTACAAGGTGGAAGCGGAAAATAACCAGGTGCAATGTGTGATGTGGGAGTGCATTGTACCAAGTTGCATGTTGCATGGCATGATGAAAGTAAAACATACCATACTGCACGATGAATGGTGAACGGTGGAATTGTGGGATACTAATGTGCAAAGAGCATAATGGACGTGCACCATACCAAGGTGCACTGTGCACAGTGGAAGCTCACTATACCAAGGTGAACGTTCCATAGTGCATGGTGGAAGCGGAAGATACCGAGGTGCAATGTGTGAAGTCGGAGTGCATTGTACCAAGTTGCATGTTGCATGGCATAATGGCATCGTACCAAGGTGCAAGGTGCATAGTGCATGATGAAAGTTAAACATACTATCTTTGCACGATAAATGGTGGATGGTGGAACTGTGTCATACTAATATGCAAAGAGCATATTTGGCATGCACCATACCAAGGTGCACTGTGCATAGTGGAAGTTGATTATACCAAGTGAACATTGCATAGTGCATGGTGGAAGTGGAAGATACCAATCTCCAATGTGTGTAGTGGGAGTGTATTGTACCAAGTTATAACTTGCATGTTGCATGCCATAATGGCACCGAACCAAGGTGAACGGTGCATAATGCACGATAGAAGTGAACCATACCATAGTGCACGGTGCATTGTGAATGGTGGAACCATGTCATACTAATGTGCATAGTGCATAGTGGAAGTGTGGCGTACTAAGGTGCAAAGTGCAAGGTTGATGGTTGAGGTGCACCATAACAAAGTGTAGCGTGCATCAAGTAAGTGCATGCATGGTGGAAGTGCACCATACCAAGGTGAAGGATGCATAGTGCATCGTGAGGAAAATACCCAGGTGCAATGTGTGTAGTGGGAGTGCATTGTACCAACTTGCATGTTGCATGGCATAATGGCACCGTACCAAGGTGGAAGGTGTACAGTGCATGTTGAAAGTAAAACCTACCATACTGCAGGGTGAATGGTGATTGGTGGAAATTTTTCTTAGTCATGTGCATAGTGGAAGTGCACTATACTAATGTGCAAAGTGTAAGGTGGATGGTTTAGGTGTACCATCCAAAAGGGCAGCGTGCATCAAAGAACTGCACCATTCCAAGTTGCATGGTGCATACTGCATGGTGGAAGTGCACCACACCAAGGCCCATTATGAATAGTTAAAGTTCAATATACTAAGGTGAACGATGCATAGTGCATGGTGGAAGATGAAAATACCCACGTGCAATGCGTGTAGTGGGAGAGCAATGTACCAAGGTACATGTTCCATGGCATAATGGACCCGTACCAAGGTGCAAGGTGCATAGTGCATTATGAAATTAAACATAACATACTGTACGGTGCATGGTGAATGGTGGAACTATGTCATTCTAATGTGCATAGTGCATAGCGCATAGTGGAAGTGCAATGTAATAAAGTGCAAGGTGGATGGTTGAGGTGCACCATACCAAAGTGTAGCATGCATCAAGGAAGTGCACCCTTCTAAGTTGCATAGTGCGTACAACATGGTAGAAGTGCACCATACCAAGGTGTACTTAGCATAGTGGAAGTTCATTATACCAAGGTGAACGATGCAGAGTGCATGGTGGAAGAGTATAATACCAATGTGCAATGTGTGTAGTGGGATTGTATTGTACCAAGTTTCAACTTGCAAGCTGCATGCCATAATGGCACCAAACAAAGGTGCACGGTGCACAATGCACCATACTATAGTGCATGATGCATGGTGAATGGTGGAATTACATCATACTAATGTGCATAATGCATAGTGGAAGTGCATCGTACTAAGGTGCAAAGTGCAAGGTAGATGGTTGAGGTGCACCATATCAGAGTGCAACGTGCATCAAGGATGTGAACCATTTAAAGTTGCATGCACGGTGGTAGTGCACCATACCAAGCTGCACTGTGCATAGTGGAAGCTTGCTTTACAGAGGTGCAAGGTGCATAGTAGATGATGAAAATAAAACATACCATACTGCATAGTGAATGGTAAATGGTGGAACTTTGTTATACTAATGTGCATAGTTGAAATGCACTATACTAAGGTCCAGAGTGCAAGGTGGATGGTTGTGGTGGTCCATACCAAAGTGCAGTGTGCATCAAGGAAGTGCCTTTGTTCCAAGTTGCATGGTGCATACTGCTTGATGGAACTGCACCATAACAAGGTGGACTATGCATAGTGGAAATTCACTATACCAAGGTGAATGATGCATATTGCATGGTGGAAGCCGAAATTTCCCAGGTGCAATGCGTGCAGTGGGAGTGCATTGTACCAATTTTCATGTTGCATGGCATAATGGCATCGCACCAAGGTGGAAGGTGCATAGTGCATGATGAAAGTAAAATATACCATACTGCACGGTGAATTGTGAATGGTGGAACTATATCTCACTAATGTGCATAGTGCATAGTGGACGTGCACTGTACTAAGGTGCAAAGTGCAAGGTGGATGGTTGAGGTGCACCGTACCAAAGTGCAGCGTGCATCAAGGAAGTGCACCAATCCAAGTTGCATGGTGCATACTGCATGGTGGAAGTGCACCATACCAAAGTGCACTGTGCATAGTGGAAGTTCACTATACCAAGGTGAACGATTCATAGTGCATGGTGGAAGAGAAAAATACCTAGGTGCAATGTGTATAATAGGAATGCATTATACCAACGTGCAAGGTGCATGGTGAATAGTGAATTATGGAAACACGTCAAACTTATGTGCACAGTGCATAATTGAAGTGCACCGTAGGATGGTGCAAACGGCAAGGAGTATAGTGCATGACGAAAGTAAAACAGACCATACTGCACGGTGAATGGTGAATGGTGGAACTGTGCCATACTAATGTGCAAAAAGCATAGTGGAAATTCACTGTACTAAGGTGCAAAGGGAAAGGTGGATGGTGGAGGTGCACTATACCAAAGTGCAACCCGCATCAAGGAAGTGCACCAATCCAAGTTGCATGGTGCATACTGCATGGTTGAAGTGCACCATACCAAGGTGCACTATGCATAGTGGAAGCTAACTAAACAAAGGTGAACGATTCATAGTGCATGGTGGAAGAGAAAAATACCTAGGTGCAATGTCTAAAGTGGGAATGCATTGTACCATGTTGCATGTTGCATGGCATTATGGCACTGTACCAAGGTGCAATGTGCATGATGAAAGTAAAACATACCATACTACAAGGTGAATGGTGAATGGTGGAACTGTGTCATATTAATGTGCATAGTGGAAGTGCATTTTACTAAGGTACAAAGTACAAGGTGGATGGTTGAGGTGCACCATACCAAAGTGCAGCGTGCATCAAGGAATTGCACCATTCCAAGTTGCATGCATGGTAAGTGCAGCATACCAAGGTGTACTGTGCATAGTGAAAGCTCACTATATCGAGGTGGAAGGTGCATAGAGCATGATGCAAGTAAAACGTACCATACTGCACGGTGAATGGTGAATAGTGGAACTGTGTCATACTAATATGCATAGTAAAAGTGCACTGTATGAAGGTGCAAAGTGCAAGGTGGATGATTGAGGTGCACCATACATGATAAAGGAAAACCATACCATAATGCACGATGCATGGTGAATGGTGGAACTGCGTCATACGAATGTGCATAGTGCATAGTGGAAGTGCACCATACTAATGTGCATAGTGCATAGTGCATAGTGGAAGTGCATCATGCTAAGGTGCAAAGTGGAAAGTGGATGGTTCAGGTGCAGGATCCAAAGTGTATAGTGCATAAAGGAAGTGCACCCTTCCAAGTTGCATGTTGTATACTGCATGGTGGAAGTGCACCATACTAAGGTGCATTGTGCATAGTGGAAGTTCACTATACCAAGGTGAACAGTGCATGGTGGAAGTGGAAAATACCAACTTTCAATATGTATAGTGGGAGTACATTGTACCAAGTTGCAAGTTGCATGCTGCATGGCATAATGGCACCGTACCAAGTGGCCGTTTGCATAGTGCATCATGGCAGTGCACCATACCATAGTGCATGGTGAATAGTTACTTGTGGAACCACCCCATACTAATTATAACAGTGCATAGTGGAAGTGCACTGTACTAAGGTGAAAAGTGCAAGTTGGATAGTTGTATTTCACCATACCAAAGTGTAGAGTGTAGAATAGAAGTGCACCATTCCAAGTTGAAAGGTGTATAGTGGATTGTGGAAGTGCACCATACCAAGGCGTACGGGCAATAGTGGCAGTGTAGTACACCAAGCTGCAAGGTGCATAGTGCATTGTGGAAATACAAAATATCAAAGTGTAATGTGTATAATGGGAATGCCTTCTACCAAGGTGCATGCCATACTGGCACCGAACCATGGTGCATGGTGCCCAGTGCATGATGAAAGTAAACCATAACATAATGCACGGTGCATAGTGAATGGTGGAACTGTGTCATAATAATGTGCATAGTGCATAGTGGAACTACACCATACCAATGTGCATATTGCATTGTGGAAGTGCACCGTACTAACGAGAAAACTGCAAGGTTGATGGTTATAGTGAATCATACCAAAGTGTAGAGTGCATAATAGAAGTGCACCATTCAAAATTGAAAGATGCATAATGCATTATGGAAGTGCACCATACCAAGGCCTACGTTGCATAGTGGAAGTCTAGTACACCAAGGTGCAAGGTGCATAGTGCATGGCGGAAGTACAAAATATCAAAGTGCAATGTGTATAATGGGAATGCCTTGTACAAAGGTGCATGCCATATTGGCACCAAACCAAGGTGCACGGTGCATTGTGCACGATGAAAGTAAACCATGCCATAATGCACAGTGCATGTTGAATGGTGGAACTGCAGCATATTAATGTGCACAGTCCATAGCGAAAGTGCACCATACTAATGCGCCTAGTGAATAGTGGAAGTGCACCGTACTAAGTTGAAAAGTGCATGGCTGATGGTTGTATTGTGCCATACCAAAGTGTAGAGTGCATAATAGAAGTGCATCATTCCAAATTGAAAGATGTAACGTGCATTGCGGAAGCGCACCATACCAAGGCCTACGGTGCATAGTGGAAGTCTAGTACACGAAGCTGCAAGGTGCATAGTATATGGTGGAAGTACAAATTTTCAAAGTGCAATGTGCATCATGGGAATGCCTTGTACAATGGTGCAAGCCATACTGGCACAAAAAAAAGGTGCACGGTGAACAGTGCATGATGAAAGTAAACCATACCATAATGCACAGTGCATTGTGAATGGTGGAACTGCAACATACTGATGTGCACAGTACATAGCAAAAGTGCACCATACTAATGTGTATAGTGAATAGTGGAAGTGCACTGTACTAACATGAAAAGTGCAAGGTTGATGGTTGTATTGTGCCATACCAAAGTGCAGAGTGCATAATAGAAGTGCACCATTCCAAATTGAATGGTGTAAAGTTCATTGCGGAAGTGCACCATACCAAGGCTTACGGTGCATAGTGGATGTCTAGTACACGAAGCTGCAAGGTGCATAGTTTGTGGTGGAAGTACAAATTGTCAAAGTGCAATGTGTATAATGGGAATGCCTTGTATAATGGTGCATGCCATACTGGCACAAAAACAAGGTGCACGGTGCACAGTGCTTGATGAAAGTAAACCATACCATAATGCACAGTGCATGGTGAATGTTGGAACTGCATCATACTAATGTGCACAGTGCATAGTGGAAGTGCACCATACCAAAGTGCAGAGTGCATAATAGAAGTGCACCATTCCAATTTGAATGGTGCATAGTCCATTGTGGAAGGGCATCATACCAAGGCTTACGGTGTATAGTGGAAGTCTAGTTAGTACACCAAGCTACAAGTTGCATAGTGGATGGTGGAAGTACAAAATATCAAAGTGCAATGTGTATAATGTGTTAGCTTATGAGGTTCCAAGTAGCAATGCTTCGAGCTTTGATGGGTAATGAGATGTAGGATCAACACGGAATCTTGGGCACCACTTTTTGAAAAGAGTATTTGCATCCCTACAATCCTTGGGTATCAGGAAATCCCTTCTGAGGATAAGACCGTCTCCACTCAAGTACTTAGGCTTTAGATACTAGAGTCACTTTAGAATTCGTAGGCTAGAATAGAAGTCTGTTTCTGTGTGTATTCTGCACACTACTGCCTCCTTTATATAGGCAGAGGAGTCCAGGGATGAAAAGGTGTGAGTACCTTGCACCAAGAGGTGCTATTATCCCTAAGGATAGACTTGTAGGCAACTGCCATGAAGTCCCATTGGTTTTGGAGGGAAAACAATTCAAAAAGAGTTTGAATCAAATGAAAGGGTGTGTGCCCATTCATCCTAGGAGAGAGAGTTATCACTCTAACTACCTAGCTCCCCACCTTCACTCTAGCTTAGCTCAGTACCGCAACTAGTGACACTATCATCCAGCCCAAGGTTGAGCCTGACGAGCTTCAGTGCCATCCCTAGCTTCATCTAGCTCATAGAGGAGCTGATGCTAGCTAGTTTCAGCTAGCTCCTGAGCTAAAGTGAGGTTTCCTGTGTACTCACGTATCTGGCTGAACTTTGGTATCACACCAGGTTAAGTCCATGGTGCATATTTCCAGCATTCCTTTCCCATTTAAGTGAAGTATGTGATTTCGCTAAAATTACAACAAATATCCAACCGAAAACTCTTGCATCAATGAAAATGACACGAAGATTGAATTTCCATCTAGTATATTACACATTCTAAAATACTTGAATATAGGGGTGTCGCTATGGATTGAACCCGTCTACTCATTTGAGTATCTGAAGATAATATACACAACAGTTTATCCTATCTATTCTAAGATATATTGACACTATTGACTGCCATGTGTCCCAATCCTCTCACGAGCGCACACGAAACCAAGTCCAAGTTGCTTGAAGCGGCTACACTTCATGCTCACGTAGGTTAATTCCTTACTCGTGTACCTGCGTATACATTTTGTCAATGAATCAATTAAGAAGTTAAACTTCAACCTCTATCACTCACAGGTTCTGGAGCACATACCTTCAGGATGGTGCAAACCTTGTGCTCCAGTTTCCATTCGTAAGTTTTCCGCATTGAATTCTGCCTCTAACATTGTATTAGAGGGGAATTCGGTGACCTACGTTTGCAGAACTATATAGACTTAAGTCCCACCCCTCCTGCCGATTTGGCAACAAAATCTCTTGCTAATCCCTTTATCAAGTGATCAGCCAGATTTTGTTCAGACCGAACATATTGCACTGTGATTGTCCTGTGAGTGATCAGTTCATGAACAACACTATGCCTCACCCCTAAATGACGAGACTTGCCAGTATAGACCTGACTATATGCCCTAGCCAGAGTAGCATTGGTATCACATAAGATAGATATCGGTGAGATAGGTTTCGACCATAATGGAATCTCATAGACCAGGTCCCTTAGCCATTCTGCATCCTTGCCAGCAGCCGCTAATGCTATGAATTCAGATTCCATAGTGGATGTTGTGATGCAAGTTTGATTCTTGGAAGCCCACGAAATTGCTCCTCCTCCAAGTAAGAATACCCATCCAGTAGTGGAGGTGTGATCCTCCATATTGGATATCCAACTTCCATCCGAGTACCCTTCAATAACCGACAGCCGCCCCTTATACGTTAAACCGTAATCCATGGTTCCTTTAAGGTAACCATGTACTCGCCTGATTGCATGCCAATGATGAGTACTCGGATTACTTGTATACCTACTCAACTTGCCAACCGCATAAGCGATATCAGGCCTTGTGCTTGTCATGGCATACATCAAGCAACCAAGAACTTGTGAGTACTCAAGTTGAGATACTGCCATCCCTGTGTTGGGTATCAACTTCACACTAGGGTCAAATGGAGTTCTCAATTCTCGACATCCCTTACTACCTAACTTAGTAAGCACCTTCTCAATGTAGTGACATTGACTCAACGAAATTTCCTTCCCATTTCATTTGATCCTAATCCCAAGGATCACATCTGCCTCCCCCATGTCCTTCATGGAAAACTTTGATGATAAGAATTCCTTGGTACTATCAACTCGTTCTTGATAAGTTCCAAGGATGAGCATGTCATCCACATATAAACAAATGATGACTCCTTTACCGAGTTCATCAAATTTTGTATACACACACTTGTCTGCCTAATTTAAACAAAACCATGTGACAAGACAACATCATAAAACTTTTGATGCCATTGATTAGGTGCTTGCTTTAGTCCATACAAGGATTTCATTAGTTTTCACACCTTATGGTCATTTTCAGGGATAACAAAACCATCCGGTTGTTCCATGTATACCTCCTCATCGAGATCTGCATTCAAGAATGCTGTCTTGACACCCATTTGATGGATCACTAGATCATGGATTGATGCTAGTGCTATTAATAATCTAATAGTCGAGATCCGAGCCACCAGAGCATAGGTATCAAAGTAATCAATTCCATGTTGTTGTTTAAAGCCCTGAATCACCAACCGTGCTTTAAACTTATCGATAGAACCATCGACTTTCATCTTCCTTTTGAAGATCCACTTACTTCCTAACGGTTTACATCCCACGGGGAGATCCATTAATAGCCAAGTGTTAATTCCCAAGATGGAATCCTTTTCCTCATTGACTGCCTCCTTCCAAAAGGCAGCATCTTGCGATCGCATAGCCTCTTCATATGTACTAGGGTCATCGTCAACATTGTAGCAGTACAAGTATTGTGACCCTAGTTCCATCCGGGATCCCTCAATCAGATATACGTTGAAGTTGGTATTCAACGAACTCTTCAAGGCCAGTCTCTGGGTCCTACGAGGCAGAGCCTGCT
Organism: Linum usitatissimum; assembly: GCA_030674075.2. Classification (NCBI taxonomy): domain Eukaryota; kingdom Viridiplantae; phylum Streptophyta; class Magnoliopsida; order Malpighiales; family Linaceae; genus Linum; species Linum usitatissimum. The sequence continues at coordinate 3,160,452 of JAUJYP020000708.1, forward strand.
CGTCCATAGGGACATGCACAATATCATTTAATGATGGCATCAAATCCTTGGGTCTTTGGATCGATGAAAAAATATTTTCATCAAAGATGGCATCCCTGGACTCAATTACTGAATGCACAGCATGTGCATCGTTAGATTCTATGACATAGAACCTATATGCCTTTGAATTTTCAGCATATCCCAAAAAGATGCAATCAATGCCTCTGTCTCCTAAAGTCTTCCATTTAGGATCAGTAAGCTTTACCATAGCCCTACAACCCCAACCTCGAAGGTAACTCAAGTTTGGTTTCCACTTATACCACAATTCATATGGGGTAGTTCTGTTCCTCTCGTTAGGAACCCGGTTTAGTAGATAACAAGCCGTAAGCATGGCTTCACCCCAAAACCCATTACTCAAACCTGAGTATGACAACATCAAATTTACCATCTCCTTCAAGGTTCGATTCTTCCTCTCAGCCACACGATTCTGTTGTGGTGTGTATGGAACAGTGGTTTCATGGATGATCCCCACACTTTGAAATTATGTTGGATCATAGAACTCCCCTCCTCGATTAGTATGAAATACTTTGGTCGGGATACCTTGTTGCAGTTCAACTTCGGTTTTGAATAGACGAAATTTCTCAAGGGCTTCATCCTTTGAATTCAACAAGTAAGTATAGCAATACTGAGAGTAGTCATCAATGAAGTTGATGGCATACCTCTTACCTCCGATGGTCGAAATGCTATGCATGTCACACAAATCGCTGTGTATCAACTCAAGCATCACTGATTTTTGTTGGATACTAGTGAAAGGCTGATGAGTAATTTTAGTGATCATACACGTTTTACATCATTCAACATTGACATCAAAAGAGGGCAAAATCCCTTTTTTTGACATTTGAGTTAGACGTTTATAGTTAACGTGTCCTGACCGAGCATGCCATAAGGAGAAGTCTTAGGTACCAACCAAGAAAGCATGATCATTAATAATAGTATTATTAGTATTCAGCATAAACATGCCATTGTTATAGTGGTCGAAGCCTACAAACACACCACCCTTAGATAATACATATCTATCCGATTTGTACACTTGTTTGTAGCCATATGTATTAAGCATACTGCCCGACACTAAGTTCTTCCTAATCTTAGGGATGTGAAGTACATCTCAGCTGTAGGCATTTTCCAGAACTAAGTTCCAACACCACCAATCCACATCCAACAATAAGGGTTGTTGACTCGTTGCCCATGTGAAGTACACAATCATCATCCGATGCCTCGTATGTTTTGAACCAGTGACGATCCTTGCATACATTTCTGTTGGCACCCAAGTCAATCCACCATGCCACTCATCATCCTGTACATAGAATGCTACCGATATTAGTGAAACGGAATTCACATCAATATCTAAATCAAGATTCAAGAACCGACCTTTAGAAGTGGATGTCCCTTGATCTTTCGATCCATACTTCTGACGCTGTTTGTTGTCATGATTCAGACTCTTACTTGTGGGACAGTCACATTTGAAATGACCCTGCTTTCCCACATATCCAACAAGAAACTTTTGTTTTCTTGTTAGAGTCTCCATTGGTGTTGTTCCAAGGGCGCTTCTTGCCCTTCCGTTAAGCAGATAACTCTCCTTCTTCTGTCATATGAACAGATGAAGAATCCTTTGGTCCCACCTTCTTGTATCCGTAGAGACTCCTCTATCCGCAAGTGGCTTCCAAGTTGGATCAGGGACAATTCCTCGTTCCCATGCTTAAGCGTGTGCTTAAAGTCCTTCCACAAATAAGGAAGCTTCTCGATTATGCACGACACCGATATGGCCTCGTCCATAATCATATCATGTTGGGCAAACTGTCCCAAAATCCAAAGCATCTCATTGTATTGCTCCATGACCGGTATGGTCTCGACCATTTTTTAATTTAAGAAATTACTAGCCAGGAACTTTGTACTCGAAGCATCCTCAGCCAAATACTTTGACTCTAGCGCATCCCACAACTCGTTGGCCGATACATAATTTTGATAGATATCAAACAATGAATCCGCCATGCCATTTAGAATATGGCCACGACATATATAGTCGTCATTATCCCACTTTAGTTGCTTTCGTACTCTTTCATCCTTCTTCGTCACATTCGTCTCCGCCTCCTCAAGCTCTGTTGGATAAGGTGTAGAAAGAACATACAAGACCTTCAAAGTAGTGAGAAGGAAGTGCATCTTCTGCTGCCCGCGACGGAAATCCACACCTTCAAACATCTCGAGTTTGCCAAATGACGCTGTCATTTCCTTGATTTCTACAACCTTAGACATGGCAAATACTCTTTTTGAATGTTAGCTTATGAAGTTCCAAGTAGCAATGCTTTGAGCTTTAATGGGTAATGAGATCTATGATCAAGACGGAATCATGGGCACCACTTTCCGAAAAGAGTATTTCCACCCCTACAAGCCTTGGGTATCAGGAAATCCCTTCCGAGGATAAGACCGTCTCCACTCAAGTTCTTAGGCTTTAGATACTAGAGTCACTTTAAAATTCGTAGGCTAGGATAGAAGTTTTTTTTCGTGTGTATTCTGCACACTTCTGCACACTACCTTGCACCAAGAGGTGCCATTATCCCCAAGGATAGTCTAGTAGGCAACAGCCATGAAGTCAACGGGTTTTGGAGGGAAAAAAACTGAGAAAGAGTTTGAATCAAATGAAAAGGTATGTGCCAATTCGTCCTAGGAGAGAGAGTTATCACTCCAACTACCTAGCTCCCCACCTTCACTTTAGCTTAGCTCAGTACCGCAGTTAGTGACAGTATCATCCAGCCCAAGGTTGAGCTGGACGAGCTTCAGTGTCCGTCTCTAGCTTCATCTAGCTCACGGAAGAGCTGATGCTAGCTAGTTTCAGCTAGTGCCTAAGCTAAAGTGAGGTTTCCCGTGAATTTCACGTATCCGACTTAACTTCGGTATCACACCAGGTCAAGTCCATGGTGCGTATTTCCAACATAATGGAAATGCCTTGTACCATGGCGCATGCCATACTACCACCGAACCAAGGTGCACAGTGGGGCATGATGAAAGTAAACCATACCATAATACACGATGCATAGTGAATGGTGGAGATGCATTATGCTAATGTCCATAGTGCATAGTGGAAGTGCACCATACTAATATGCATAATGCATATTGGAAGTGCACCGTACTAAGTTGAAATGTGCAAGGTGGATGGTTGTAGTGGAACATACCAAACTGCAAAGTGCGTAATAGAAGTGCACCATTCGAATTTGCAAGGTGCATAGTGCATTGTGGAAGTGAACTATACCAAGGCTTATAGTTCATGGTCGAACTCTAGTTAGTACACCAAGCTGCAAGGTGCATAGTGCATGATGGAAGTACAAAATATCAAAGTGCAATATGTATAATGGAAATGCCTTGTACCAAGGTGCCTGCCATGCTGCCACCGAACCAAGGTGCATGGTGCACAATGCATGATGAAAGTAAACCACACCATAATACACGGTGCATAGTGAATGGTTGAATTGCATCATGCTAATTTGCATAGTGCATAGTGGAATGGGACCATACTAATGTGCATAGTGCATAGTGGAAGTGCACCGTACTAAGTTGAAAAGTGCAAGGTGGATGTCTTGTACAAAGGTTCATGCCATACTGGCACCAAACCAAGGTGTACGGTGCATAGTGAATCATGCAAGTAAACCATACCATAATGCACAGTGCATTGTGAATGGTATACTAATGTGCATAGCGCATAGTGAAAGTTCTCCATACTAATGTGCATAGTGCATAGTGCATAGTGGAAGTGCATGGTACTAAAGTGAAAAGTGCAAGGTCGACGGTTGTAGTGCACCATACCAAAGTGTAGAGTGCATAATAGCAGTGCACCGTTCCAAATTGAAAGGTTCACAGTGGATTATGGAAGTGCACCATACCAAGGCCTACGGTGCATAGTGGAAGTGTAGTACACCAAACTGCAAGGTGCATAGTGCATGGTGGAACTACAAAATTTCAACATGCAATGTGTATAATGGGAAGGTCTTCTACCAAGGTGCATGCCATACTGGCACCGTACCAAGGGGCACGGAGCATGGTGCATGATGAAAGTAAACGATACCATAATGCACAGTGCATGGTGAATTGTGGAATTGGGTCATACTAATGTGCATAGTGCATAGTGGAAGTGCACCATACTAATGTGCATAGTGCACAATGCATAGTGGAAGTGCATCGTGCTGAGGTGCAAAGTGCAAGCTGGATGGTTGAGGTGCACCATACCAAAGTGCAGAGTGCATAAAGGTAGTGCACAATTCCAAGTGACATGGTGCATACTACATGATGGAAGTGCACCATACTAAGGTGCACCGTGCATAGTGGAAGTTCACTATACCAAGATGAATGGTGCATAGTGCATGGAGGACGTGGAAAAAACCACCTTGGAATGAGTGTAGTGGAAGTGCAGTGTACCAAGTTGTAAGTTGCATGATGCATGGCATAATGGCACCGTACCAAGGTGCACTTTGCACAGTGCATGATGGAAGGGCACCATACCATACTGCATTGTGAAAAATGAGTTGTGGAACCGCCTCGTACTAATTTTAAAAGTGCATAGTGGAAGTGAACCATAATAAGGTGCAAAGTGCTAGTTGGATGGTTGTAGTGCACCATACCAAACTGCAAAGTGCATAATATAAGTGCACCATTCCAAGTTGAAAGGTTCATAGTGAATTGTGGAAGTGCCCCATACTAAGGCCTACGGTGCATAGTGGAAGTCTAGTTACTATACCAAGCTGCAAGGTGCAATATCCATAGTCCAAGGTGGAAGTACAAAATATCAAAGTTCAACGTGTATAATGGAAATGCCTTGTACAAAGGTGCATGCCATACTGCCACCGAACCAAGGTGCACGGTGCACAATGCATGATGTAAAGTAAACCATACCATAATGCACGGTGCATAGTGAAATATGGAACTTCATCAAACAAATGTGCATAGTGCATAGTGGAAGTGCACCATACTAATGTGCATAGTGCCTTGTAGAAGTGCACCATACTAATGTGCATAGTGCATAGTCGAACTGCACCGTACTGAGGTGAAAAGTGCAAGGTGGATGGTTGTAGTGCACCATAGCAAAGTGCATAGTGCATAAAACAACTGCACTATTCCAATTTGAAAGGTGCATAGTGCATTGTGGAAGTGCGCCATACCAAGGCCTACGGTGCATAGTGGAAGTGTAGTACACCAAGCTGCAAGGTGCAGAGTGCATGGTGGGAGTACAAAATATCAATGTGCAATGTGTATAATGAGTATGTCTTGTACCAATGTGCATGCCATACTGGCACCAAGCAAAGGTACACGGTGCACGGTGCATAGTGCAAGATGAAAGTAAACCATACCATAATGCATGGTTCATAATGAATGGTGGAACTGCGTCATACTAATGTGCATAGCGCATAGTGAAAGTTCACCATACTAGTGTGTAGAGTGCATAGTGGAAGTGCATGGTACTAACATGAAAATTGAAAGGTGGATGGTTATAGTGCACCATACCAAAGTGCAGAGTGCATAATCGAAGTGCACCATTCCAAATTGAAAGGTGTATAGTGCTTTGTGAAAGTGCACCATACCAAGGCCTCTGGTGCATAGTGAAAGTGTAGTACACCAAGCTGAAGGTGCATAGTGTATGATGGAAGTACAAAATATCAACGTGCAATGTGTATAATGGGAATGCCTTCTACAAAGGTGCATGCCGTAGTGGCACAGTACCAAGGTTCACTGAGCACAGTGCATGATCAAAGTAAACCATACCATAATGCACGGTGCATCGTGAAAGGTGGAACTTCGTCAATCAAATGTGCATCGTGCGTAGTGGAAGTGCACCATACTAATATGCATAGTGCATAGTGGAAGTGCACCGTACTAAGGTAAAAAGTGCAATGTGGATGGTTGTAGTGCACCATAGCAAAGTGCAGAGTGGATAATAGAAGTGCACCATTCCAACTTGAAAGGTGCATAGTGCATTGTGGAAGTTCACCATACCAAGGCCTACGGTGCATAGTGGAAGTGTAGTACACCAAGATGCAAGGTGCATAGTGCATGGTGGAAGTCCAAAATATCAAAGTGCAATGTGTATAATGGGTATGTCTTGTACAAAGGTGCATGCCATACTGGCACCGAACCAAGATGCCCGATGCACAGTGCATGAGATAAGTAAAAAATACCATAATACACGGTGCATAGTGAATGATGGAACTACGTTATGCTAATGTGCATACTGCATAGTGGAAATGCACCATACTAATGTGCATAGTGCATATCGGAAGTGGACCATACTAAATTGAAAACTGCAAGGTGGATGGTTGTAGTGCACCATACCAAAGTGCAAAGTGCATAATAGAAGTGCACCATTCCAATTTGAAAGGTGCATAGTGCATTGTGGAATTGCACCATACCAAGGCATACGGTGCATAGTGGAAGTCTAGTTAGTACACCATGCTGCAAGGTGCATATTGCATTGTGGAAGTACAATTGCAGTTTGATATTTTCTACTTCCACCATGTTCTATGCATCGTTCAGCTTGGTATACGACACTTCTACTATGGACCGTAGGCCTTGGTATGGTGTACTTCCACAAAGAACTATGCAACGTCCACTTGTAATGGTGCACTTCTACTATGTACTCTGCACTTTATTATGGTGCACTTTGCACCTTAGTACGGTGTACTTCCACTATGCACTTTTTCAAATTAGTATGAGGCGGTTCCACAATTCACTATTTACCATGCACTATGGTATGGTGCCCTTCGATAATGCACTGTGCAAAGTGCACCTTAGTACGGGGCCATTATGCCATTCAACTTGCATCTTGGTACAATTCACTCCCACTACACACATTGCAATTTGGTATTTTCCTCTCCCACCACGCACTATGCACCGTTCACCTTTGTATAGTGAACTTTCACTATGCTTAGTGCACCTTGGTATGGTGCACTTCCACCATGTAGTATGCACCATGCAACTTGGAATGGTGCACTTCTTTTATGCATGTTGCACTTTGGTATGGTGCACTTCAACCATTCACCTTGACTTTGCACCTTAGCACGGTGCACTTCCACTATGCACGATGCACATTACTATGGTGGACTTCCGCTATGCACCTAGTATGACCCAATTTCAACATTCAACATGCACCGTGCATTGTGGAATGCTTTACTTTCATCGTGAATTGTATCATGCACCTTGGTTCAATGCCATTATGGCATACACCTTGGTACAAGGTATTCCCATTATACACATTGCAGTTTGATATTTTCCACATCCACCATGTACTATGCACCGTGCAACTTGGTATACTACACTTCCACTATGCACCGCAGGCCTTGGTTTGTTGCACTTCAACAATGCACGATGAACCTTCCACATGGAATAGTGCACTTCAACTATACACTCTACACTTTGGTATGGTGCACTACAACCATCCGCGTTGCACTTCGCACCTTAGTACGGTGCACTTATACCAAGGCCTAAGGTGCATAGTGAAATTGTAGTACACCAAGCTGCAAGGTGCATAATGCCTGATGGAAGTACAAAATATCAACGTGCAATGTGTATAATGGGAATGCCTTCTACAAAGGTTGATGCCATACTAGCACCGTACCAATGTTCACGGAGCATAGTGCTTGATGAAAGTAAAGCATACCATAATGCACGATGCATAGTAACAGGTGGAACTTCATCAAACAAATGTGCATCGTGCATAGTGGAAGTCCACCATACTAATGTGCATAGTGCATAGTGGAAGTGCACCATCCTAAGGTGAAAATTGAAATGTGGATGGTTGTAGTGCACCATAGCAAGGTGCAGAGTGGATAATAGAAGTGCACCTTACCAATTTGAAAGGTGCATAGTGCATTGTGGAAGTGCACCATACCAAGGCCTACAGTGCATAGTGGAAGTGTAGTACACCAACATGCAAGGTGCATAGTGCATGGTGGAAGTACAAAAGATCAACGTGCAATGTGTATAATGGGTATGTCTTGTTCCAAAGGTACATGCCATACTGGCACTGAACCAAGGTGCAAAGTGCACAGTGCATGATATAAGTAAACAATACCATAATACACGATGTATAGTGAATGGTGGAACTACCTTATGCTAATATGCATAGTGCATAGTGGAAGTGCACCATACTAATGTGCATAGTGCTTATCGGAAGTGCACCGTTCTAAATTGAAAAGTGCAAGGTGGATGGTTGTAGTGCACCATACCAAAGTGCAAAGTGCAGAATAGAAGTGCACCATTCCAATTTGAAAGGTGCATAGTGAATTGTGGACTTGCACCATACCAAGGCTTACGATGCATAGTGGAAGTCTAGTTAGTACACCATGCTGCAAGGTGCATATTGCATGGTGGAAGTACAAAATATCAAAGTGCAATGTGCATAATGGAAATACCTTGTACCAAGGTGCATGCCATACTGCCACCGAACCAAGGTGCACGGTGCATGGTGCATGATGAAAGTAACCCACACCATAATACACGGTGTATAGTGAATGGTTGAAGTGCTTCATGCTAATCTGCATAGTGTGTAGTGGAATTGCACTATACTAATGTGCATAGTCAACTATGCACTTTTCAAATTAGTATGAGGCAGTTGGGCAGTTTACTATTCACCATGCACTATGGTATGGTGCACTTCCATTATCCGTTGTGCAAAGTGCACCTTAGTATGGTGCCATTATGCCATGTAGCATGCAAGTTGCAACTTGGTACAATGCATTCCTACTACACACATTGCAAGTTCGTATTTTCCTCTCCCACCACGCACTATGCACCATTCACCTTGGTATAGTGAACTTGCACCATGCATAGTCCACCTTATTATGGTGTACTTCCAGCACGCACTATGCACTATGCAAGTTGGAATGGGGCACTTGCTTTATGCACGCTGCACTTTGGTATGGTGCAGCTCAACCATCCACCTTGCACTTTGCACATTAGTCTGGTGCACTTCAACTATGCATTATCCACAATACTATGGTGCACTTCCACTATGCACATTAGTACGACGTAGTTCCACCATTCACCATGCACCTTGCAAAGATCGCATCCCTTCTTTTTTCCATTTTTCTTGCTATTTTTGCCCTGGGGTGTAATGGAAATGTTTCACTAAACAACAACCTCTAATAGAACTTAGGTAATGCCTTTGGGGAACCGTGAGTGCAGGTTAGTTCGATGCTCAACGACACCAAGATGTAGAAAAAAGTAAGAGAAACGTGTGATAAAGAAGGGAGGCAGTAGTGAAAGACTATTCATGTACAAATAAGAACGAGAAGTAGACGGGTGAGATCTTACCAACACTAATTCATCGGATCCCATCACACTCGTATGTTCAACGTATTTGGCCGAGAGTAGTACTACTATGGGTGACCTTTTCATCCATCTTCCGATTGCACCGCTTCATTTTTCTAATTTTGCTGTTATTTTTCCCCATGCGTGTTATGGAACCGTTTCACTAAACAACATCCTCTAGTAGAACATAGGTAATGACTTTGGGGAACCTTGAGTGCGGGTTCGTTTGATGATCATGTGGAAACGAGAACAAGATGTAGAAAAAAGTAAGAGAAATGTCTGGTAAAGAAGAAAGGAAGTAGTGAAAGACTATTCATGTACATATGAGCACGAGAAGTAGAAGGGTCAGATCATACCATCAGTAATTCGTCGGATCCCATCACACTCGTAAGTTCAACGTACTTGGCCGAGAGTAGTACTATGATGGTTGACGTTTTGATCTATTCTCCGATTGCACCCCTTCTTTATATTTATTTTTATTGCTATTTTTGCCCTAGGGTGTAATGGAAACATTTAACTAAACAACATCCTCTAGTACAACTTAGGTAATGACTTTGGGGAACCGTGAATGCCGGTTAGTTTGATGCTCATGCGGAAACGAGACAAAAATGTAGAAAAAAGTAAGAGACATGTGTGGTAAAGAAGGGAGGAAGTAGTTAAAGATTATTCATGTACATATGAGCACAAGAAGTAGAAGGGTGAGATTATACCAACACTAAGTCATCGGATCCCATCACACTCGTAAGTTAAACGTACTTGGCCGAGAGTAGTACTAAGAATGGTTGACGTTTTGATCCTTCCTCCGATTGCACCCCTTCTTTTTTATTTATTTTTATTGCTATTTTTGCCCCAGGGTATAATGGAAACATTCAACTAAACAACATCCTCTAGTAGAACTTAGGTAATGACTTTGGGACCCCGTGAGTGCGGGTTAGTTCAATGCTCCTTGGAAAGCAGACCAAGATATAGTAAACAGTAAGAGAAATTAGTGAAAAATGAAGGGAGGAAGTAGTTACAGAATATTCATGTACATATGAGTACGAGAAGTAGATGGCTGAGATCATAACATCACTAATTCATCGGATTTTGTCATGACTCCGAAGTTAAACGCAATTGGCATAGACTAGTACTACAATGGGTGACCTTTTTATCCATCCTCCAATTGCACCCCTTCTTTTTGCTATTTTTTTTTTGCTTTTTTTGCCCCGGGGTGTAATGCAAACGTTTCACTAAACAACATCCTCTAGTAGAACTTAGATAATCACTTCGGAAAACCATGAGTGAGGGTTTGTTCGATGCTCAAGCGGACACAAGACCAAGGTGTAGAAAAAGTAAGAGAAATGTGTGATAAAGAATGGAGGATGTAGTAAAAAACTATTCATGTACATATGAGCACGACAACTATAAGGGTGAGATCATACCAACAATAATTCATCGGATACCATCACACTCGTAAGTTCAACGTACTTGGCCGAGAATATTACTAAGACGGTTGGCCTTTTCATCCATCCTCCGATTGCACCCCTTCGTTTTTGCGATATTTTGCTGCTATTTTTGCCCCGGGGTGTAGTTGAAACGTTTCACTAAACAACATACTCTTGTAGAACTTAGGTAATGACGTCGGGGAACCATGAGTGAGGGTTAGTTCGATGCTCATGCGGAAAAGAAACCGAAATGTAGAAAAAAGTAAGAGAAAAGGTTGATAAAGAAGGGAGGAAGTAGTGAAAGACTATTCATATACATTTGAGCACAAGAAGTAGAAGGGTGAGATCATGCCAACACTAATTTATTGGATCCCATCACACTCGTATGTTAAACTTACTTGGCCGAGAGTAGTACTACGATGGGTGACCTTTTGATCCATCCTCCGACTGCACCCCTTCTTTTTTATTTATTTTTATTGCTACTTTTGCCCCACTGTGTAATAGTAACATTTAAGAAAGAATCATCCTCTAGTACAACTAAGGTAATGACTTCGGGGAACCGTGAGCGCGGGTTAGTTCAATGCTCATGTGGAAAGGAGACCAAGATATAGTAAAAAGTAAGATAAATGTGTAATAAAGAAGGGAGGGAGTAGTGAAGGACTATTCATGTACAAATGAGCACGAGAAGTAGATGGGTAAGATAATAACAACACTAATTCATTGGATCTCGTCAGCACTCTGAAGTTAAACGTACTTGGTTGAGAGTAGTACTACGATGGGTGAGCTTTTGATCCATCCTCCGATTGCACCCCTTCTTTTTTCCAATTTCTTGCTGCTGTTTTTGCCCAGGGTTGTAATGGAAACGTTTCACTAAACAACATCCTCTAGTTGAAGTTAGGTAATGACTTTGGGGAATCATGAGTGAGGGTTAGTTCAATGCTCTTGCAGAAACGAGACCAAGATGTAGAAAATATTATGAGAAATATGTGATAAAGAAGAGAGGAAGTAGTGAAAGACTATTCATGTACATATGAGCACGAGAAGTAGAAGGGTGTGTTCATACCAACACTAAATCATTGGATCCCTTCATACTCGTAAGTTATACGTACTTGGCCGATATTAGTACTACATGGGTGACCTTTTGAACCATCCTCCGATTGCACCCCTTCTTTTTTATTTGTTTTTATTGCTATTTTTGCCCCAGGGTGTAATGGAAACATTTAACAAAGAATCATCCTCTAGTACAACTTAGGTAATGAGTTCGGGGAACCGTGAGCGCGGGTTAGGTCAATGCTCATGTGGAAAGGAGACCAAGATATAGTAAAAAGTAAGATAAATGTGTAATAAAGAAGGGAGTAAGTAGTGAAAGACTATTCATGTACATATGAGTACGATAAGTAGAAGAGTGAGATCATACAAGTAGTAATTCATTAGATCCTATCACACTCGTAAGTTAAACGTACTTGGTCGAGAGTAGTACAACGATGGGTTACCTTTTGATCCATCCTCCGATTGCACCCCTTCTTTTTTATATATTTTTATTGCTATTTTTGCCCCGGGTTGTAATTGAAACATTAAACTAAACAAAATCATTGAGTACAACTTAGGTAATGACTTCAGGGAACCGTGAGCGCGGGTTAGTTCAATGCTCCTGTGGAAAGGAGACCAAGATATAGTAAAAAGTAAGAGAAATGAGTGAAAAACAAGGGAGGAAGTAGTGATAGAATATTCATGTACAAATGAGCACGAGAAGTACACGGGTAAGATAATAACAACACTAATACATCGGATCTCGTCATCACTCTAAAGTTAAACGTACTTGGCTGAGAGTAGTACTACGATGGGTGACCTTTTGATCCATCCTCCGATTGCACCCCTTCTTTTTTTTCAATTGATGCTGTTGTTTTTGCCCGGGGTTGTAATGGAAACGTTTCACTAAACAATATCCTCTAGTAGAAGTTAGGTAATGACTTTGGGGAATCATGAGTGAGGGTTAGTTCAATGCTCTTGCGGAAACGAGACCAAGATGTAGAAAACATTATGAGAAATATGTGATAAAGAAGAGAGGAAGTAGTGAAAGACTATTCATGTACATATGAGCACGAGAAGTAGAAGGGTGTGTTCATACCAACACTAAATCATTGGATCCCTTCATACTCATAAGTTAAACGTACTTGGCCGAGATTAGTACTACAATGGATGACGTTTTGATCCATCCTCCGATTGCACCCCTTCTTTTTTATTTGTTTTTATTGCTATTTTTGCCCCGGGGTGTAATGGAAACATTTAACAAAGAATCATCCTCTAGTACAACTTAGGTAATGAGTTCGGGGAACCGTGAGCGCGGGTTAGGTCAATGCTCATGTGGAAAGGAGACCAAGATATAGTAAAAAGTAAGATAAATGTGTAATAAAGAAGGGAGGGAGTAGTGAAAGACTATTCATGTACAAATGAGCACGAGAAGTAGATAGGTAAGATAATAACAACACTAATTCATTGGATCTCGTCAGCACTCTGAAGTTAAACGTACTTGGTTGAGAGTAGTACTACGATGGGTGACCTTTTGATCCATCCTCCGATTGCACCCCTTCTTTTTTTTCAATTGTTGCTGTTGTTTTTGCCCGGGGTTGTAATGGAAACGTTTCACTAAACAATATCCTCTAGTAGAAGTTAGGTAATGACTTTGGGGAATCATGAGTGAGGGTTAGTTCAATGCTCTTGCGGAAACGAGACCAAGATGTAGAAAACATTATGAGAAATATGTGATAAAGAAGAGAGGAAGTAGTGAAAGACTATTCATGTACATATGAGCACGAGAAGTAGAAGGGTGTGTTCATACCAACACTAAATCATTGGATCCCTTCATACTCATAAGTTAAACGTACTTGGCCGAGATTAGTACTACAATGGATGACGTTTTGATCCATCCTCCGATTGCACCCCTTCTTTTTTATTTGTTTTTATTGCTATTTTTGCCCCAGGGTGTAATGGAAACATTTAACAAAGAATCATCCTCTAGTACAACTTAGGTAATGAGTTCGGGGAACCGTGATCGCGGGTTAGGTCAATGCTCATGTGGAAAGGAGACCAAGATATAGTAAAAAGTAAGATAAATGTGTAATAAAGAAGGGAGTAAGTAGTCAAATACTATTCATGTACATATGAGCACGATAAGTAGAAGAGTGAGATCATACAAGAAGTAATTCATTAGATCCTATCACACTCGTAAGTTAAACGTACTTGGCCGAGATAGTACAACGATGGGTTACCTTTTGATCCATCCTCCGATTGCACCCCTTCTTTTTTATTTATTTTTATTGCTATTTTTGCAACGGGGTGTAATTGAAACATTAAACTAAACAAAATCATCTAGTACAACTTAGGTAATGACTTCAGGGAACCGTGAGTGCGGGTTAGTTCAATGCTCCTGTGGAAAGGAGACCAAGATATAGTAAAAAGTAAGAGAAATGAGTGAAAAACAAGGGAAGAAGTAGTGATAGAATATTCATATACAAATGAGCACGAGAAGTAGACGGGTAAAATAATAACAACACTAATTCATTTAATCTCCTCATCACTCTAAAGTTAAACGTACTTGGTTAAGAGTAGTACTACGATGGGTGAGCTTTTGATCCATCCTCCGATTGCACCCCTTCTTTTTTGCAATTTGTTGGTGCTGTTTTTGCCCGGGGTTGTAATGGAAACGTTTCACTAAATAACATCCTCTACTAGAAGTTAGGTAATGACTTCGGGGAACCATGAGTGAGGGTTAGTTTGATGCCCTGGCGGAAACGAGACCAAGATGTAGAAAAAAATAAGAGAAATATGTGATAAAGATGTGAGGAAGTAGGGAAATACTATTCATGTACATATGAGCACGAGAAGTAGAAGGGTGCGATCATACCAACACTAAATCATTGGATCCCATCATACTCGTAAGTTAAACGTACATGGCCGAGATTAGTACTACAATGGATGAAGTTTTGATCCATCCTCCGATTGCACCCCTTTTTATTTATTTATTTTTTTTGCTATTTTTGCCCCAGGGTGTAATGGAAACATTTAACAAAGAATCATCCTCTAGTACAACTAAGGTAATGACTTTGGGGAACCGTGAGCGCGGGTTAGTTCAATGCTCCTGTGGAAAGGAGACCAAGATATAGTAAAAAGTAAGAGAAACATGTAATAAACAAGGGAGGAAGTAGTGAAAGAATATTCATGTACATATGAGCACGAGAAGTAGAAGAGTGAGATCATACCAGCAGTAATTCATTAGATCCCATCACACTCGTAAGTTAAATGTACTTGGCCGAGAGTAGTACTATGATGGGTGACCTTGTGATCCATCCTCTGATTGCACCCCTTCTTTTTTATTTATTTTTATTGCTATTTTTGCCCCAGGGTGTAATTGAAACATTAAACTAAACAAAATCTTCTAGTACAATTTAGGTAATGATTTCAGGGAACCGTGAGTGAGGGTTAGTTCAATGCTCCTGTGGAAAGGAGACCAAGATATAGTAAAAAGTAAGAGAAATGAGTGAAAAACAAGGGAAGAAGTAGTGATAGAATATTCATGTACAAATCAGCACGAGAAGTTGACGGGTAAGATAATAACAGCACTAATTCATCGAATCTCGTCATCGCTCTAAAGATAAACGTACTTGGCTGAGAGTAGTACTACGATGGGTGACCTTTTGATCCATCCTCCGATTGCACCCCTTCTTTTTTGCAATTTGTTGGTGCTGTTTTTGCCCGGGGTTGTAATGGAAACGTTTCACTAAATAACATCCTTTACCAGAAGTTAGGTAATGACTTCGGGGAACCATGAGTGAGGGTTAGTTTGATGCTCTGGCGGCAACGAGACCAAGAAGTACAAAAAAATAAGAGAAATATGTGATAAAGATGTGAGGAACTAGGGAAAGGCTATTCATGTACATATGAGCACGAGAAGTAGAAGGGTGCGATCATACCAGCACTAAATCATTTGATCCCATCATACTCGTAAGTTAAACGTACATGGCCGAGATTAGTACTACAATGGATGAAGTTTTGATCCATCCTCTGATTGCACCCCTTCTTATTTATTTATTTTTTTTGCTATTTTTTCCCCAGGGTGTAATGGAAACACTTAACAAAGAATCATCCTCTAGTACAACTAAGGTAATGACTTCGGGGAACCGTGAGCGCGGGTTAGTTCAATGCTCTTGTGGAAAGGAGACCAAGATATAGTAAACAGAAACAGAAATATGTAATAAACAAGGGAGGAAGTAGAGAAAGAATATTCATGTACATATGAGCACGAGAAGTAGAAGAGTGAGATCATACAAGCAGTAATTCATTAGATCCCATCACACTCGTAAGTTAAACGTACTTGGCTGAGAGTAGTACTATGATGGGTGCCCGTTTGATCCATCCTCCGATTGCACCCCTTCTTTTTTGCAATTTGTTGGTGCTGTTTTTGCCCGGGGTTGTAATGGAAACGTTTCACTAAATAACATCCTTTACTAGAAGTTAGGTAATGACTTCGGGGAACCATGAGTGAGGGTTAGTTTGATGCTTTGGCGGAAACGAGACCAAGATGTAGAAAAAAATAAGAGAAATATGTGATAAAGATTTGAGGAAGTAGGGAAAGACTATTCATGTACATATGAGCACGAGAAGTAGAAGGGTGTGATCATACCAACACTAAATCATTGGATCCCATCATACTCGTAAGTTAAACGTACTTGGCCGAGATTAGTACTACAATGGATGACGTTTTGATCCATCCTCTGATTGCACCCCTTCTTATTTATTTATTTTTTTTGCTATTTTTTCCCCAGGGTGTAATGGAAACACTTAACAAAGAATCATCCTCTAGTACAACTAAGGTAATGACTTCGGGAAACCGTGAGCGCGGGTTAGTTCAATGCTCTTGTGGAAAGGAGACCAAGATATAGTAAACAGAAACAGAAATATGTAATAAACAAGGGAGGAAGTAGTGAAAGAATATTCATGTACATATGAGCACGAGAAGTAGAAGAGTGAGATCATACAAGCAGTAATTCATTAGATCCCATCACACTCGTAACTTAAACGTACTTGGCTGAGAGTAGTACTGCGATAGGTGACCTTTTGATCCATCCTCCGATTGCACACCTTCTTTTTTGCAATTTGTTGCTGCTGTTTATGCCCGGGGTTGTAATGGAAACGTTTCACTAAATAACATCCTCTACTAGAAGTTAGGTAATGACTTCGGGGAACCATGAGTGAGGGTTAGTTTGATGCTCTGGCGGAAAAGAGACCAAGATGTAGAAAAAAATAAGAGAAATATGTGATAAAGAAGTGAGGAAGTAGTGAAAGACTATTCATGTACATATGATCATGAGAAGTAGAAGGGTGCGATCATACCAACACTAAATCATTGGATCCCATCATACTCGTAAGTTAAACGTACATGGCCGAGATTAGTACTACAATGGATGAAGTTTTGATCCATCCTCCGATTGCACCCCTTCTTATTTATTTATTTTTTTTGCTATTTTTTCCCCAGGGTGTAATGGAAACATTTAACAAAGAATCATCCTCTAGTACAACTAAGGTAATGACTTCGGGGAACCGTGAGCGCGGGTTAGTTCAATGCTCTTGTGGAAAGGAGACCAAGATATAGTAAACAGAAAGAGAAATATGTAATAAACAAGGGAGGAAGTAGTGACAGAATATTCATGTACATATGAGCTTGAGAAGTAGAAGAGTGAGATCATACAAGCAGCAATTCATTAGATCCCATCACACTCGTAAGTTAAACGTACTTGGCCGAGAGTAGTACTATGATGGGTGACCTTTTGATCGATCCTCCGATTGCACCCCTTCTTTTTTATTTATTTTTATAGGTATTTTTTCCCCAGAGTATAATTGATACATTAAACTAAACAAAATAATCTAGTACAACTTAGGTAATGACTTCAGGGAACCGTGAGTGCGGGTTAGTTCAATGCTCCTGTGGAAAGGAGACCAAGATATAGTAAAAAGTAAGAGAAATGAGTGAAAAACAAGGGAAGAAGTAGTGATAGAATATTCATGTACAAATGAGCACGAGAAGTTGACGGGTAAGATAATAACAGCACTAATTCATCGGATCTCGTCATCACTCTAAAGTTAAACGTACTTGGCTGAGAGTAATACTACAATGAGTGACCTTTTAATCCATCCTCCGATTGCACCCCTTCTTTTTTGCAATTTGTTGCTGCTGTTATTTCCCGTGGTTGTAATGGAAACGTTTCACTAAATAACATCCTCTACTAGAAGTTAGGTAATGACTTCGGGGAACCATGAGTGAGGGTTAGTTTGATGCTCTGGCGGAAACGAGACCAGGATGTTGAAAAAAATAAGAGAAATATGTGATAAAGAAGCGACGAAGTAGTGAAAGACTATTCATGTACATATGAGCACGAGAAGTAGAAGGGTGTGATCATACCAACACTAAATCATTGGATCCCATCATACTCGTAAGTTAAACGTACTTGGCCGAGATTAGTACTACAATGGATGACGTTTTGATCCATCCTCCGATTGCATCCCTTCTTTTTTATTTATTTTTATTGCTATTTTTGTCCCAGGGTGCAATGGAGACATTTAACAAAGAATCATCCTCTAGTACAACTAAGGTAATGACTTCGGGGAACCGTGAGCGCGGGTTAGTTCAACGCTCCTGTGGAAAGGAGACCAAAATATTGTAAAAAGTAAGAGAAATGTGTAATAAAAAAGGGAGAAAGTAGTGAAAGAATATTCATGTACATATGAGCACGAGCGTAGAAGAGTGAGATCATACAAGCGGTAATTCATTAGATCCCACCACACTCGTAAGTTAAACGTACTTGGCCGAGAGTAGTACTATGATGGGTGACCTTTTGATCGATCCTCCGATTGCACCCCTTCTTTTTTATTTATTTTTATAGCTATTTTTTCCCCGGGGTATAATTGATACATTAAACTAAACAAAATCATCTAGTACAACTTAGGTAATGACTTCGGGGAACCGTGAGTGCGGGTTAGTTCAATGCTCCTGTGGAAAGGAGACCAAGATATAGTAAAAAGGAAGAGAAATGAGTGAAAAACAAGGGAGGAAGTAGTTATAGAATATTCATGTACAAATGAGCACGAGAAGTTGACGGGTGAGATAATAACAGCACTAATTCATCGGATCTCGTCATCACTCTAAAGTTAAACGTACTTGGCTGAGAGTAATACTACGATGGGTGACCTTTTGATCCATCCTCCGATTGCACCCCTTCTTTTTTGCAATTTGTTGCTGCTGTTTTTGCCCGTGGTTGTAATGGAAACGTTTCACTAAATAACATCCTCTAGTAGAAGTGAGGTAATGTCTTCGGAGAACCATGAGTGAGGGTTAGTTTGATGCTGTTGCGGAAACGAGACCAAGATGTAGAAAAAAATAAGAGAAATATATGATAAAGAAGCGAGGAAGTAGTGAAAGACTATTCATGTACATATGCTCATGAGAAGTAGAAGGGTGCGATCATACCAACACTAAATCATTGGATCCCATCATACTCGTAAGTTAAACGTACATGGCCGAGATTAGTACTACAATGGATGAAGTTTTGATCCATCCTCCGATTGCACCCCTTCTTATTTATTTATTTTTTTTGCTATATTTTTCCCCAGGGTGTAATGGAAACATTTAACAAAGAATCATCCTCTAGTACAACTAAGGTAATGACTTCGGGGAACCGTGAGCGCGGGTTAGTTCAATGCTCTTGTGGAAAGGAGACCAAGATATAGTAAACAGAAAGAGAAATATGTAATAAACAAGGGAGGAAGTAGTGAAAGAATATTCATGTACATATGAGCACGAGAAGTAGAAGAGTGAGATCATACAAGCAAGAATTCATTAGATCCCATCACACTCGTAAGTTAAACGTACTTGGCCGAGAGTAGTACTATGATGGGTGACCTTTTGATCGATCCTCCGATTGCACCCCTTCTTTTTTATTTATTTTTATAGCTATTTTTTCCCCAGGGTATAATTGATACATTAAACTAAACAAAATCATCTAGTACAACTTAGGTAATGACTTTAGGGAACCGTGAGTGCGGGTTAGTTCAATGCTCCTGTGGAAAGGAGACCAAGATATAGTAAAAAGTAAGAGAAATGAGTGAAAAACAAGGGAAGAAGTAGTTATAGAATATTCATGTACAAATGAGCACGAGAAGTTGACGGGTAAGATAATAACGAAAGACTAATTCATCGGATCTCGTCATCACTCTAAAGTTAAACGTACTTGGCTGAGAGTAATACTACGATGGGTGACCTTTTCATCCATCCTCCGATTGTACCCCTTCTTTTTTGCAATATGTTGCTGCTGTTTTTGCCCGTGGTTGTAATGGAAACGTTTCACTAAATAACATCCTCTAGTAGAAGTGAGGTAATGTCTTCGGAGAACCATGAGTGAGGGTTAGTTTGATGCTGTTGCGGAAACGAGACCAAGATGTTGAAAAAAATAAGAGAAATATGTGATAAAGAAGCGAGGAAGTAGTGAAAGACTATTCATGTACATATGAGCACGAGATGTAGAAGGGTATGATCATACCAACACTAAATCATTGGATCCCATCATACTCGTAAGTTAAACGTACTTGGCCGAGATTAGTACTACAATGGATGACGTTTTGATCCATCCTCCGATTGCATCCCTTCTTTTTTATTTATTTTTATTGTTATTTTTGCCCCGGGGTGTAATGGAGACATTTAACAAAGAATCATCCTCTAGTAAAACTAAGGTAATGACTTCGGGGAACCGTGAGCGCGGGTTAGTTCAACGCTCTCCCGTGGAAAGGAGACCAAAATATTGTAAAAAGTAAGAGAAATGTGTAATAAAAAATGGAGAAAGTAGTGAAAGAATATTCATGTACATTTGAGCACGAGCAGTAGAAGAGTGAGATCATACAAGCAGTAATTCATTAGATCCCACCACACTCGTAAGTTAAACGTACTTGGCCGAGAGTAGTACTATGGTGGGTGACCTTTTGATCGATCCTCCGATTGCACCCCTTCTTTTTTATTTATTTTTATAGCTATTTTTTCCCCAGGGTATAATTGATACATTAAACTAAACAAAATCATCTAGTACAACTTAGGTAATGACTTTAGGGAACCGTGAGTGCGGGTTAGTTCAATGCTCCTGTGGAAAGGAGACCAAGATATAGTAAAAAGTAAGAGAAATGAGTGAAAAACAAGGGAAGAAGAAGTTATAGAATATTCATGTACAAATGAGCACGAGAAGTTGACGGGTAAGATAATAACAGCACTAATTCATCGGATCTCGTCATCACTCTAAAGTTAAACGTACTTGGCTGAGAGTAATACTACGATGGGTGACCTTTTCATCCATCCTCCGATTGCACCCCTTCTTTTTTGCAATATGTTGCTGCTGTTTTTGCCCGTGGTTGTAATGGAAACGTTTCACTAAATAACATCCTCTAGTAGAAGTGAGGTAATGTCTTCGGAGAACCATGAGTGAGGGTTAGTTTGATGCTGTTGTGGAAACGAGACCAAGATGTTGAAAAAAATAAGAGAAATATGTGATAAAGAAGCGAGGAAGTAGTGAAAGACTATTCATGTACATATGAGCACGAGATGTAGAAGGGTGTGATCATACCAACACTAAATCATTGGATCCCATCATACTCGTAAGTTAAACGTACTTGGCCGAGATTAGTACTACAATGGATGACGTTTTGATCCATCCTCCGATTGCATCCCTTCTTTTTTATTTATTTTTATTGTTATTTTTGCCCCAGGGTGTAATGGAGACATTTAACAAAGAATCATCCTCTAGTAAAACTAAGGTAATGACTTCGGGGAACCGTGAGCGCGGGTTAGTTCAACGCTCCTGTGGAAAGGAGACCAAAATATTGTAAAAAGTAAGAGAAATGTGTAATAAAAAATGGAGAAAGTAGTGAAAGAATATTCATGTACATATGAGCACGAGCAGTAGAAGAGTGAGATCATACAAGCAAGTAATTCATTAGATCCCACCACACTCGTAAGTTAAACGTACTTGGCCGAGAGTAGTACTATGGTGGGTGACCTTTTGATCGATCCTCCGATTGCACCCCTTCTTTTTTATTTATTTTTATAGCTATTTTTTCCCAGGGTATAATTGATACATTAAACTAAACAAAATCATCTAGTACAACTTAGGTAATGACTTTAGGGAACCGTGAGTGCGGGTTAGTTCAATGCTCCTGTGGAAAGGAGACCAAGATATAGTAAAAAGTAAGAGAAATGAGTGAAAAACAAGGGAAGAAGTAGTTATAGAATATTCATGTACAAATGAGCACGAGAAGTTGACGGGTAAGATAATAACAGCACTAATTCATCGGATCTCGTCATCACTCTAAAGTTAAACGTACTTGGCTGAGAGTAATACTACGATGGGTGACCTTTTCATCCATCCTCCGATTGTACCCCTTCTTTTTTGCAATATGTTGCTGCCGTTTTTGCCCGTGGTTGTAATGGAAACGTTTCACTAAATAACATCCTCTAGTAGAAGTGAGGTAATGTCTTCGGAGAACCATGAGTGAGGGTTAGTTTGATGCTGTTGTGGAAACGAGACCAAGATGTTGAAAAAAATAAGAGAAATATGTGATAAAGAAGCGAGGAAGTAGTGAAAGACTATTCATGTACATATGAGCACGAGATGTAGAAGGGTGTGATCATACCAACACTAAATCATTGGATCCCATCATACTCGTAAGTTAAACGTACTTGGCCGAGATTAGTACTACAATGGATGACGTTTTGATCCATCCTCCGATTGCATCCCTTCTTTTTTATTTATTTTTATTGCTATTTTTGCCCCGGGGTGTAATGGAGACATTTAACAAAGAATCATCCTCTAGTAAAACTAAGGTAATGACTTCGGGGAACCGTGAGCGCGGGTTAGTTCAACGCTCCCGTGGAAAGGAGACCAAAATATTGTAAAAAGTAAGAGAAATGTGTAATAAAAAAGGGAGAAAGTAGTGAAAGAATATTCATGTACATATGAGCACGAGCAGTAGAAGAGTGAGATCATACAAGCAGTAATTCATTAGATCCCACCACACTCGTAAGTTAAACGTACTTGGCCGAGAGTAGTACTATGATGGGTGACCTTTTGATCGATCCTCCGATTGCACCCCTACTTTTTTATTTATTTTTAAAGCTATTTTTTCCCCAGGGTATAATTGATACATTAAACTAAACAAAATCATCTAGTACAACTTAGGTAATGACTTCAGGGAACCGTGAGTGCGGGTTAGTTCAATGCTCCTGTGGAAAGGAGACCAAGATATAGTAAAAAGTAAGAGAAATGAGTGAAAAACAAGGGAGGAAGTAGTTATAGAATATTCATGTACAAATGAGCACGAGAAGTTGACGGGTGAGATAATAACAGCACTAATTCATCGGATCTCGTCATCACTCTAAAGTTAAACGTACTTGGCTGAGAGTAATACTACGATGGGTGACCTTTTGATCCATCCTCCGATTGCACCCCTTCTTTTTTGCAATTTGTTGATGCTGTTTTTGCCCGTGGTTGTAATGGAAACGTTTCACTAAATAACATCCTCTAGTAGAAGTGAGGTAATGTCTTCGGAGAACCATGAGTGAGGGTTAGTTTGATGCTGTTGCGGAAACGAGACCAAGATGTTGAAAAAAATAAGAGAAATATGTGATAAAGAAGCGAGGAAGTAGTGAAAGACTATTCATGTACATATGAGCACGAGATGTAGAAGGGTGTGATCATACCAACACTAAATCATTGGATCCCATCATACTCGTAAGTTAAACGTACTTGGCCGAGATTAGTACTACAATGGATGACGTTTTGATCCATCCTCCGATTGCATCCCTTCTTTTTTATTTATTTTTATTGCTATTTTTGCCCCAGGGTGTAATGGAGACATTTAACAAAGAATCATCCTCTAGTAAAACTAAGGTAATGACTTCGGGGAACCGTGAGCGCGGGTTAGTTCAACGCTCCTGTGGAAAGGAGACCAAAATATTGTAAAAAGTAAGAGAAATGTGTAATAAAAAAGGGAGAAAGTAGTGAAAGAATATTCATGTACATATGAGCACGAGCAGTAGAAGAGTGAGATCATACAAGCAGTAATTCATTAGATCCCACCACACTCGTAAGTTAAACGTACTTGGCCGAGAGTAGTACTATGATGGGTGACCTTTTGATCGATCCTCCGATTGCACCCCTTCTTTTTTATTTATTTTTATAGCTATTTTTTCCCCAGGGTATAATTGATACATTAAACTAAACAAAATCATCTAGTACAACTTAGGTAATGACTTCAGGGAACCGTGAGTGCGGGTTAGTTCAATGCTCCTGTGGAAAGGAGACCAAGATATAGTAAAAAGTAAGAGAAATGAGTGAAAAACAAGGGAGGAAGTAGTTATAGAATATTCATGTACAAATGAGCACGAGAAGTTGACGGGTGAGATAATAACAGCACTAATTCATCGGATCTCGTCATCACTCTAAAGTTAAACGTACTTGGCTGAGAGTAATACTACGATGGGTGACCTTTTGATCCATCCTCCTATTGCACCCCTTCTTTTTTGCAATTTGTTGCTGCTGTTTTTGCCCGTGGTTGTAATGGAAACGTAACATCCTCTAGTAGAAGTGAGGTAATGTCTTCGGAGAACCATGAGTGAGGGTTAGTTTGATGCTGTTGCGGAAACGAGACCAAGATGTAGAAAAAAATAAGAGAAATATGTGATAAAGAAGCGAGGAAGTAGTGAAAGACTATTCATGTACATATGATCATGAGAAGTAGAAGGGTGCGATCATACCAACACTAAATCATTGGATCCCATCATACTCGTAAGTTAAACGTACATGGCCGAGATTAGTACTACAATGGATGAAGTTTTGATCCATCCTCCGATTGCACCCCTTCTTATTTATTTATTTTTTTTGCTATTTTTTCCCCAGGGTGTAATGGAAACATTTAACAAAGAATCATCCTCTAGTACAACTAAGGTAATGACTCCGGGGAACCGTGAGCGCGGGTTAGTTCAATGCTCTTGTGGAAAGGAGACCAAGATATAGTAAACAGAAAGAGAAATATGTAATAAACAAGGGAGGAAGTAGTGAAGGAATATTCATGTACATATGAGCACGAGAAGTAGAAGAGTGAGATCATACAAGCGGCAATTCATTAGATCCCATCACACTCGTAAGTTAAACGTACTTGGCCGAGAGTAGTACTATGATGGGTGACCTTTTGATCGATCCTCCGATTGCACCCCTTCTTTTTTATTTATTTTTATAGCTATTTTTTCCCCCAGGGTATAATTGATACATTAAACTAAACAAAATCATCTAGTACAACTTAGGTAATGACTTCAGAGTACCGTGAGTGCGGGTTAGTTCAATGCTCCTGTGGAAAGGAGACCAAGATATAGTAAAAAGTAAGACAAATGAGTGAAAAGAAGGGAAGAAGTAGTGATAGAATATTCATGTACAAATGAGCACGAGAAGTTGACGGGTAAGATAATAACAGCACTAATTCATCGGATCTCGTCATCACTCTAAAGTTAAACGTACTTGGCTGAGAGTAATACTACAATGAGTGACCTTTTAATCCATCCTCCGATTGCACCCCTTCTTTTTTGCAATTTGTTGCTGCTGTTATTTCCCGTGGTTGTAATGGAAACGTTTCACTAAATAACATCCTCTACTAGAAGTTAGGTAATGAGTTCGGGGAACCATGAGTGAGGGTTAGTTTGATGCTCTGGCGGAAACGAGACCAGGATGTTGAAAAAAATAAGAGAAATATATGATAAAGAAGCGACGAAGTAGTGAAAGACTATTCATGTACATATGAGCACGAGAAGTAGAAGGGTGATCATACCAACACTAAATCATTGGATCCCATCATACTCGTAAGTTAAACATACTTGGCCGAGATTAGTACTACAATGGATGACGTTTTGATCCATCCTCCGATTGCATCCCTTCTTTTTTATTTATTTTTATTGCTATTTTTGTCCCAGGGTGTAATGGAGACATTTAACAAAGAATCATCCTCTAGTACAACTAAGGTAATGACTTCGGGGAACCGTGAGCGCGGGTTAGTTCAACGCTCCTGTGGAAAGGAGACCAAAATATTGGAAAAAATAAGAGAAATATGTAATAAAAAAGGGAGAAAGTAGTGAAAGAATATTCATGTACATATGAGCACGAGCAGTAGAAGAGTGAGATCATACAAGCAGTAATTCATTAGATCCCACCACACTCGTAAGTTAAACGTACTTGGCCGAGAGTAGTACTATGATGGGTGACCTTTTGATCGATCCTCCGATTGCACCCCTTCTTTTTTATTTATTTTTAAAGCTATTTTTTCCCCAGGGTATAATTGATACATTAAACTAAACAAAATCATCTAGTACAACTTAGGTAATGACTTCGGGGAACCGTGAGTGCGGGTTAGTTCAATGCTCCCGTGGAAAGGAGACCAAGATATAGTAAAAAGTAAGAGAAATGAGTGAAAAACAAGGGAGGAAGTAGTTATAGAATATTCATGTACAAATGAGCACGAGAAGTTGACGGGTGAGATAATAACAAGCACTAATTCATCGGATCTCGTCATCACTCTAAAGTTAAACGTACTTGGCTGAGAGTAATACTACGATGGGTGACCTTTTGATCCATCCTCCTATTGCACCCCTTCTTTTTTGCAATTTGTTGCTGCTGTTTTTGCCCGTGGTTGTAATGGAAACGTAACATCCTCTAGTAGAAGTGAGGTAATGTCTTCGGAGAACCATGAGTGAGGGTTAGTTTGATCTCGTTGCGGAAACGAGACCAAGATGTAGAAAAAAATAAGAGAAATATGTGATAAAGAAGCGAGGAAGTAGTGAAAGACTATTCATGTACATATGATCATGAGAAGTAGAAGGGTGCGATCATACCAACACTAAATCATTGGATCCCATCATACTCGTAAGTTAAACGTACATGGCCGAGATTAGTACTACAATGGATGAAGTTTTGATCCATCCTCCGATTGCACCCCTTCTTATTTATTTATTTTTTTTGCTATATTTTTCCCCAGGGTGTAATGGAAACATTTAACAAAGAATCATCCTCTAGTACAACTAAGGTAATGACTTCGGGGAACCGTGAGCGCGGGTTAGTTCAATGCTCTTGTGGAAAGGAGACCAAGATATAGTAAACAGAAAGAGAAATATGTAATAAACAAGGGAGGAAGTAGTGAAGGAATATTCATGTACATATGAGCACGAGAAGTAGAAGAGTGAGATCATACAAGCAGCAATTCATTAGATCCCATCACACTCGTAAGTTAAACGTACTTGGCCGAGAGTAGTACTATGATGGGTGACCTTTTGATCGATCCTCCGATTGCACCCCTTCTTTTTTATTTATTTTTATAGCTATTTTTTCCCCAGGGTATAATTGATACATTAAACTAAACAAAATCATCTAGTACAACTTAGGTAATGACTTCAGAGTACCGTGAGTGCGGGTTAGTTCAATGCTCCTGTGGAAAGGAGACCAAGATATAGTAAAAAGTAAGACAAATGAGTGAAAAGAAGGGAAGAAGTAGTGATAGAATATTCATGTACAAATGAGCACGAGAAGTTGACGGGTAAGATAATAACAGCACTAATTCATCGGATCTCGTCATCACTCTAAAGTTAAACGTACTTGGCTGAGAGTAATACTACAATGAGTGACCTTTTAATCCATCCTCCGATTGCACCCCTTCTTTTTTGCAATTTGTTGCTGCTGTTATTTCCCGTGGTTGTAATGGAAACGTTTCACTAAATAACATCCTCTACTAGAAGTTAGGTAATGAGTTCGGGGAACCATGAGTGAGGGTTAGTTTGATGCTCTGGCGGAAACGAGACCAGGATGTTGAAAAAAATAAGAGAAATATATGATAAAGAAGCGACGAAGTAGTGAAAGACTATTCATGTACATATGAGCACGAGAAGTAGAAGGGTGATCATACCAACACTAAATCATTGGATCCCATCATACTCGTAAGTTAAACATACTTGGCCGAGATTAGTACTACAATGGATGACGTTTTGATCCATCCTCCGATTGCATCCCTTCTTTTTATTTATTTTTATTGCTATTTTTGTCCCAGGGTGTAATGGAGACATTTAACAAAGAATCATCCTCTAGTACAACTAAGGTAATGACTTCGGGGAACCGTGAGCGCGGGTTAGTTCAACGCTCCTGTGGAAAGGAGACCAAAATATTGGAAAAAATAAGAGAAATATGTAATAAAAAAGGGAGAAAGTAGTGAAAGAATATTCATGTACATATGAGCACGAGCAGTAGAAGAGTGAGATCATACAAGCAGTAATTCATTAGATCCCACCACACTCGTAAGTTAAACGTACTTGGCCGAGAGTAGCACTATGATGGGTGACCTTTTGATCCATCCTCTGATTGGACCCCTTCTTTTTTCTTTATTTTTATAGCTATTTTTGCCCCAGGGTGTAATTGAAACATTAAACCAAACAAAATCATCTAGTACAACTTAGGTAATGACTTTAGGGAACCGTGAGTGCGGGTTAGTTCAATGGTCCTGTCGAAAGGAGACCAAGATATAGGTAAAAGTAAGAGAAATGAGTGAAAAACAAGGGAGGAAGTAGTGATAATATATTCATGTACAAATGAGCACGAGAAGTAGACGGGTAAGATAATAACAGCACTAATTCATCGGATCTCGTCATCACTCTAAAGTTAAACGTACTTGGCTGAGAGTAGTACTACGATGGGTGACCTTTTGATCCATCCTCCGATTGCACCCCTTCTTTTTTGCAATTTGTTGCTGCTGCTGTTTTTGCCCGTGGTTGTAATTGAAACGTTTCACTAAATAACATCCTCTAGTAGAAGTGAGGTAATGTCTTCGGAGAACCATGAGTGAGGGTTAGTTTGATCTTTGTTGCGGAAACGAGACCAAGATGTAGAAAAAAATAAGAGAAATATGTGATAAAGAAGCGAGGAAGTAGTGAAAGACTATTCATGGACATATGATCATGAGAAGTAGAAGGGTGCGATCATACCAATACTAAATCATTGGATCCCATCATACTCGTAAGTTAAACGAACTTGGCCGAGATTAGTACTACAATGGATGACGTTTTGATCCATCCTCCGATTGCACCCCTTGTTTTTTATTTATTTTTATTGCTATTTTTCCCTGGGTGTAATGGAAATATATAACAAAGAATTATCCTCTAGTACACCTAAGGTAATGACTTCGGGGAACCGTGAGCGCGGGTTAGTTCAATGCTGCTGTGGAAAGGATACCAAGATATAGTAAAAAGTAAGAGAAATGTGTAATAAAGAAGGGAGGAAGTAGTGAAAGACTATTCATGTACATATGAGCACGAGAAATAGAAGAGTGAGATCATACAAGCAGCACTTCATTAGATCCCATCACACTCGTAAGTTAAACGTACTTGGCCGAGAGTAGTACTATGATGGGTGACCTTTTGTTCGATCCTCCGATTGCACCCCTTCTTTTTTATTTATTTTTATTGCCTTTTTTGCCCCAGGGTATAATTGAATCATTAAACTAAACAAAATCATCTAGTACAACTTAGGTAATGACTTCGGGGAATCGTGAGTGCAGGTTAGTTCAATGCTCATGTCGAAAGGAGACCAAGATATAGGTAAAAGTAAGAGAAATGAGTGAAAAACAAGGGAGGAAGTAGTGATAATATATTCATGTACAAATGAGCACGAGAAGTAGACGGGTAAGATAATAACAGCACTATTTCATTGGATGTCGTCAGCACTCGGAAGTTAAACTTACTTGGCTGAGAGTAGTACTATGATGGGTGACCTTTTGATCCATCCTCTGATTGCACCCCCTTCTTTTTTATTTGCTTTTAATGCTATTTTGCCCCAGGGTGTAATGGAAACATTTAACAAAGAATCATCCTCTAGTACAACTAAGGTAATGACTTCGGGGAACCGTGAGCGCGGGTTTGTTCAATGCTCCTATGGAAAGGAGACCAAGATATAGTAAAAAGTAAGAGAAATGTGTAATAAAGAAGGGAGGAAGTAGTGAAAGACTATTCATGTACATATAAGCACGAGAAGTATAAGACTGAGATCATACAAGCAATAATTCATTAGATCCCATCACACTAGTAAGTTAAACGTACTTGGCCGAGAGTAGTACTATGATGGGTGACCTTTTGATCCATCCTCCGTTTGCACCCTTTCTTTTTTATTTATTTTTATTGCTATTTTTTCCCCAGGGTGTAATTGAAACATTAAACTAAACAAAATCATCTAGTACAACTTATGTAATGACTTCGGGGAACCGTGAGTGCGGGTTTGTTCAATGCTCCTGTGGAAAGGAGACCAAAATATCGTAAAAAGTAAGAGAAATGAGTGAAAAACAAAGGAGGAAGTAGTGATAAAATATTCATGTACAAATGAGCACGAGAAGTAGTCGGGTAAGATAATAACAACACTATTTCATTGGATATCGACGGCACTCTGAAGTTAAACGTACTTGGCTGATAGTAGTACTACGATGGGTGACCTTTCGATCCATCCTCCGATTGCACCCCTTCTTTTTTTGCATTTTGTTGCTGCTGTTTTTTCCCTGGTTTGTAATGGAAACGTTTCACTAAATAACATCCTCTAGTAGAAGTGAGGTAATGTCTTCGGAGAACCATGAGTGAGGGTTAGTTTGATGCTCTTGCGGAAACGAAACCAAGATGTAGAAAAAAATAAGAGAAATATGTGATAATGAAGTGAGGAAGTAGTGAAAGACTATTCATGTACATAATAGCATGAGAAGTAGAAGGGTGCGATCATACCAACACTAAATCATTGGATTCCATCATACTCGTAAATTAAACGTACTTGGCCGAGATTAGTACTACAATGGATGACGTTTTGCTCCATCCTCCGATTGCACCCCTTCTTTTTTTTTTTTATTGCTATTTTTTCCCCAGGGTGTAATGGAAATATTTAACAAAGAATCATCCATAGTACAACTATGGTAATGACTTCGGGGAACCGTGAGCGCGGGTTAGTTCAATGCTCCTGTGGAAAGGAGACCAAGATATAGTAAAAAGTAAGAGAAATGTGTAATAAAGAAGGGAGGAAGTAGTGAAAGACTATTCATGTACATATGAGCATGAGAAGTAGAAGAGTGAGATAAAACAAGCAGTAATTCATTAGATCCCATCACACTCGTAAGTTAAACGTACTTGGCCGAGAGTAGTACTATGATGGGTGACCGTTTGATCCATCCTCCGATTGCACCCCTTCTTTTTTATTTATTTTTATTGCTATTTTTGCACCAGGTTGTAATTGAAACATTAAACTAAACAAAATCATCTAGTACAACTTAGGTAATGACTTCGGGGAACCGTGATTAGTTCAGTGCTCCTGTGGAAAGCAGACCAAGATATAGTAAAAAGTAAGAGAAATGAGTGAAAAACAAGGGAAGAAGTAGTGATAGAATATTCATGTACAAATGAGCACGAGAAGTTGACGGGTAAGATAATAACAGCACTAATTCATCGGATCTCGTCATCACTCTAAAGTTAAACGTACTTGGCTGAGAGTAATACTACGATGGGTGACCTTTTGATCCATCCTCCGATTGCACCCCTTCTTTTTTGCAATTTGTTGCTGCTGTTTTTGCCCGGGGTTGTAATGGAAACTTTTCACTAAATAACATCCTCTAGTAGAAGTTAGGTAATGACTTCGGGGAACCATGAGTGAGGGTTAGTTCGATGCTCTTGCAGAAACGAGACCAAGATGTAGAAAAAAATAAGAGAAATATTTGATAAAGCAACGAGGAAGTAGTGAAAGACTATTCATGTACATATGAGCACGAGAAGTAGAAGGGTGCAATCATACCAACAGTAAATCATTGGATCCCATTATACTCGTAAGTTAAACGTACTTGGCCGAGATTAGTACTGCAATGGATGACGTTTCGATCCATCCTCCGATTGCACCCCTTGTTTTTTCTTTATTTTTATTGCTATTTTGCCCAAGGGTGTAATGGAAACATTTAACAAAGAATCATCCTCTAGTACAAATAAGGTAATAACATCGGGGAACCGTGAGCGCGGGTTTGTTCAATGCTCCTGTGGAAAGGAGACCAAGATGTAGTAAAAAGTAAGAGAAATGAGTGAAAAACAAGGGAAGAAGTAGTGATAGAATATTCATGTACAAATGAGCACGAGAAGTTGACGGGTAAGATAATAACAGCACTAATTCATCGGATCTCGTCATCACTCTAAAGTTAAACGTACTTGGCTGAGAGTAATACTACGATGGGTAACCTTTTGATCCATCCTCCGATTGCACCCCTTCTTTTTTGCAATTTGTTGCTGCTGTTTTTGCCCGTGGTTGTAATGGAAACGTTTCACTAAATAACATCCTCTAGTAGAAGTGAGGTAATGTCTTCGGAGAACCATGAGTGAGGGTTAGTTTGATGCTTGTTGCGGAAACGAGACCAAGATGTAGAAAAAAATAAGAGAAATATGTGATAAAGAAGCGAGGAAGTAGTGAAAGACTATTCATGTACATATGATCATGAGAAGTAGAAGGGTGCGATCATACCAACACTAAATCATTGGATCCCATCATACTCGTAAGTTAAACGTACATGGCCGAGATTAGTACTACAATGGATGAAGTTTTGATCCATCCTCCGATTGCACCCTTTCTTATTTATTTATTTTTTTTGCTATTTTTTCCCCAGGGTGTAATGGAAACATTTAACAAAGAATCATCCTCTAGTACAACTAAGGTAATGACTTCGGGGAACCGTGAGCGCGGGTTAGTTCAATGCTCTTGTGGAAAGGAGACCAAGATATAGTAAACGAAAGAGAAATATGTAATAAACAAGGGAGGAAGTAGTGAAAGAATATTCATGTACATATGAGCACGAGAAGTAGAAGAGTGAGATCATACAAGCAGCAATTCATTAGATCCCATCACACTCGTAAGTTAAACGTACTTGGCCGAGAGTAGTACTATGATGGGTGACCTTTTGATCGATCCTCCGATTGCACCCCTTCTTTTTTATTTATTTTTTATAGCTATTTTTTTCCCCGGGTATAATTGATACATTAAACTAAACAAAATCATCTAGTACAACTTAGGTAATGACTTCAGGGAACCGTGAGTGCGTGTTAGTTCAATGCTCCTGTGGAAAGGAGACCAAGATATAGTAAAAAGTAAGAGAAATGAGTGAAAAACAAGGGAAGAAGTAGTGATAGAATATTCATGTACAAATGAGCACGAGAAGTTGACGTGTAAGATAATAACAAGCACTAATTCATCGGATCTCGTCATCACTCTAAAGTTAAACGTACTTGGCTGAGAGTAATACTACGATGGGTGACCTTTTGATCCATCCTCCGATTGCACCCCTTCTTTTTTGCAATTTGTTGCTGCTGTTTTTGCCCGTGGTTGTAATGGAAACGTTTCACTAAATAACATCCTCTAGTAGAAGTGAGGTAATGTCTTCGGAGAACCATGAGTGAGGGTTAGTTTGATGCTGTTGCGGAAACGAGACCAAGATGTAGAAAAAAATAAGAGAAATATGTGATAAAGAAGCGAGGAAGTAGTGAAAGACTATTCATGTACATATGATCATGAGAAGTAGAAGGGTGCGATCATACCAACACTAAATCATTGGATCCCATCATACTCGTAAGTTAAACGTACATGGCCGAGATTAGTACTACAATGGATGAAGATTTGATCCATCCTCCGATTGCACCCCTTCTTATTTATTTATTTTTTTTGCTATTTTTTCCCCAGGGTGTAATGGAGACATTTAACAAAGAATCATCCTCTAGTACAACTAAGGTAATGACTTCGGGGAACCGTGAGCGCGGGTTAGTTCAATGCTCTTGTGGAAAGGAGACCAAGATATAGTAAACAGAAAGAGAAATATGTAATAAACAAGGGAGGAAGTAGTGAAAGAATATTCATGTACATATGAGCACGAGAAGTAGAAGAGTGAGATCATACAAGCAGCAATTCATTAGATCCCATCACACTCGTAAGTTAAACGTACTTGGCCGAGAGTAGTACTATGATGGGTGACCTTTTGATCGATCCTCCGATTGCACCCCTTCTTTTTTATTTATTTTTTATAGCTATTTTTTCCCCAGGGTATAATTGATACATTAAACTAAACAAAATCATCTAGTACAACTTAGGTAATGACTTCAGGGAACCGTGAGTGCGGGTTAGTTCAATGCTCCTGTGGAAAGGAGACCAAGATATAGTAAAAAGTAAGAGAAATGAGTGAAAAACAAGGGAAGAAGTAGTGATAGAATATTCATGTACAAATGAGCACGAGAAGTTGACGGGTAAGATAATAACAGCACTAATTCATCGGATCTCGTCATCACTCTAAAGTTAAACGTACTTGGCTGAGAGTAATACTACGATGGGTGACCTTTTGATCCATCCTCCGATTGCACCCCTTCTTTTTTGCAATTTGTTGCTGCTGTTTTTGCCCGTGGTTGTAATGGAAACGTTTCACTAAATAACATCCTCTAGTAGAAGTGAGGTAATGTCTTCGGAGAACCATGAGTGAGGGTTAGTTTGATGCTGTTGCGGAAACGAGACCAAGATGTAGAAAAAAATAAGAGAAATATGTGATAAAGAAGCGAGGAAGTAGTGAAAGACTATTCATGTACATATGATCATGAGAAGTAGAAGGGTGCGATCATACCAACACTAAATCATTGGATCCCATCATACTCGTAAGTTAAACGTACATGGCCGAGATTAGTACTACAATGGATGAAGATTTGATCCATCCTCCGATTGCACCCCTTCTTATTTATTTATTTTTTTTGCTATTTTTTCCCCCAGGGTGTAATGGAGACATTTAACAAAGAATCATCCTCTAGTACAACTAAGGTAATGACTTCGGGGAACCGTGAGCGCGGGTTAGTTCAATGCTCTTGTGGAAAGGAGACCAAGATATAGTAAACAGAAAGAGAAATATGTAATAAACAAGGGAGGAAGTAGTGAAAGAATATTCATGTACATATGAGCACGAGAAGTAGAAGAGTGAGATCATACAAGCAGCAATTCATTAAATCCCATCACACTCGTAAGTTAAACGTACTTGGCCGAGAGTAGTACTATGATGGGTGACCTTTTGATCGATCCTCCGATTGCACCCCTTCTTTTTTATTTATTTTTATAGCTATTTTTTCCCCAGGGTATAATTGATACATTAAACTAAACAAAATCATCTAGTACAACTTAGGTAATGACTTCGAGGGAACCGTGAGTGCGGGTTAGTTCAATGCTCCCGTGGAAAAGGAGACCAAGATATAGTAAAAAGTAAGAGAAATGAGTGAAAAACAAGGGAAGAAGTAGTGATAGAATATTCATGTACAAATGAGCACGAGAAGTTGACGGGTAAGATAATAACAACACTAATTCATCGGATCTCGTCATCACTCTAAAGTTAAACGTACTTGGCTGAGAGTAATACTACAATGAGTGACCTTTTAATCCATCCTCCGATTGCACCCCTTCTTTTTTGCAATTTGTTGCTGCTGTTATTTCCCGTGGTTGTAATGGAAACGTTTCACTAAATAACATCCTCTACTAGAAGTTAGGTAATGACTTCGGGGAACCATGAGTGAGGGTTAGTTTGATGCTCTGGCGGAAACGAGACCAGGATATTGAAAAAAATAAGAGAAATATGTGATAAAGAAGCGACAAAGTAGTGAAAGACTATTCATGTACATATGAGCACGAGAAGTAGAAGGGTGTGATCATACCAACACTAAATCATTGGATCCCATCATACTCGTAAGTTAAACGTACTTGGCCGAGATTAGTACTACAATGGATGACGTTTTGATCCATCCTCCGATTGCATCCCTTCTTTTTTATTTATTTTTATTGCTATTTTTGTCCCAGGGTGTAATGGAGACATTTAACAAAGAATCATCCTCTAGTACAACTAAGGTAATGACTTCGGGGAACCGTGAGCGCGGGTTAGTTCAACGCTCCTGTGGAAAGGAGACCAAAATATTGTAAAAAGTAAGAGAAATGTGTAATAAAAAAGGGAGAAAGTAGTGAAAGAATACTCATGTACATATGAGCACGAGAAGTAGAAGAGTGAGATCATACAAGCAGCAATTCAATAGATCCCATCACACTCGTAAGTTAAACATACTTGGCCGAGAGTAGTACTATGATGGGTGACCTTTTGATCGATCCTCCGATTGCACCCCTTCTTTTTTATTTATTTTTATAGCTATTTTTTCCCCAGGGTATAATTGATACATTAAACTAAACAAAATCATCTACTACAACTTAGGTAATGACTTCAGGGAACCGTGAGTGCGGGTTAGTTCAATGCACCTGTGGAAAGGAGACCAAGATATAGTAAAAAGTAAGAGAAATGAGTGAAAAACAAGGGAGGAAGTAGTGATAATATATTCATGTACAAATGAGCACGAGAAGTAGACGGGTAAGATAATAACATCACTAATTCATCGGATCTCGTCATCACTCTAAAGTTAAACGTACTTGGCTGAGAGTAGTACTACGATGGGTGACCTTTTGATCCATCCTCCGATTGCACCCCTTCTTTTTTGCAATTCGTTGCTGCTGTTTTTGCCCGTGGTTGTAATTGAAACGTTTCACTAAATAACATCCTCTAGTAGAAGTGAGGTAATGTCTTCAGAGAACCATGAGTGAGGGTTAGTTTGATGCTGTTGCGGAAACGAGACCAAGATGTAGAAAAAAATAAGAGAAATATGTGATAAAAAAGCGAGGAAGTAGTGAAAGACTATTCATGTACATATGATCATGAGAAGTAGAAGGGTGCGATCATACCAATACTAAATCATTGGATCCCATCATACTCGTAAGTTAAACGAACTTGGCCGAGATTAGTACTACAATGGATGACGTTTTGATCCATCCTCCGATTGCACCCCTTCTTTTTTATTTATTTTTATTGCTATTTTTCCCTGGGTGTAATGGAAATATATAACAAAGAATTATCCTCTAGTACAACTAAGGTAATGACTTCGGGGAACCGTGAGCGCGGGTTAGTTTAATGCTCCTGTGGAAAGGATACCAAGATATAGTAAAAAGTAAGAGAAATGTGTAATAAAGAAGGGAGGAAGTAGTGAAAGACTATTCATGTACATATGAGCACGAGAAATAGAAGAGTGAGATCATACAAGAAGCACTTCATTAGATCCCATCACACTCGTAAGTTAAACGTACTTGGCCGAGAGTAGTACTATGATGGGTGACCTTTTGATCGATCCTCCGATTGCACCCCTTCTTTTTTATTTATTTTTATTGCCTTTTTTGCCCCAGGGTATAATTGAAACATTAAACTAAACAAAATCATCTAGTACAACTTAGGTAATGACTTCGGGGAATCGTGAGTGCGGGTTAGTTCAATGCTCCTGTCGAAAGGAGACCAAGATATAGGTAAAAGTAAGAGAAATGAGTGAAAAACAAGGGAGGAAGTAGTGATAATATATTCATGTACAAATGAGCACGAGAAGTAGACGGGTAAGATAATAACAGCACTATTTCATTGGATGTCGTCAGCACTCGGAAGTTAAACTTACTTGGCTGAGAGTAGTACTATGATGGGTGACCTTCTGATCCATCCTCTGATTGCACCCCTTCTTTTTTATTTGCTTTTAATGCTATTTTGCCCCAGGGTGTAATGGAAACATTTAACAAAGAATCATCCTCTAGTACAACTAAGGTAATGACTTCGGGGAACCGTGAGCGCGGGTTTATTCAATGCTCATGTGGAAAGGAGACCAAGATATAGTAAAAAGTAAGAGAAATGTGTAATAAAGAAGGGAGGAAGTAGTGAAAGACTTTTCATGTACATATAAGCACGAGAAGTATAAGACTGAGATCATACAAGCAGTAATTCATTAGATCCCATCACACTAGTAAGTTAAACGTACTTGGCCGAGAGTAGTACTATGGTGGGTGACCTTTTGATCCATCCTCCGTTTGCACCCCTTCTTTTTTATTTATTTTTATTGCTATTTTTTCCCCAGGGTGTAATTGAAACATTAAACTAAACAAAATCATCTAGTACAACTTATGTAATGACTTCGGGCAACCGTGAGTGCGGGTTTGTTCAATGCTCCTGTGGAAAGGAGACCAAAATATCGTAAAAAGTAAGAGAAATGAGTGAAAAACAAAGGCGGAAGTAGTGATAAAATATTCATGTACAAATGAGCACGAGAAGTAGTCGGGTAAGATAATCACAACACTATTTCATTGGATATCGACGGCACTCTGAAGTTAAACGTACTTGGCTGAGAGTAGTACTACGATGGGTGACCTTTCGATCCATCCTCCGATTGCACCCCTTCTTTTTTGCATTTTGTTGCTGCTGTTTTTTCTCGGGTTTGTAATGGAAACGTTTCACTAAATAACATCCTCTAGTAGAAGTAAGGTAATGTCTTCGGAGAACCATGAGTGAGGGTTAGTTTGATGCTCTTGCGGAAACGAAACCAAGATGTTGAAAAAAATAAGAGAAATATGTGATAAAGAAGTGAGGAAGTAGTGAAAGACTATTCATGTACATAATAGCATGAGAAGTAGAAGGGTGCGATCATACCAACACTAAATCATTGGATTCCATCATACTCGTAAATTAAACGTACTTGGCCGAGATTAGTTCTACAATGGATGACGTTTTGATCCATCCTCCGATTGCACCCCTTCTTATTTATTTATTTTTATTGCTATTTTTTCCCCAGGGTGTAATGGAAACATTTAACAAAGAATCATCCTCTAGTACAACTAAGGTAATGACTTCGGGGAACCGTGAGCGCGGGTTAGTTCAATGCTCCTGTGGAAAGGAGACCAAGATATAGTAAACAGAAAGAGAAATATGTAATAAAAAAGGGAGGAAGTAGTGAAAGAATATTCATGTACATATGAGCACGAGAAGTAGAAGAGTGAGATCATAGAAGCAGCAATTCATTAGATCCCATCACACTCGTAAGTTAAACGTACTTGGCCGAGAGTAGTACTATGATGGGTGACCTTTTGATCGATCCTCCGATTGCACCCCTTCTTTTTTATTTATTTTTATAGCTATTTTTTTCCCCAGGGTATAATTGATACATTAAACTAAACAAAATCATCTAGTACAACTTAGGTAATGACTTCAGGGAACCGTGAGTGCGGGTTAGTTCAATGCTCCTATGGAAAGGAGACCAAGATATAGTAAAAAGTAAGAGAAATGAGTGAAAAACAAGGGAAGAAGTAGTGATAGAATATTCATGTACAAATGAGCACGAGAAGTTGACGGGTAAGATAATAACAGCACTAATTCATCGGATCTCGTCATCACTCTAAAGTTAAACGTACTTGGCTGAGAGTAATACTACAATGAGTGACCTTTTAATCCATCCTCCGATTGCACCCCTTTTTTTTGCAATTTGTTGCCTTTGTTATTTCCCGTGGTTGTAATGGAAACGTTTCACTAAATAACATCCTCTACTAGAAGTTAGGTAATGACTTCGGGGAACCATGAGTGAGGGTTAGTTTGATGCTCTGGCGGAAACGAGACAAGGATGTTGAAAAAAATAAGAGAAATATGTGATAAAGAAGCGACGAAGTAGTGAAAGACTATTCATGTACATATGAGCACGAGAAGTAGAAGGGTGTGATCATACCAACACTAAATCATTGGATCCCATCATACTCGTAAGTTAAACGTACTTGGCCGAGATTAGTACTACAATGGATGACGTTTTGATCCATCCTCCGATTGCATCCCTTCTTTTTTATTTATTTTTATTGCTATTTTTGTCCCATGGTGTAATGGAGACATTTAACAAAGAATCATCCTCTAGTACAACTAAGGTAATGACTTCAGGGAACCGTGAGCGCGGGTTAGTTCAACGCTCCTATGGAAAGGAGACCAAAATATTGTAAAAAGTAAGAGAAATGTGTAATAAAAAAGGGAGAAAGTAGTGAAAGAATATTCATGTACATATGAGCACGAGAAGTAGAAGAGTGAGATCATACAAGCAGCAATTCATTAGATCCCATCACACTCGTAAGTTAAACGTACTTGGCCGAGAGTAGTACTATGATGGGTGACCTTTTGATCGATCCTCCGATTGCACCCCTTCTTTTTTATTTATTTTTATAGCTATTTTTTCCCCAGGGTATAATTGATACATTAAACTAAACAAAATCATCTAGTACAACTTAGGTAATGACTTCAGGGAACCGTGAGTGCGGGTTAGTTCAATGCTCTAGTAAAAAGTAAGAGAAATGAGTGAAAACAAGGGAGGAAGTAGTGATAATATATTCATGTACAAATGAGCACGAGAAGTAGACGGGTAAGATAATAACAGCACTAATTCATCGGATCTCGTCATCACTCTAAAGTTAAACGTACTTGGCTGAGAGTAGTACTACGATGGGTGACCTTTTGATCCATCCTCCGATTGCACCCCTTCTTTTTTGCAATTTGTTGCTGCTGTTTTTGCCCGTGGTTGTAATTGAAACGTTTCACTAAATAACATCCTCTAGTAGAAGTGAGGTAATGTCTTCGGAGAACCATGAGTGAGGGTTAGTTTGATGCTGTTGCGGAAACGAGACCAAGATGTAGAAAAAAATAAGAGAAATATGTGATAAAGAAGCGAGGAAGTTGTGAAAGACTATTCATGTACATATGATCATGAGAAGTAGAAGGGTGCGATCATACCAATACTAAATCATTGGATCCCATCATACTCGTAAGTTAAACGAACTTGGCCGAGATTAGTACTACAATGGATGACGTTTTGATCCATCCTCCGATTGCACCCCTTCTTTTTTATTTATTTTTATTGCTATTTTTCCCTGGGTGTAATGGAAATATATAACAAAGAATTATCGTCTAGTACAACTAAGGTAATGACTTCGGGGAACCGTGAGCGCGGGTTAGTTTAATGCTCTCGTGGAAAGGATACCAAGATATAGTAAAAAGTAAGAGAAATGTGTAATAAAGAAGGGAGGAAGTAGTGAAAGACTATTCATGTACATATGAGCACGAGAAATAGAAGAGTGAGATCATACAAGCAGCACTTTATTAGATCCCATCACACTCGTAAGTTAAACGTACTTGGCCGAGAGTAGTACTATGATGGGTGACCTTTTGATCAATCCTCCGATTGCACCCCTTCTTTTTTATTTATTTTTATTGCCTTTTTTGCCCCAGGGTATAATTGAAACATTAAACTAAACAAAATCATCTAGTACAACTTAGGTAATGACTTCGGGGAATCGTGAGTGCGGGTTAGTTCAATGCTCCTGTCGAAAGGAGACCAAGATATAGGTAAAAGTAAGAGAAATGAGTGAAAAACAAGGGAGGAAGTAGTGATAATATATTCATGTACAAATGAGCACGAGAAGTAGACGGGTAAGATAATAACAGGACTATTTCATTGGATGTCGTCAGCACTCGGAAGTTAAACTTACTTGGCTGAGAGTAGTACTATGATGGGTGACCTTCTGATCCATCCTCTGATTGCACCCCTTCTTTTTTATTTGCTTTTAATGCTATTTTGCCCCAGGGTGTAATGGAAGCATTTAACAAAGAATCATCCTCTAGTACAACTAAGGTAATGACTTCGGGGAACCGTGAGCGCGGGTTTGTTCAATGCTCCTGTGGAAAGGAGACCAAGATATAGTAAAAAGTAAGAGAAATGTGTAATAAAGAAGGGAGGAAGTAGTGAAAGACTATTCATGTACATATAAGCACGAGAAGTATAAGACTGAGATCATACAAGCAGTAATTCATTAGATCCCATCACACTAGTAAGTTAAACGTACTTGGCCGAGAGTAGTACTATGATGGGTGACCTTTTGATCCATCCTCCGTTTGCACCCCTTCTTTTTTATTTATTTTTATTGCTATTTTTTCCACAGGGTGTAATTGAAACATTAAACTAAACAAAATCATCTAGTACAACTTATGTAATGACTTCGGGCAACCGTGAGTGCGGGTTTGTTCAATGCTCCTGTGGAAAGGAGACCAAAATATCGTAAAAAGTAAGAGAAATGAGTGAAAAACAAAGGCGGAAGTAGTGATAAAATATTCATGTACAAATGAGCACGAGAAGTTGACGGGTAAGATAATAACAGCACTAATTCATCGGATCTCGTCATCACTCTAAAGTTAAACGTACTTGGCTGAGAGTAATACTACAATGAGTGACCTTTTAATCCATCCTCCGATTGCACCCCTTTTTTTTGCAATTTGTTGCTGCTGTTATTTCCCGTGGTTGTAATGGAAACGTTTCACTAAATAACATCCTCTACTAGAAGTTAGGTAATGACTTCGGGGAACCATGAGTGAGGGTTAGTTTGATGCTCTGGCGGAAACGAGACCAGGATGTTGAAAAAAATAAGAGAAATATGTGATAAAGAAGCGACGAAGTAGTGATAGACTATTCATGTACATATGAGCACGAGAAGTAGAAGGGTGTGATCATACCAACACTAAATCATTGGATCCCATCATACTCGTAAGTTAAACGTACTTGGCCGAGATTAGTACTACAATGGATGACGTTTTGATCCATCCTCCGATTGCATCCCTTCTTTTTTATTTATTTTTATTGCTATTTTTGTCCCATGGTGTAATGGAGACATTTAACAAAGAATCATCCTCTAGTACAACTAAGGTAATGACTTCAGGGAACCGTGAGCGCGGGTTAGTTCAACGCTCCTATGGAAAGGAGACCAAAATATTGTAAAAAGTAAGAGAAATGTGTAATAAAAAAGGGAGAAAGTAGTGAAAGAATATTCATGTACATATGAGCACGAGAAGTAGAAGAGTGAGATCATACAAGCAACAATTCATTAGATCCCATCACACTCGTAAGTTAAACGTACTTGGCCGAGAGTAGTACTATGATGGGTGACCTTTTGATCGATCCTCCGATTGCACCCCTTCTTTTTTATTTATTTTTATAGCTATTTTTTCCTCAGGGTATAATTGATACATTAAACTAAACAAAATCATCTAGTACAACTTAGGTAATGACTTCAGGGAACCGTGAGTGCGGGTTAGTTCAATGCTCCTGTGGAAAGGAGACCAAGATATAGTAAAAAGTAAGAGAAATGAGTGAAAAACAAGGGAGGAAGTAGTGATAATATATTCATGTACAAATGAGCACGAGAAGTAGACGGGTAAGATAATAACAGCACTAATTCATCGGATCTCGTCATCACTCTAAAGTTAAACGTACTTGGCTGAGAGTAGTACTACGATGGGTGACCTTTTGATCCATCCTCCGATTGCACCCCTTCTTTTTTGCAATTTGTTGCTGCTGTTTTTGCCAGTGGTTGTAATTGAAACGTTTCACTAAATAACATCCTCTAGTAGAATTGAGGTAATGTCTTCGGAGAACCATGAGTGAGGGTTAGTTTGATGCTGTTGCGGAAACGAGACCAAGATGTAGAAAAAAATAAGAGAAATATGTGATAAAGAAGCGAGGAAGTTGTGAAAGACTATTCATGTACATATGATCATGAGAAGTAGAAGGGTGCGATCATACCAATACTAAATCATTGGATCCCATCATACTCGTAAGTTAAACGAACTTGGCCGAGATTAGTACTACAATGGATGACGTTTTGATCCATCCTCCGATTGCACCCCTTCTTTTTTATTTATTTTTATTGCTATTTTTCCCTGGGTGTAATGGAAATATATAACAAAGAATTATCCTCTAGTACAACTAAGGTAATGACTTCGGGGAACCGTGAGCGCGGGTTAGTTTAATGCTCCTGTGGAAAGGATACCAAGATATAGTAAAAAGTAAGAGAAATGTGTAATAAAGAAGGGAGGAAGTAGTGAAAGACTATTCATGTACATATGAGCACGAGAAATAGAAGAGTGAGATCATACAAGCAGCACTTCATTAGATCCCATCACACTCGTAAGTTAAACGTACTTGGCCGAGAGTAGTACTATGATGGGTGACCTTTTGATCGATCCTCCGA
Source organism: Linum usitatissimum (assembly GCA_030674075.2). Taxonomy (NCBI): domain Eukaryota; kingdom Viridiplantae; phylum Streptophyta; class Magnoliopsida; order Malpighiales; family Linaceae; genus Linum; species Linum usitatissimum. The sequence continues at coordinate 3,204,283 of JAUJYP020000708.1, forward strand.
TTGCACCCCTTCTTTTTTATTTATTTTTATTGCCTTTTTTGCCCCAGGGTATAATTGAAACATTAAACTAAACAAAATCATCTAGTACAACTTAGGTAATGACTTCGGGGAATCGTGAGTGCGGGTTAGTTCAATGCTCCTGTCGAAAGGAGACAAAGATATAGGTAAAAGTAAGAGAAATGAGTGAAAAACAAGGGAGGAAGTAGTGATAATATATTCATGTACAAATGAGCACGAGAAGTAGACGGGTAAGATAATAACGGGACTATTTCATTGGATGTCGTCGGCACTCGGAAGTTAAACTTACTTGGGCGAGAGTAGTACTATGATGGGTGACCTTCGATCCATCCTCTGATTGCACCCCTTCTTTTTTATTTGCTTTTAATGCTATTTTGCCCCAGGGTGTAATGGAAGCATTTAACAAAGAATCATCCTCTAGTACAACTAAGGTAATGACTTCGGGGAACCGTGAGCGCGGGTTTGTTCAATGCTCCTGTGGAAAGGAGACCAAGATATAGTAAAAAGTAAGAGAAATGTGTAATAAAGAAGGGAGGAAGTAGTGAAAGACTATTCATGTACATATAAGCACGAGAAGTATAAGGCGAGATCATACAAGCAGTAATTCATTAGATCCCATCACACTAGTAAGTTAAACGTACTTGGCCGAGAGTAGTACTATGATGGGTGACCTTTTGATCCATCCTCCGTTTGCACCCCTTCTTTTTTATTTATTTTTATTGCTATTTTTTCCACAGGGTGTAATTGAAACATTAAACTAAACAAAATCATCTAGTACAACTTATGTAATGACTTCGGGGAACCGTGAGTGCGGGTTTGTTCAATGCTCCTGTGGAAAGGAGACCAAAATATCGTAAAAAGTAAGAGAAATGAGTGAAAAACAAAGGCGGAAGTAGTGATAAAATATTCATGTACAAATGAGCACGAGAAGTAGTCGGGTAAGATAATAACAACACTATTTCATTGGATATCGACGGCACTCTGAAGTTAAACGTACTTGGCTGAGAGTAGTACTACGATGGGTGACCTTTCGATCCATCCTCCGATTGCACCCCTTCTTTTTTGCATTTTGTTGTTCTGTTTTTTTCCCGGGTTTGTAATGGAAACGTTTCACTAAATAACATCCTCTAGTAGAAGTGAGGTAATGGCTTCGGAGAACCATGAGTGAGGGTTAGTTTGATGCTCTTGCGGAAACGAAACCAGGATGTTGAAAAAAATAAGAGAAATATGTGATAAAGAAGCGACGAAGTAGTGAAAGACTATTCATGTACATATGAGCACGAGAAGTAGAAGGGTGTGATCATACCAACACTAAATCATTGGATCCCATCATACTCGTAAGTTAAACGTACTTGGCCGAGATTAGTACTACAATGGATAACGTTTTTATCCATCCTCCGATTGCATCCCTTCTTTTTTATTTATTTTTATTGCTATTTTTGTCCCAGGGTGTAATGGAGACATTTAACAAAGAATCATCCTCTAGTACAACTAAGGTAATGACTTCGGGGAACCGTGAGCGCGGGTTAGTTCAACGCTCCTGTGGAAAGGAGACCAAAATATTGTAAAAAGTAAGAGAAATGTGTAATAAAAAAGGGAGAAAGTAGTGAAAGAATATTCATGTACATATGAGCACGAGAAGTAGAAGAGTGAGATCATACAAGCATCAATTCATTAGATCCCATCACACTCGTAAGTTAAACGTACTTGGCCGAGAGTAGTACTATGATGGGTGACCTTTTGATCGATCCTCCGATTGCACCGCTTCTTTTTTATTTATTTTTATAGCTATTTTTTCCCCATGGTATAATTGATACATTAAACTAAACAAAATCATCTAGGACAACTTAGGTCATGACTTCAGGGAACCGTGAGTGCGGGTTAGTTCAATGCTCCTGTGGAAAGGAGACCAAGATATAGTAAAAAGTAAGAGAAATGAGTGAAAAACAAGGGAGGAAGTAGTGATAATATATTCATGTACAAATGAGCTCGAGAAGTAGACGGGTAAGATAATAACAGCACTAATTCATCGGATCTCGTCATCACTCTAAAGTTAAACGTACTTGGGCGAGAGTAGTACTACGATGGGTGACCTTTTGATCCATCCTCCGATTGCACCCCTTCTTTTTTGCAATTTTGTTGCTGCTGTTTTTGCCCGTGGTTGTAATTGAAACGTTTCACTAAATAACATCCTCTAGTAGAAGTGAGGTAATGGCTTCGGAGAACCATGAGTGAGGGTTAGTTTGATCTTTGTTGCGGAAACGAGACCAAGATGTAGAAAAAAATAAGAGAAATATGCGATAAAGAAGCGAGGAAGTAGTGAAAGACTATTCATGTACATATGATCATGAGAAGTAGAAGGGTGCGATCATACCAATACTAAATCATTGGATCCCATCATACTCGTAAGTTAAACGAACTTGGCCGAGATTAGTACTACAATGGATGACGTTTTGATCCATCCTCCGATTGCACCCCTTCTTTTTTATTTATTTTTATTGCTATTTTTCCCCGGGTGTAATGGAAATATATAACAAAGAATTATCCTCTAGTACAACTAAGGTAATGACTTCGGGGAACCGTGAGCGCGGGTTAGTTTAATGCTCCTGTGGAAAGGATACCAAGATATAGTAAAAAGTAAGAGAAATGTGTAATAAAGAAGGGAGGAAGTAGTGAAAGACTATTCATGTACATATGAGCACGAGAAATAGAAGAGTGAGATCATACAAGCAGCACTTCATTAGATCCCATCACACTCGTAAGTTAAACGTACTTGGCCGAGAGTAGTACTATGATGGGTGACCTTTTGATCGATCCTCCGATTGCACCCCTTCTTTTTTATTGCCTTTTTTGCCCCAGGGTATAATATAAACATTAAACTAAACAAAATCATCTAGTACAACTTAGGTAATGACTTCGGGGAATCATGAGTGCGGGTTAGTTCAATGCTCCTGTCGAAAGGAGACCAAGATATAGGTAAAAGTAAGAGAAATGAGTGAAAAACAAGGGAGGAAGTAGTGATAATATATTCATGTACAAATGAGCACGAGAAGTAGACGGGTAAGATAATAACGGGGACTATTTCATTGGATGTCGTCGGCACTCGGAAGTTAAACTTACTTGGGTGAGAGTAGTACTATGATGGGTGACCTTCTGATCCATCCTCTGATTGCACCCCTTCTTTTTTATTTGCTTTTAATGCTATTTTGCCCCAGGGTGTAATTGAAACATTTAACAAAGAATCATCCTCTAGTACAACTAAGGTAATGATTTCGGGGAACCGTGAGCGCGGGTTTGTTCAATGCTCCTGTGGAAAGGAGACCAAGATATAGTAAAAAGTAAGAGAAATGTGTAATAAAGAAGGGAGGAAGTAGTGAAAGACTATTCATGTACATATAAGCACGAGAAGTATAAGGCGAGATCATACAAGCAGTAATTCATTAGATACCATCACACTAGTAAGTTAAACGTACTTGGCCGAGAGTAGTACTATGATGGGTGACCTTTTGATCCATCCTCCGTTTGCACCCCTTCTTTTTTATTTATTTTTATTGCTATTTTTTCCCCAGGGTGTAATTGAAACATTAAACTAAACAAAATCATCTAGTACAACTTATGTAATGACTTCGGGGAACCGTGAGTGCGGGTTTGTTCAATGCTCCTGTGGAAAGGAGACCAAAATATCGTAAAAAGTAAGAGAAATGAGTGAAAAACAAAGGCGGAAGTAGTGATAAAATATTCATGTACAAATGAGCACGAGAAGTAGTCGGGTAAGATAATAACAACACTATTTCATTGGATATCGACGGCACTCTGAAGTTAAACGTACTTGGCTGAGAGTAGTACTACGATGGGTGACCTTTCGATCCATCCTCCGATTGCACCCCTTCTTTTTTGCATTTTGTTGCTGCTGTTTTTTCCCGGGTTGGTAATGGAAACGTTTCACTAAATAACATCCTCTAGTAGAAGTGAGGTAATGTCTTCGGAGAACCATGAGTGAGGGTTAGTTTGATGCTCTTGCGGAAACGAAACCAAGATGTAGAAAAAAATAAGAGAAATATGTGATAAAGAAGTGAGGAAGTAGTGAAAGACTATTCATGTACATAATAGCATGAGAAGTAGAAGGGTGCGATCATACCAACACTAAATCATTGGATTCCATCATACTCGTAAATTAAACGTACTTGGCCGAGATTAGTACTACAATGGATGATGTTTTGCTCCATCCTCCGATTGCACCCCTTCTTTTTTATTTATTTTTATTGCTATTTTTTCCCTAGGGTGTAATGGAAACATTTAACAAAGAATCATCCATAGTACAACTAAGGTAATGACTTCGGGGAACCGTGAGCGCGGGTTAATTCAATGCTCCTGTGGAAAGGAGACCAAGATATAGTAAAAAGTAAGAGAAATGTGTAATAAAGAAGGGAGGAAGTAGTGAAAGACTATTCATGTACATATGAGCATGAGAAGTAGAAGAGTGAGATCAAACAAGCAGTAATTCATTAGATCCCATCACACTCGTAAGTTAAACGTACTTGGCCGAGAGTAGTACTATGATGGGTGACCGTTTGATCCATCCTCCGATTGCACCCCTTCTTTTTTATTTATTTTTATTGCTATTTTTGCACCAGATTGTAATTGAAACATTAAACTAAACAAAATCATCTAGTACAACTTAGGTAATGACTTCGGGGAACCGTGATTAGTTCAGTGCTCCTGTGGAAAGCAGACCAAGATATAGTAAAAAGTAAGAGAAATGAGTGAAAAACAACGGTGGAAGTAGTGATAAAATATTCATGTACAAATGAGCACGAGAAGTAGACAGGAATGATAATAACAGCACTATTTCATTGGATCTCGTCGGCACTCTGAAGTTAAACGTACTTGGCTGAGAGTAGTACTACGATGGGTGACCTTTTGATCCATCCTCCGATTTCACCCCTTCTTTTTTGCATTTTGTTGCTGCTGTTTTCGCCCGGGGTTGTAATGGAAACTTTTCACTAAATAACATCCTCTAGTAGAAGTTAGGTAATGACTTCGGGGAACCATGAGTGAGGGTTAGTTCGATGCTCTTGCGGAAACGAGACGAAGATGTAGAAAAAAATAAGAGAAATATGTGATAAAGCAACGAGGAAGTAGTGAAAGACTATTCATGTACATATGAGCACGAGAAGTAGAAGGGTGCAATCATACCAACAGTAAATCATTGGATCCCATTATACTCGTAAGTTAAACGTACTTGGCCGAGATTAGTACTGCAATGGATGACGTTTCGATCCATCCTCCGATTGCACCCCTTGTTTTTTCTTTATTTTTATTGCTATTTTGCCCAAGGGTGTAATGGAAACATTTAACAAAGAATCATCCTCTAGTACAAATAAGGTAATGACATCGCGGAACCGTGAGCGCGGGTTTGTTCAATGCTCTTCTGGAAAGGAGACCAAGATGTAGTAAAAAGTAAGAGAAATGTGTAATAAAGAAGGGAGGAAGTAGTGAAAGACTACTTATGTACATATGAGCACGAGAAGTAGAAGAGTGAGATCATACAACCAGTAATTCATTAGATCCCATCACACTCGTTTGTTAAACGTACTTGGCCGAGAGTAGTACTATGATGGGTGACCTTTTGATCCATCCTCCGATTGCACCCCTTCTTTTTTATTTGTTTTTATTGCTATTTTGCCCCAGGGTGTAATGGAACATTTAACAAAGAATCATCCTCTAGAACAACTAAGGTAATGACTTCAGGGAACCGTGAGCGCGGGTTTGTTCAATGCTCCTGTGGAAAGGAGACCAAGATATAGTTAAAACTAAGAGAAATGAGTGAAAAACAAGGGAGGAAGTAGTGATAATATATTCATGTACAAATGAGCACGAGAAGTAGACGGGTAAGATAATAACAGCACTATTTCATTGGATCTCGTCAGCACTCGGATGTGAAACTTACTTGGCTGAGAGTAGTACTATGATGGGTGACCTTTTGATCCATCCTCCGATTGCACCCCTTCTTTTTCATTTGCTTTTATTGCTATTTTGCCCCAGGGTGTAATGGAAACATTTAACAAAGAATCATCCTCTAGTACAACTAAGGTAATGACTTCGGGGAACCGTGAGCGCGGGTTTGTTCAATGCTCCTGTGGAAAGGAGACCAAGATATAGTAAAAAGTAAGAGAAATGTGTAATAAAGAAGGGAGGAAGTAGTGAAAGACTATTCATGTACATATGAGCACGAGAAGTAGAAGAGTGAGATCATACAAGTAGTAATTCATTAGATCCATCACACTCGTAAGTTAAACGTACTTGGCCGAGAGTAGTACAACGATGGGTTACCTTTTGATCCATCCTCCGATTGCACCCCTTCTTTTTTATTTATTTTTATTGCCTTTTTTGCCCCAGGGTATAATTGAAACATTAAACTAAACAAAATCATCTAGTACAACTTAGGTAATGACTTCGGGGAACCGTGAGTGCGGGTTAGTTCAATGCTCCAGTCGAAAGGAGACCAAGATATAGGTAAAAGTAAGAGAAATGAGTGAAAAACAAGGGAGGAAGTAGTGATAATATATTCATGTACAAATGAGCACGAGAAGTAGACGGGTAAGATAATAACATCACTATTTCATTGGATCTCGTCAGCACTCGGAAGTTAAACTTACTTGGCTGAGAGTAGTACTATGATGGGTGACCTTTTGATCCATCCTCCGATAGCACCCCTTCTTTTTCATTTGCTTTTATTGCTATTTTCCCCCAGGGTGTAATGGAAACATTTAACAAAGAATCATCCTCTAGTACAACTAAGGTAATGACTTCGGGGAACCGTGAGCGCGGGTTTGTTCAATGCTCCTGTGGAAAGGAGACCAAGATATAGTAAAAAGTAAGAGAAATGTGTAATAAAGAAGGGAGGAAGTAGTGAAAGACTATTCATGTACATAAGAGCACGAGAAGTAGAAGAGTGAGATCATACAAGTAGTAATTCATTAGATCCCATCACACTCGTAAGTTAAACGTACTCTGTCGAGAGTAGTACAACGATGGGTTACCTTTTGATCCATCCTCCGATTGCACCCCTTCTTATTTATTTATTTTTATTGCCTTTTTTTCCCCAGGGTATAATTGAAACATTAAACTAAACAAAATCATCTAGTACAACTTAGGTAATGACTTCGGGGAACCGTGAGTACGGGTTAGTTCAATGCTCCAGTCGAAAGGAGACCAAGATATAGGTAAAAGTAAGAGAAATGAGTGAAAAACAAGGGAGGAAGTAGTGATAATATATTCATGTACAAATGAGCACGAGAAGTAGACGGGTAAGATAATAACGGCCTTTATTTCATTGGATCTCGTCGGCACTCGGAAGTTAAACTTACTTGGTGCGAGAGTAGTACTATGATGGGTGACCTTTTCATCCATCCTCCGATTGCAGCCCTTCTTTTTCCTTTGCTTTTATTGCTATTTTGCCCCAGGGTGTAATGGAAACTTTTAACAAAGAATCATCCTCTAGTACAACTAAGGTAATGACTTCGGGGAACCGTGAGCGCGGGTTTGTTCAATGCTCCTGTGGAAAGGAGACCAAGATATAGTAAAAAGTAAGAGAAATGTGTAATAAAGAAGGGAGGAAGTAGTGAAACACTATTCATGTACATATGAGCACGAGAAGTAGAAGAGTGAGATCATACAAGTAGTAATTCATTAGATCCCATCACACTCGTAAGTTAAACGTACTTGGCCGAGAGTAGTACAACGATGGGTTACCTTTTGATCCATCCTCCGATTGCACCCCTTCTTATTTATTTATTTTTATTGCCTTTTTTGCCCCAGGGTATAATTGAAACATTAAACTAAACAAAATCATCTAGTACAACTTAGGTAATGACTTCGGGGAACCGTGAGTGCGGGTTAGTTCAATGCTCTGTCGAAAGGAGACCAAGATATAGGTAAAAGTAAGAGAAATGAGTGAAAAACAAGGGAGGAAGTAGTGATAATATATTCATGTACAAATGAGCACGAGAAGTAGACGGGGAAGATAATAACATCACTATTTCATTGGATCACGTCAGCACTCGGAAGTTGAACTTACTTGGGCGAGAGTAGTACTATGATGGGTGACCTTTTGATCCATCCTCCGATTGCACCCCTTCTTTTTCATTTGCTTTTATTGCTATTTTGCCCCAGGGTGTAATGGAAACATTTAACAAAGAATCATCCTCTAGTACAACTAAGGTAATGACTTCGGGGAACCGTGAGCGCGGGTTTGTTCAATGCTCCTGTGGAAAGGAGACCAAGATATAGTAAAAAGTAAGAGAAATGTGTAATAAAGAAGGGAGGAAGTAGTGAAAGACTATTCATGTACATATGAGCACGAGAAGTAGAAGAGTGAGATCATACAAGTAGTAATTCATTAGATCCCATCACACTCGTAAGTTAAACGTACTCTGTCGAGAGTAGTACAACGATGGGTTACCTTTTGATCCATCCTCCGATTGCACCCCTTCTTATTTATTTATTTTTATTGCCTTTTTTTCCCCCGGGGTATAATTGAAACATTAAACTAAACAAAATCATCTAGTACAACTTAGGTAATGACTTCGGGGAACCGTGAGTACGGGTTAGTTCAATGCTCCAGTCGAAAGGAGACCAAGATATAGGTAAAAGTAAGAGAAATGAGTGAAAAACAAGGGAGGAAGTAGTGATAATATATTCATGTACAAATGAGCACGAGAAGTAGACGGGTAAGATAATAACAGCACTATTTCATTGGATCTCGTCAGCACTCGGAAGTTAAACTTACTTGGCTGAGAGTAGTACTATGATGGGTGACCTTTTCATCCATCCTCCGATTGCAGCCCTTCTTTTTCATTTGCTTTTATTGCTATTTTGCCCCAGGGAGTAATGGAAACTTTTAACAAAGAATCATCCTCTAGTACAACTAAGGTAATGACTTCGGGGAACCGTGAGCGCGGGTTTGTTCAATGCTCCTGTGGAAAGGAGACCAAGATATAGTAAAAAGTAAGAGAAATGTGTAATAAAGAAGGGAGGAAGTAGTGAAACACTATTCATGTACATATGAGCACGAGAAGTAGAAGAGTGAGATCATACAAGTAGTAATTCATTAGATCCCATCACACTCGTAAGTTAAACGTACTCTGTCGAGAGTAGTACAACGATGGGTTACCTTTTGATCCATCCTCCGATTGCACCCCTTCTTATTTATTTATTTTTATTGCCTTTTTTTCCCCAGGGTATAATTGAAACATTAAACTAAACAAAATCATCTAGTACAACTTAGGTAATGACTTCGGGGAACCGTGAGTACGGGTTAGTTCAATGCTCCAGTCGAAAGGAGACCAAGATATAGGTAAAAGTAAGAGAAATGAGTGAAAAACAAGGGAGGAAGTAGTGATAATATATTCATGTACAAATGAGCACAAGAAGTAGACGGGTAAGATAATAACAGCACTATTTCATTGGATCTCGTCAGCACTCGGAAGTTAAACTTACTTGGCTGAGAGTAGTACTATGATGGGTGACCTTTTCATCCATCCTCCGATTGCAGCCCTTCTTTTTCATTTGCTTTTATTGCTATTTTGCCCCAGGGTGTAATGGAAACTTTTAACAAAGAATCATCCTCTAGTACAACTAAGGTAATGACTTCGGGGAACCGTGAGCGCGGGTTTGTTCAATGCTCTGTGGAAAGGAGACCAAGATATAGTAAAAAGTAAGAGAAATGTGTAATAAAGAAGGGAGGAAGTAGTGAAACACTATTCATGTACATATGAGCACGAGAAGTAGAAGAGTGAGATCATACAAGTAGTAATTCATTAGATCCCATCACACTCGTAAGTTAAACGTACTTGGCCGAGAGTAGTACAACGATGGGTTACCTTTTGATCCATCCTCCGATTGCACCCCTTCTTATTTATTTATTTTTATTGCCTTTTTTGCCCCGAGGGTATAATTGAAACATTAAACTAAACAAAATCATCTAGTACAACTTAGGTAATGACTTCGGGGAACCGTGAGTGCGGGTTAGTTCAATGCTCCTGTCGAAAGGAGACCAAGATATAGGTAAAAGTAAGAGAAATGAGTGAAAAACAAGGGAGGAAGTAGTGATAATATATTCATGTACAAATGAGCACGAGAAGTAGACGGGGAAGATAATAACATCACTATTTCATTGGATCACGTCAGCACTCGGAAGTTGAACTTACTTGGCTGAGAGTAGTACTATGATGGGTGACCTTTTGATCCATCCTCCGATTGCACCCCTTCTTTTTCATTTGCTTTTATTGCTATTTTGCCCCAGGGTGTAATGGAAACATTTAACAAAGAATCATCCTCTAGTACAACTAAGGTAATGACTTCGGGGAACCGTGAGCGCGGGTTTGTTCAATGCTCCTTGTGGAAAGGAGACCAAGATATAGTAAAAAGTAAGAGAAATGTGTAATAAAGAAGGGAGGAAGTAGTGAAAGACTATTCATGTACATATGAGCACGAGAAGTAGAAGAGTGAGATCATACAAGTAGTAATTCATTAGATCCCATCACACTCGTAAGTTAAACGTACTCTGTCGAGAGTAGTACAACGATGGGTTACCTTTTGATCCATCCTCCGATTGCACCCCTTCTTATTTATTTATTTTTATTGCCTTTTTTGCCCCAGGGTATAATTGAAACATTAAACTAAACAAAATCATCTAGTACAACTTAGGTAATGACTTCGGGGAACCGTGAGTGCGGGTTAGTTCAATGCTCTGTCGAAAGGAGACCAAGATATAGGTAAAAGTAAGAGAAATGAGGGAAAACAAGGGAGGAAGTAGTGATAATATATTCATGTACAAATGAGCACGAGAAGTAGACGGGTAAGATAATAACAGCACTATTTCATTGGATCTCGTCAGCACTCGGAAGTGAAACTTACTTGGCTGAGAGTAGTACTATGATGGGTGACCTTTTGATCCATCCTCCGATTGCACCCCTTCTTTTTCATTTGCTTTTATTGCTATTTTGCCCCGGGGTGTAATGGAAACATTTAACAAAGAATCATCCTCTAGTACAACTAAGGTAATGACTTCGGGGAACCGTGAGCGCGTGTTTGTTCAATGCTCTGTGGAAAGGAGACCAAGATATAGTAAAAAGTAAGAGAAATGTGTAATAAAGAAGGGAGGAAGTAGTGAAAGACTATTCATGTACATATGAGCACGAGAAGTAGAAGAGTGAGATCATACAAGTAGTAATTCATTAGATCCCATCACACTCGTAAGTGAAACGTACTTGGCCGAGAGTAGTACAACGATGGGTTACCTTTTGATCCATCCTCCGATTGCACCCCTTCTTTTTTATTTATTTTTATTGCCTTTTTTGCCCCAGGGTATAATTGAAACATTAAACTAAACAAAATCATCTAGTACAACTTAGGTAATGACTTCGGGGAACCGTGAGTGCGGGTTAGTTCAACGCTCTGTCGAAAGGAGACCAAGATATAGGTAAAAGTAAGAGAAATGAGTGAAAAACAAGGGAGGAAGTAGTGATAATATATTCATGTACAAATGAGCACGAGAAGTAGACGGGGAAGATAATAACATCACTATTTCATTGGATCACGTCAGCACTCGGAAGTTGAACTTACTTGGCTGAGAGTAGTACTATGATGGGTGACCTTTTGATCCATCCTCCGATTGCACCCCTTCTTTTTCATTTGCTTTTATTGCTATTTTGCCCCAGGGTGTAATGGAAACATTTAACAAAGAATCATCCTCTAGTACAACTAAGGTAATGACTTCGGGGAACCGTGAGCGCGGGTTTGTTCAATGCTCCGTAGAAAGGAGACCAAGATATAGTAAAAAGTAAGAGAAATGTGTAATAAAGAAGGGAGGAAGTAGTGAAAGACTATTCATGTACATATGAGCACGAGAAGTAGAAGAGTGAGATCATACAAGTAGTAATTCATTAGATCCCATCACACTCGTAAGTTAAACGTACTCTGTCGAGAGTAGTACAACGATGGGTTACCTTTTGATCCATCCTCCGATTGCACCCCTTCTTATTTATTTATTTTTATTGCCTTTTTTGCCCCAGGGTATAATTGAAACATTAAACTAAACAAAATCATCTAGTACAACTTAGGTAATGACTTCGGGGAACCGTGAGTGCGGGTTAGTTCAATGCTCCTGTCGAAAGGAGACCAAGATATAGGTAAAAGTAAGAGAAATGAGGGAAAACAAGGGAGGAAGTAGTGATAATATATTCATGTACAAATGAGCACGAGAAGTAGACGGGTAAGATAATAACAGCACTATTTCATTGGATCTCGTCAGCACTCGGAAGTGAAACTTACTTGGCTGAGAGTAGTACTATGATGGGTGACCTTTTGATCCATCCTCCGATTGCACCCCTTCTTTTTCATTTGCTTTTATTGCAATTTTGCCCCAGGGTGTAATGGAAACATTTAACAAAGAATCATCCTCTAGTACAACTAAGGTAATGACTTCGGGGAACCGTGAGCGCGTTTTTGTTCAATGCTCCTGTGGAAAGGAGACCAAGATATAGTAAAAAGTAAGAGAAATGTGTAATAAAGAAGGGAGGAAGTAGTGAAAGACTATTCATGTACATATGAGCACGAGAAGTAGAAGAGTGAGATCATACAAGTAGTAATTCATTAGATCCCATCACACTCGTAAGTGAAACGTACTTGGCCGAGAGTAGTACAACGATGGGTTACCTTTTGATCCATCCTCCGATTGCACCCCTTCTTTTTTATTTATTTTTATTGCCTTTTTTGCCCCGGGGTATAATTGAAACATTAAACTAAACAAAATCATCTAGTACAACTTAGGTAATGACTTCGGGGAACCGTGAGTGCGAGTTAGTTCAATGCTCTGTCGAAAGGAGACCAAGATATAGGTAAAAGTAAGAGAAATGAGTGAAAAACAAGGGAGGAAGTAGTGATAATATATTCATGTACAAATGAGCACGAAAAGTAGACGGGTAAGATAATAACAGCACTATTTCATTGGATGTCGTCAGCACTCGGAAGTTAAACTTACTTGGCTGAGAGTAGTACTATGATGGGTGACCTTTTGATCCATCCTCCGATTGCACCGCTTCTTTTTTATTTGCTTTTATTGCTATTTTGCCCCAGGGTGTAATGGAAACATTTAACAAAGAATCATCCTCTAGTACAACTAAGGTAATGACTTCGGGGAACCGTGACCGCGTGTTTGTTCAATGCTCCTGTGGAAAGGAGACCAAGATATAGTAAAAAGTAAGAGAAATGTGTAATAAAGAAGGGAGGAAGTAGTGAAAGACTATTCATGTACATATGAGCACGAGAAGTAGAACAGTGAGATCATACAAGTAGTAATTCATTAGATCCCATCACACTCGTAAGTGAAACGTACTTGGCCGAGAGTAGTACAACGATGGGTTACCTTTTGATCCATCCTCCGATTGCACCCCTTCTTATTTATTTATTTTTATTACCTTTTTTGCCCCAGGGTATAATTGAAACATTAAACTAAACAAAATCATCTAGTACAACTTAGGTAATGACTTCGGGGAACCGTGAGTGCGGGTTAGTTCAATGCTCTGTCGAAAGGAGACCAAGATATAGGTAAAAGTAAGAGAAATGAGGGAAAACAAGGGAGGAAGTAGTGATAATATATTCATGTACAAATGAGCACGAGAAGTAGACGGGTAAGATAATAACAGCACTATTTCATTGGATCTCGTCAGCACTCGGAAGTGAAACTTACTTGGCTGAGAGTAGTACTATGATGGGTGACCTTTTGATCCATCCTCCGATTGCACCCCTTCTTTTTCCTTTGCTTTTTTTGCTATTTTGCCCCAGGGTGTAATGGAAACATTTAACAAAGAATCATCCTCTAGTACAACTAAGGTAATGACTTCGGGGAACCGTGAGCGCGGGTTTGTTCAATGCTCCTGTAGAAAGGAGACCAAGATATAGTAAAAAGTAAGAGAAATGTGTAATAAAGAAGGGAGGAAGTAGTGAAAGACTATTCATGTACATATGAGCACGAGAAGTAGAAGAGTGAGATCATACAAGTAGTAATTCATTAGATCCATCACACTCGTAAGTGAAACGTACTTGGCCGAGAGTAGTACAACGATGGGTTACCTTTTGATCCATCCTCCGATTGCACCCATTCTTTTTTATTTATTTTTATTGCCTTTTTTGCCCCAGGGTATAATTGAAACATTAAACTAAACAAAATCATCTAGTACAACTTAGGTAATGACTTCGGGGAACCGTGAGTGCGGGTTAGTTCAATGCTCCTGTCGAAAGGAGACCAAGATATAGGTAAAAGTAAGAGAAATGAGTGAAAAACAAGGGAGGAAGTAGTGATAATATATTCATGTACAAATGAGCACGAGAAGTAGACGGGTAAGATAATAACGACACTATTTCATTGGATCTCGTCAGCACTCGGAAGTGAAACTTACTTGGCTGAGAGTAGTACTATGATGGGTGACCTTTTGATCCATCCTCCGATTGCACCCCTTCTTTTTCATTTGCTTTTTTTGCTATTTTGCCCCAGGGTGTAATGGAAACATTTAACAAAGAATCATCCTCTAGTACAACTAAGGTAATGACTTCGGGGAACCGTGAGCGCGGGTTTGTTCAATGCTCCTGTGGAAAGGAGACCAAGATATAGTAAAAAGTAAGAGAAATGTGTAATAAAGAAGGGAGGAAGTAGTGAAAGACTATTCATGTACATATGAGCACGAGAAGTAGAAGAGTGAGATCATACAAGTAGTAATTCATTAGATCCATCACACTCGTAAGTTAAACGTACTTGGCCGAGAGTAGTACAACGATGGGTTACCTTTTGATCCATCCTCCGATTGCACCCCTTCTTTTTTATTTATTTTTATTGCCTTTTTTGCCCCAGGGTATAATTGAAACATTAAACTAAACAAAATCATCTAGTACATTTTAGGTAATGACTTCGGGGAACCGTGAGTGCGGGTTAGTTCAATGCTCCTGTCGAAAGGAGACCAAGATATAGGTAAAATTAAGAGAAATGAGTGAAAAACAAGGGAGGAAGTAGTGATAATATATTCATGTACAAATGAGCACGAGAAGTAGACGGGTAAGATAATAACATCACTATTTCATTGGATCTCGTCAGCACTCGGAAGTGAAACTTACTTGGCTGAGAGTAGTACTATGATGGGTGACCTTTTGATCCATCCTCCGATTGCACCCCTTCTTTTTCATTTGCTTTTTTTGCTAGTTTGCCCCATGGTGTAATGGAAACATTTAACAAAGAATCATCCTCTAGTACAACTAAGGTAATGACTTCGGGGAACCGTGAGCGCGGGTTTGTTCAATGCTCCTGTGGAAAGGAGACCAAGATATAGTAAAAAGTAAGAGAAATGTGTAATAAAGAAGGGAGGAAGTAGTGAAAGACTATTCATGTACATATGAGCACGAGAAGTAGAAGAGTGAGATCATACAAGTAGTAATTCATTAGATCCATCACACTCGTAAGTTAAACGTACTTGGCCGAGAGTAGTACAACGATGGGTTACCTTTTCATCCATCCTCCGATTGCACCCCTTCTTTTTTATTTATTTTTATTGCCTTTTTTGCCCCAGGGTATAATTGAAACATTAAACTAAACAAAATCACCTAGTACAACTTAGGTAATGACTTCGGGGAACCGTGAGTGCGTGTTAGTTCAATGCTCCTGTCGAAAGGAGACCAAGATATAGGTAAAAGTAAGAGAAATGAGTGAAAAACAAGGGAGGAAGTAGTGATAATATATTCATGTACAAATGAGCACGAGAAGTAGACGGGTAAGATAATAACAGCACTATTTCATTGGATGTCGTCAGCACTCGGAAGTTAAACTTACTTGGCTGAGAGTAGTACTATGATGGGTGACCTTTTGATCCATCCTCCGATTGCACCCCTTCTTTTTCATTTGCTTTTTTTGCTATTTTGCCCCAGGGTGTAATGGAAACATTTAACAAAGAATCATCCTCTAGTACAACTAAGGTAATGACTTCGGGGAACCGTGAGCGCGGGTTTGTTCAATGCTCCTGTGGAAAGGAGACCAAGATATAGTAAAAAGTAAGAGAAATGTGTAATAAAGAAGGGAGGAAGTAGTGAAAGACTATTCATGTACATATGAGCACGAGAAGTAGAAGAGTGAGATCATACAAGTAGTAATTCATTAGATCCATCACACTCGTAAGTGAAACGTACTTGGCCGAGAGTAGTACAACGATGGGTTACCTTTTGATCCATCCTCCGATTGCACCCATTCTTTTTTATTTATTTTTATTGCCTTTTTTGCCCCGGGGTATAATTGAAACATTAAACTAAACAAAATCATCTAGTACAACTTAGGTAATGACTTCGGGGAACCGTGAGTGCGGGTTAGTTCAATGCTCCTGTGGAAAGGAGACCAAGATATAGGTAAAAGTAAGAGAAATGAGTGAAAAACAAGGGAGGAAGTAGTGATAATATATTCATGTACAAATGAGCACGAGAAGTAGACGGGTAAGATAATAACATCACTATTTCATTGGATCACGTCAGCACTCGGAAGTTAAACTTACTTGGCTGAGAGTAGTACTATGATGGGTGATCTTTTGATCCATCCTCCGATTGCACCCCTTCTTTTTCATTTGCTTTTATTGCTATTTTGCCCCAGGGTGTAATGGAAACATTTAACAAAGAATCATCCTCTAGTACAACTAAGGTAATGACTTTGGGGAACCGTGAGCGCGGGTTTGTTCAATGCTCCTGTGGAAAGGAGACCAAGATATAGTAAAAAGTAAGAGAAATGTGTAATAAAGAAGGGAGGAAGTATTGAAAGACTATTCATGTACATATGAGCACGAGAAGTAGAAGAGTGAGATCATACAAGTAGTAATTCATTAGATCCCATCCCACTCGTAAGTTAAACGTACTCTGCCGAGAGTAGTACAACGATGGGTTACCTTTTGATCCATCCTCCGATTGCACCCCTTCTTATTTATTTATTTTTATTTCCTTTTTTGCCCCAGGGTATAATTGAAACATTAAACTAAACAAAATCATCTAGTACAACTTAGGTAATGACTTCGGGGAACCGTGAGTGCGGGTTAGTTCAATGCTCCAGTCGAAAGGAGACCAAGATATAGGTAAAAGTAAGAGAAATGAGTGAAAAACAAGGGAGGAAGTAGTGATAATATATTCATGTACAAATGAGCACGAGAAGTAGACGGGTAAGATAATAACAGCACTATTTCATTGGATCTGGTCAGTACTCGGAAGTTAAACTTACTTGGCTGAGAGTAGTACTATGATGGGTGACCTTTTGATCCATCCTCCGATTGCACCCCTTCTTTTTCATTTGCTTTTATTGCTATTTTGCCCCAGGGTGTAATGGAAACATTTAACAAAGAATCATCCTCTAGTACAACTAAGGTAATGACTTCGGGGAACCGTGAGCGTGGGTTTGTTCAATGCTCCTTTGGAAAGGAGACCAAGATATAGTAAAAAGTAAGAGAAATGTGTAATAAAGAAGGGAGGAAGTAGTGAAAGACTACTCATGTACATATGAGCACGAGAAGTAGAAGAGTGAGATCATAAAAGTAGTAATTCATTAGATCCATCACACTCGTAAGTTAAACGTACTTAGCCGAGAGTAGTAAACCGATGGGTTACCTTTTGATCCATCCTCCGATTGCACCCCTTCTTTTTTATTTATTTTTATTGCCTTTTTTGCCCCAGGGTATAATTGAAACATTAAACTAAACAAAATCATCTAGTACAACTTAGGTAATGACTTCGGGGAACCGTGAGTGCGGGTTAGTTCAATGCTCTGTCGAAAGGAGACCAAGATATAGGTAAAAGTAAGAGAAATGAGTGAAAAACAAGGGAGGAAGTAGTGATAATATATTCATGTACAAATGAGCACGAGAAGTAGACGGGTAAGATAATAACGACACTATTTCATTGGATCTCGTCGGCACTCGGAAGTTAAACTTACTTGGGCCGAGAGTAGTACTATGATGGGTGACCTTTTGATCCATCCTCCGATTGCACCCCTTCTTTTTCATTTGCTTTTATTGCTATTTTGCCCCGGGGTGTAATGGAAACATTTAACAAAGAATCATCCTCTAGTACAACTAAGGTAATGACTTCGGGGAACCGTGAGCGTGGGTTTGTTCAATGCTCCTTTGGAAAGGAGACCAAGATATAGTAAAAAGTAAGAGAAATGTGTAATAAAGAAGGGAGGAAGTAGTGAAAGACTACTCATGTACATATGAGCACGAGAAGTAGAAGAGTGAGATCATAAAAGTAGTAATTCATTAGATCCATCACACTCGTAAGTTAAACGTACTTAGCCGAGAGTAGTAAACCGATGGGTTACCTTTTGATCCATCCTCCGATTGCACCCCTTCTTTTTTATTTATTTTTATTGCCTTTTTTGCCCCAGGGTATAATTGAAACATTAAACTAAACAAAATCATCTAGTACAACTTAGGTAATGACTTCGGGGAACCGTGAGTGCGGGTTAGTTCAATGCTCTGTCGAAAGGAGACCAAGATATAGGTAAAAGTAAGAGAAATGAGTGAAAAACAAGGGACGAAGTAGTGATAATATATTCATGTACAAATGAGCACGAGAAGTAGACGGGTAAGATAATAACAGCACTATTTCATTGGATCTCGTCAGCACTCGGAAGTGAAACTTACTTGGCTGAGAGTAGTACTATGATGGGTGACCTTTTGATCCATCCTCCGATTGCACCCCTTCTTTTTCATTTGCTTTTTTGCAATTTTGCCCCGGGGTGTAATGGAAACATTTAACAAAGAATCATCCTCTAGTACAACTAAGGTAATGACTTCGGGGAACCGTGAGCGCGGGTTTGTTCAATGCTCCCGTGGAAAGGAGACCAAGATATAGTAAAAAGTAAGAGAAATGTGTAATAAAGAAGGGAGGAAGTAGTGAAAGACTATTCATGTACATATGAGCACGAGAAGTAGAAGAGTGAGATCATACAAGTAGTAATTCATTAGATCCATCACACTCATAAGTTAAACGTACTTGGCCGAGAGTAGTACAACGATGGGTTACCTTTTCATTCATCCTCCGATTGCACCCCTTCTTTTTTATTTATTTTTATTGCCTTTTTTGCCCCGGGGTATAATTGAAACATTAAACTAAACAAAATCATCTAGTACAACTTAGGTAATGACTTCGGGGAACCGTGAGTGCGGGTTAGTTCAATGCTCCTGTCGAAAGGAGACCAAGATATAGGTAAAAGTAAGAGAAATGAGTGAAAAACAAGGGAGGAAGTAGTGATAATATATTCATGTACAAATGAGCACGAGAAGTAGACGGGTAAGATAATAACAGCACTATTTCATTGGATCTCGTCAGCACTCGGAAGTGAAACTTACTTGGCTGAGAGTAGTACTATGATGGGTGACCTTTTGATCCATCCTCCGATTGCACCCCTTCTTTTTCATTTGCTTTTTTTGCAATTTTGCCCCAGGGTGTAATGGAATCATTTAACAAAGAATCATCCTCTAGTACAACTAAGGTAATGACTTCGGGGAACCGTGAGCGCGGGTTTGTTCAATGCTCCTGTGGAAAGGAGACCAAGATATAGTAAAAAGTAAGAGAAATGTGTAATAAAGAAGGGAGGAAGTAGTGAAAGACTATTCATGTACATATGAGCACGAGAAGTAGAAGAGTGAGATCATACAAGTAGTAATTCATTAGATCCATCACACTCATAAGTTAAACGTACTTGGCCGAGAGTAGTACAACGATGGGTTACCTTTTCATTCATCCTCCGATTGCACCCCTTCTTTTTTATTTATTTTTATTGCCTTTTTTGCCCCAGGGTATAATTGAAACATTAAACTAAACAAAATCATCTAGTACAACTTAGGTAATGACTTCGGGGAACCGTGAGTGCGGGTTAGTTCAATGCTCTGTCGAAAGGAGACCAAGATATAGGTAAAAGTAAGAGAAATGAGTGAAAAACAAGGGAGGAAGTAGTGATAATATATTCATGTACAAATGAGCACGAGAAGTAGACGGGTAAGATAATAACAGCACTATTTCATTGGATCTCGTCAGCACTCGGAAGTTAAACTTACTTGGCTGAGAGTAGTACTATGATGGGTGACCTTTTGATCCATCCTCCGATTGCACCCCTTCTTTTTCATTTGCTTTTATTGCTATTTTTCCCCAGGGTGTAATGGAAACATTTAACAAAGAATCATCCTCTAGTACAACTAAGGTAATGACTTCGGGGAACCGTGAGCGCGGGTTTGTTCAATGCTCCTTTGGAAAGGAGACCAAGATATAGTAAAAAGTAAGAGAAATGTGTAATAAAGAAGGGAGGAAGTAGTGAAAGACTATTCATGTACATATGAGCACGAGAAGTAGAAGAGTGAGATCATACAAGTAGTACATTAGATCCATCACACTCGTAAGTTAAACGTACTTGGCCGAGAGTAGTACAACCATGGGTTACCTTTTGATCCATCCTCCGATTGCACCCCTTCTTTTTTATTTATTTTTATTGCCTTTTTTACCCCAGGGTATAATTGAAACATTAAACTAAACAAAATCATCTAGTACAACTTAGGTAATGACTTCGGGGAACCGTGAGTGCGGGTTAGTTCAATGCTCCTGTCGAAAGGAGACCAAGATATAGGTAAAAGTAAGAGAAATGAGTGAAAAACAAGGGAGGAAGTAGTGATAATATATTCATGTACAAATGAGCACGAGAAGTAGACGGGTAAGATAATAACGGCACTATTTCATTGGATGTCGTCGGCACTCGGAAGTTAAACTTACTTGGGCGAGAGTAGTACTATGATGGGTGACCTTTTGATCCATCCTCCGATTGCACCCCTTCTTTTTTATTTGCTTTTATTGCTATTTTGCCCCAGGGTGTAATGGAAACATTTAACAAAGAATCATCCTCTAGTACAACTAAGTTAATGATTTCGGGGAACCGTGAGCGCGGGTTTGTTCAATGCTCCTGTGGAAAGAAGACCAAGATATAATAAAAAGTAAGAGAAATGTGTAATAAAGAAGGGAGGAAGTAGTGAAAGACTATTCATGTACATATGAGCACGAGAAGTAGAAGAGTGAGATCATACAAGTAGTAATTCATTAGATCCCATCACACTCGTAAGTGAAACGTACTTGGCCGAGAGTAGTACAACAATGGGTTACCTTTTGATCCATCCTCCGATTGCACCCCTTCTTATTTATTTATTTTTATTGCCTTTTTTGCCCCAGGGTATAATTGAAACATTAAACTAAACAAAATCATCTAGTACAACTTAGGTAATGACTTCGGGGAACCGTGAGTGCGGGTTAGTTCAATGCTCCTGTCGAAAGGAGACCAAGATATAGGTAAAAGTAAGAGAAATGAGTGAAAAACAAGGGAGGAAGTAGTGATAATATATTCATGTACAAATGAGCACGAGAAGTAGACGGGTAAGATAATAACAGCACTATTTCATTGGATCTCGTCAGCACTCGGAAGTTAAACTTACTTGGCTGAGAGTAGTACTATGATGGGTGACCTTTTGATCCATCCTCCGATTGCACCCCTTCTTTTTTATTTGCTTTTATTGCTATTTTGCCCCAGGGTGTAATGGAAACATTTAACAAAGAATCATCCTCTAGTACAACTAAGGTAATGACTTCGGGGAACCGTGAGCGCGGGTTTGTTCAATGCTCCTGTGGAAAGGAGAGCAAGATATAGTAAAAAGTAAGAGAAATGTGTTATAAAGAAGGGAGGAAGTAGTGAAAGACTATTCATGTACATATGAGCACGAGAAGTAGAAGAGTGAGATCATACAAGTAGTAATTCATTAGATCCCATCACACTCGTAAGTGAAACGTACTTGGCCGAGAGTAGTACAACGATGGGTTACCTTTTGATCCATCCTCCGATTGCACCCCTTCTTATTTATTTATTTTTATTGCCTTTTTTGCCCCAGGGTATAATTGAAACATTAAACTAAACAAAATCATCTAGTACAACTTAGGTAATGACTTCGGGGAACCGTGAGTGCGGGTGAGTTCAATGCTCCTGTCGAAAGGAGACCAAGATATAGGTAAAAGTAAGAGAAATGAGTGAAAAACAAGGGAGGAAGTAGTGATAATATATTCATGTACAAATGAGCACGAGAAGTAGACGGGTAAGATAATAACATCACTATTTCATTGGATCACGTCAGCACTCGGAAGTTAAACTTACTTGGGCGAGAGTAGTACTATGATGGGTGACCTTTTGATCCATCCTCCGATTGCAGCCCTTCTTTTTCATTTGCTTTTATTGCTATTTTGCCCCGGGGTGTAATGGAAACATTTAACAAAGAATCATCCTCTAGTACAACTAAGGTAATGACTTCGGGGAACCGTGAGCGCGGGTTTGTTCAATGCTCTTGTGGAAAGGAGAGCAAGATATAGTAAAAAGTAAGAGAAATGTGTAATAAAGAAGGGAGGAAGTAGTGAAAGACTATTCATGTACATATGAGCACGAGAAGTAGAAGAGTGAGATCATACAAGTAGTAATTCATTAGATCCCATCACACTCGTAAGTTAAACGTACTTGGCCGAGAGTAGTACAACAATGGGTTACCTTTTGATCCATCCTCCGATTGCACCCCTTCTTATTTATTTATTTTTATTGCCTTTTTTGCCCCAGGGTATAATTGAAACATTAAACTAAACAAAATCATCTAGTACAACTTAGGTAATGACTTCGGGGAACCGTGAGTGCGGGTTAGTTCAATGCTCTCTGTCGAAAGGAGACCAAGATATAGGTAAAAGTAAGAGAAATGAGTGAAAAACAAGGGAGGAAGTAGTGATAATATATTCATGTACAAATGAGCACGAGAAGTAGACGGGTAAGATAATAACAGCACTATTTCATTGGATCTCGTCAGTACTCGGAAGTTAAACTTACTTGGTGAGAGTAGTACTATGATGGGTGACCTTTTGATCCATCCTCCGATTGCACCCCTTCTTTTTTATTTGCTTTTATTGCTATTTTGCCCCAGGGTGTAATGGAAACATTTAACAAAGAATCATCCTCTAGTACAACTAAGGTAATGACTTCGGGGAACCGTGAGCGCGGGTTTGTTCAATGCTCCTGTGGAAAGGAGAGCAAGATATAGTAAAAAGTAAGAGAAATGTGTTATAAAGAAGGGAGGAAGTAGTGAAAGACTATTCATGTACATATGAGCACGAGAAGTAGAAGAGTGAGATCATACAAGTAGTAATTCATTAGATCCCATCACACTCGTAAGTGAAACGTACTTGGCCGAGAGTAGTACAACGATGGGTTACCTTTTGATCCATCCTCCGATTGCACCCCTTCTTATTTATTTATTTTTATTGCCTTTTTTGCCCCGGGGTATAATTGAAACATTAAACTAAACAAAATCATCTAGTACAACTTAGGTAATGACTTCGGGGAACCGTGAGTGCGGGTGAGTTCAATGCTCCTGTCGAAAGGAGACCAAGATATAGGTAAAAGTAAGAGAAATGAGTGAAAAACAAGGGAGGAAGTAGTGATAATATATTCATGTACAAATGAGCACGAGAAGTAGACGGGTAAGATAATAACATCACTATTTCATTGGATCACGTCAGCACTCGGAAGTTAAACTTACTTGGCTGAGAGTAGTACTATGATGGGTGACCTTTTGATCCATCCTCCGATTGCAGCCCTTCTTTTTCATTTGCTTTTATTGCTATTTTGCCCCAGGGTGTAATGGAAACATTTAACAAAGAATCATCCTCTAGTACAACTAAGGTAATGACTTCGGGGAACCGTGAGCGCGGGTTTGTTCAATGCTCCTGTGGAAAGGAGAGCAAGATATAGTAAAAAGTAAGAGAAATGTGTAATAAAGAAGGGAGGAAGTAGTGAAAGACTATTCATGTACATATGAGCACGAGAAGTAGAAGAGTGAGATCATACAAGTAGTAATTCATTAGATCCCATCACACTCGTAAGTTAAACGTACTTGGCCGAGAGTAGTACAACGATGGGTTACCTTTTGATCCATCCTCCGATTGCACCCCTTCTTTTTTATTTATTTTTATTGCCTTTTTTGCCCCAGGGTATAATTGAAACATTAAACGAAACAAAATAATCTAGTACAACTTAGGTAATGACTTCGGGGAACCGTGAGTGCGGGTTAGTTCAATGCTCCTGTCGAAAGGAGACCAAGATATAGGTAAAAGTAAGAGAAATGAGTGAAAACAAGGGAGGGAGTAGTGATAATATATTCATGTACAAATGAGCACGAGAAGTAGACGGGTAAGATAATAACAGCACTATTTCATTGGATCTCGTCATCACTCGGAAGTTAAACTTACTTGGCTGAGAGTAGTACTATGATGGGTGACCTTTTGGTCCATCCTCCGATTGCACCCCTTCTTTTTAATTTGCTTTTATTGCTATTTTGCCCGAGGGTGTAATGGAAACATTTAACAAAGAATCATCCTCTAGTACAACTAAGGTAATGACTTCGGGGAACCGTGAGCGCGGGTTTGTTCAATGCTCCTGTGGAACGGAGACCAAGATATAGTAAAAAGTAAGAGAAATGTGTAATAAAGAAGGGAGGAAGTAGTGAAAGACTATTCATGTACATATGATCACGAGAAGTAGAAGAGTGAGATCATACAAGTAGTAATTCATTAGATCCCATCACACTCGTAAGTTAAACGTACTTGGCCGAGAGTAGTACAACGATGGGTTACCTTTTGATCCATCCTCCGATTGCACCCCTTCTTTTTTATTTATTTTTATTGCCTTTTTTGCCCCAGGGTATAATTGAAACATTAAACTAAACAAAATCATCTAGTACAACTTAGGTAATGACTTCGGGGAACCGTAAGTGCGGGTTAATTCAATGCTCCTGTCGAAAGGAACCAAGATATAGGTAAAAGTAAGAGAAATGTGTAATAAAGAAGGGAGGAAGTAGTGAGAGACTATTTATGTGCATATGAGCACAAGAAGTAGAAGAGTGAGATTATACAAGCAGTAATTCATTAGATCCCATCACACTCGTTTGCTAAACGTACTTGGCCGAGAGTAGTACTATGATGGGTGACCTTTTGAACCATCCTCCGATTGCACCCCTTCTATGGAAACATTTAACAAAGAATCATCCTCTAGTACAACTAAGGTAATGACTTCGGGGAACCGTGAGCGCGGGTTTGTTCAATGCTCCTGTGGAACGGCGACCAAGATATAGTAAAAAGTAAGAGAAATGTGTAATAAAGAAGGGAGGAAGTAGTGAAAGACTATTCATGTACATATGAGCACGAGAAGTAGAAGAGTGAGATCATACAAGTAGTAATTCATTAGATCCCATCACACTCGTAAGTTAAACGTACTTGGCCGAGAGTAGTACAACGATGGGTTAACTTTTGATCCATCCTCCGATTGCACCCCTTCTTCTTTATTTATTTTTATTGGCATTTTTTCCCCAGGGTATAATTGAAACATTAAACTAAACAAAATCATCTAGTACAACTTAGGTAATGACTTCGGGGAACCGTGAGTACCGGTTAGTTCAATGCTCCTGTGGAAAGGAGACCAAGATATAGGTAAAAGTAAGAGAAATGAGTGAAAAACAAGGGAGGAAGTAGTGATAATATATTCATGTACAAATTAGCACGAGAAGTAGACGGGTAAGATAATAACAGCACTATTTCATTGGATCTCGTCAGCACTCTGAAGTTAAACTTACTTGGCTGAGAGTAGTACTATGATGAGTGACCTTTTGATCCATCCTCCGATTGCACCCCTTCTTTTTTATTTGCTTTTATTGCTATTTTGCCCCAGGGTGTAATGGAAACATTTAACAAAGAATCATCCTCTAGTACAACTAAGGTAATCACTTCGGGGAACCGTGAGCGCGGGTTTGTTCAATGCTCTTGTGGAAAGGAGACCAAGATATAGTAAAAAGTAAGAGAAATGTGTAATAAAGAAGGGAGGAAGTAGTGAAAGACTATTCATGTACATATGAGCACGAGAAGTAGAAGAGTGAGATCATACAAGTAGTAATTCATTAGATCCCATCACACTCGTAAGTTAAACGTACTTGGCCGAGAGTAGTACAATGATGGGTTACCTTTTGATCCACCCTCCGATTGCACCCCTTCTTTTTTATTTATTTTTATTGCCTTTTTTGCCCCAGGGTATAATTGAAACATTAAACTAAACAAAATCATCTAGTACAACTTAGGTAATGACTTCGGGGAACCGTGAGTGCGGGTTAGTTCAATGCTCCCGTCGAAAGGAGACCAAGATATAGGTAAAAGTAAGAGAAATGTGTGAAAAACAAGGGAGGAAGTAGTGATATCATATTCATGTACAAATGAGCATGAGAAGTAGACGGGTAAGATAATAACAGCACTATTTCATTGGATCTCGTCAGCACTCGGAAGTTAAACTTACTTGGCTGAGAGTAGTACTATGATGGGTGACCTTTTGAACCATCCTCCGATTGCACCCCTTCTATGGAAACATTTAACAAAGAATCATCCTCTAGTACAACTAAGGTAATGACTTCGGGGAACCGTGAGCGCGGGTTTGTTCAATGCTCCTGTGGAACGGCGACCAAGATATAGTAAAAAGTAAGAGAAATGTGTAATAAAGAAGGGAGGAAGTAGTGAAAGACTATTCATGTACATATGAGCACGAGAAGTAGAAGAGTGAGATCATACAAGTAGTAATTCATTAGATCCCATCACACTCGTAAGTTAAACGTACTTGGCCGAGAGTAGTACAACGATGGGTTAACTTTTGATCCATCCTCCGATTGCACCCCTTCTTCTTTATTTATTTTTATTGGCATTTTTTCCCCGGGGTATAATTGAAACATTAAACTAAACAAAATCATCTAGTACAACTTAGGTAATGACTTCGGGGAACCGTGAGTACCGGTTAGTTCAATGCTCCTGTGGAAAGGAGACCAAGATATAGGTAAAAGTAAGAGAAATGAGTGAAAAACAAGGGAGGAAGTAGTGATAATATATTCATGTACAAATTAGCACGAGAAGTAGACGGGTAAGATAATAACGACACTATTTCATTGGATCTCGTCGGCACTCGGAAGTTAAACTTACTTGGGCGAGAGTAGTACTATGATGAGTGACCTTTTGATCCATCCTCCGATTGCACCCCTTCTTTTTTATTTGCTTTTATTGCTATTTTGCCCCAGGGTGTAATGGAAACATTTAACAAAGAATCATCCTCTAGTACAACTAAGGTAATCACTTAGGGGAACCGTGAGCGCGGGTTTGTTCAATGCTCCTGTGGAAAGGAGACCAAGATATAGTAAAAAGTAAGAGAAATGTGTAATAAAGAAGGGAGGAAGTAGTGAAAGACTATTCATGTACATATGAGCACGAGAAGTAGAAGAGTGAGATCATACAAGTAGTAATTCATTAGATCCCATCACACTCGTAAGTTAAACGTACTTGGCCGAGAGTAGTACAATGATGGGTTACCTTTTGATCCACCCTCCGATTGCACCCCTTCTTTTTTATTTATTTTTATTGCCTTTTTTGCCCCAGGGTATAATTGAAACATTAAACTAAACAAAATCATCTAGTACAACTTAGGTAATGACTTCGGGGAACCGTGAGTGCGGGTTAGTTCAATGCTCCTGTCGAAAGGAGACCAAGATATAGGTAAAAGTAAGAGAAATGTGTGAAAAACAAGGGAGGAAGTAGTGATATCATATTCATGTACAAATGAGCATGAGAAGTAGACGGGTAAGATAATAACAGCACTATTTCATTGGATCTCGTCAGCACTCGGAAGTTAAACTTACTTGGCTGAGAGTAGTACTATGATGGGTGACCTTTTGATCCATCCTCCGATTGCACCCCTTCTTTTTTATTTGCTTTTATTGCTATTTTGCCCCAGGGTGTAATGGAAACATTTAACAAAGAATCATCCTCTAGTACAACTAAGGTAATGACTTCGGAGAACCGTGAGCGCGGGTTTGTTCAATGCTCCCGTGGAAAGGAGACCAAGATATAGTAAAGAGTAAGAGAAATGTGTAATAAAGAAGGGAGGAAGTAGTGAAAGACTATTCATGTCCATATGAGCACGAGAAGTAGAAGAGTGAGATCATACAAGTAGTAATTCATTAGATCCCATCACACTCGTAAGTTAAACGTACTTGGCCGAGAGTAGTACAATGATGGGTTACCTTTTGATCCACCCTCCGATTGCACCCCTTCTTTTTTATTTATTTTTATTGCCTTTTTTGCCCCAGGGTATAATTGAAACATTAAACTAAACAAAATCATCTAGTACAACTTAGGTAATGACTTCGGGGAACCGTGAGTGCGGGTTAGTTCAATGCTCTGTCGAAAGGAGACCAAGATATAGGTAAAAGTAAGAGAAATGAGTGAAAAACAAGGGAGGAAGTAGTGATATCATATTCATGTACAAATGAGCATGAGAAGTAGACGGGTAAGATAATAACAGCACTATTTCATTGGATCTCGTCAGCACTCGGAAGTTAAACTTACTTGGCTGAGAGTAGTACTATGATGGGTGACCTTTTGATCCATCCTCCGATTGCACCCCTTCTTTTTTATTTGCTTTTATTGCTATTTTGCCCCAGGGTGTAATGGAAACATTTAACAAAGAATCATCCTCTAGTACAACTAAGGTAATGACTTCGGAGAACCGTGAGCGCGGGTTTGTTCAATGCTCCTGTGGAAAGGAGACCAAGATATAGTAAAGAGTAAGAGAAATGTGTAATAAAGAAGGGAGGAAGTAGTGAAAGACTATTCATGTCCATATGAGCACGAGAAGTAGAAGAGTGAGATCATACAAGTAGTAATTCATTAGATCCCATCACACTCGTAAGTTAAACGTACTTGGCCGAGAGTAGTACAATGATGGGTTACCTTTTGATCCACCCTCCGATTGCACCCCTTCTTTTTTATTTATTTTTATTGCCTTTTTTGCCCCAGGGTATAATTGAAACATTAAACTAAACAAAATCATCTAGTACAACTTAGGTAATGACTTCGGGGAACCGTGAGTGCGGGTTAGTTCAATGCTCTGTCGAAAGGAGACCAAGATATAGGTAAAAGTAAGAGAAATGAGTGAAAAACAAGGGAGGAAGTAGTGATATCATATTCATGTACAAATGAGCATGAGAAGTAGACGGGTAAGATAATAACGACACTATTTCATTGGATCTCGTCAGCACTCGGAAGTTAAACTTACTTGGCTGAGAGTAGTACTATGATGGGTGACCTTTTGATCCATCCTCCGATTGCACCCCTTCTTTTTTATTTGCATTTATTGCTATTTTTCCCCAGGGTGTAATGGAAACATTTAACAAAGAATCATCCTCTAGTACAACTAAGGTAATGACTTCGGGGAACCGTGAGCGCGGGTTTGTTCAATGCTCCTTTGAAAAGGAGACCAAGATATAGTAAAAAGTAAGAGAAATGTGTAATAAAGAAGGGAGGAAGTAGTGAAAGACTATTCATGTACATATGAGCATGAGAAGTAGAAGAGTGAGATCATACAAGTAGTAATTCATTAGATCCCATCACACTCGTAAGTTAAACGTACTTGGCCGAGAGTAGTACAACGATGGGTTACCTTTTGATCCATCCTCCGATTGCACCCCTTCTTTTTTTATTTATGTTTATTGCCATTTTTTCCCCAGGGTATAATTGAAACATTAAATTGAACAAAATCATCTAGTACAACTTAGGTAATGACTTCGGGGAACCGTGAGTGCGGGTTAGTTCAATGCTCCTGTGGAAAGGAGACCAAGATATAGGTAAAAGTAAAAGAAATGAGTGAAAAACAAGGGATGAAGTAGTGATAATATATTCATGTACAAATGAGCACGAGAAGTAGACGGGTAAGATAATAACAGCACTATTTCATTGGATCTCGTCAGCACTCGGAAGTTAAACTTACTTGGCTAAGAGTAGTACTATGATGGGTGACCTTTTGATCCATCCTCCGATTGCACCCCTTCTTTTTTATTTGCTTTTATTGCTATTTTGCCCCAGTGTGTAATGGAAACATTTAACAAAGAATCATCCTCTAGTACAACTAAGGTAATGACTTCGGAGAACCGTGAGCGCGGGTTTGTTCAATGCTCCTGTGGAAAGGAGACCAAGATATAGTAAAAAGTAAGAGAAATGTGTAATAAAGAAGGGAAGAAGTAGTGAAACACTATTCATGTACATATGAGCACGAGAAGTAGAAGAGTGAAATCATACAAGTAGTAATTCATTAGATCCCATCACACTCGTAAGTTAAACGTACTTGGCCGAGAGTAGTACAACGATGGGTTACCTTTTGATCCATCCTCCGATTGCACCCCTTCTTTTTTATTTATGTTTATTGCCATTTTTGCCCCAGGGTATAATTGAAACATTAAACTAAACAAAATCATCTAGTACAACTTAGGTAATGACTTCGGGGAACCGTGAGTGCGGGTTAGTTCAATGCTCCTGTGGAAAGGAGACCAAGATATAGGTAAAACTAAAAGAAATGAGTGAAAAACAAGGGAGGAAGTAGTGATAATATATTCATGTAAAAATTAGCACGAGAAGTAGACGGGTAAGATAATAACAGCACTATTTCATTGGATCTCGTCAGCACTCGGAAGTTAAACTTACTTGGCTGAGAGTAGTACTATGATGGGTGACCTTTTGATCCATCCTCCGATTGCACCCCTTCTTTTTTATTTGCTTTTATAGCTATTTTGCCCCAGGGTGTAATGGAAACATTTAACAAAGAATCATCCTCTAGTACAACTAAGGTAATCACTTCGGGGAACGGTGAGCGCGGGTTTGTTCAATGCTCTGTGGAAAGGAGACCAAGATATGGTAAAAAGTAAGAGAAATGTGTAATAAAGAAGGGAGGAAGTAGTGAAAGACTATTCATGTACATATGAGCACGAGAAGTAGAAGAGTGAGATCATACAAGTAGTAATTCATTAGATCCCATCACACTCGTAAGTTAAACGTACTTGGCCGAGAGTAGTACAACGATGGGTTACCTTTTGATCCATCCTCCGATTGCACCCCTTCTTTTTTATTTATTTTTATTGCTATTTTTGCCCCAGGGTATAATTGAAACATTAAACTAAACGAAATCATCTAGTACAACTTAGGTAATGACTTCGGGGAACCGTGAGTGCGGGTTAGTTCAATGCTCCTGTGGAAAGGAGACCAAGATATAGGTAAAAGTAAAAGAAATGAGTGAAAAACAAGGGATGAAGTAGTGATAATATATTCATGTACAAATGAGCACGAGAAGTAGACGGGTAAGATAATAACGGCACTATTTCATTGGATCTCGTCGGCACTCGGAAGTTAAACTTACTTGGGCGAGAGTAGTACTATGATGGGTGACCTTTTGATCCATCCTCCGATTGCACCCCTTCTTTTTTATTTGCTTTTATTGCTATTTTGCCCCAGGGTGTAATGGAAACATTTAACAAAGAATCATCCTCTAGTACAACTAAGGTAATGACTTCGGAGAACCGTGAGCGCGGGTTTGTTCAATGCTCCTGTGGAAAGGAGACCAAGATATAGTAAAGAGTAAGAGAAATGTGGAATAAAGAAGGGAGGAAGTAGTGAAAGACTATTCATGTACATATGAGCACGAGAAGTAGAAGAGTGAAATCATACAAGTAGTAATTCATTAGATCCCATCACACTCGTAAGTTAAACGTACTTGGGTGAGAGTAGTACAACAATGGGTTACCTTTTGATCCATCCTCCGATTGCACCGCTTCTTTTTTATTTATTTTTATTGCTATTTTTGCCCCAGGGTATTATTGAAACATTAAACTAAACGAAATCATCTAGTACAACTTAGGTAATGACTTCGGGGAACCGTGAGTGCGGGTTAGTTCAATGCTCCTGTGGAAAGGAGACCAAGATATAGGTAAAAGTAAAAGAAATGAGTGAAAAACAAGGGATGAAGTAGTGATAATATATTCATGTACAAATGAGCACGAGAAGTAGACGGGTAAGATAATAACAGCACTATTTCATTGGATCTCGTCAGCACTCGGAAGTTAAACTTACTTGGCTGAGAGTAGTACTATGATGGGTGACCTTTTGATCCATCCTCCGATTGCACCCCTTCTTTTTTATTTGCTTTTATAGCTATTTTGCCCCAGGGTGTAATGGAAACATTTAACAAAGAATCATCCTCTAGTACAACTAAGGTAATCACTTCGGGGAACCGTGAGCGCGGGTTTGTTCAATGCTCCTGTGGAAAGGAGCCCAAGATATAGTAAAAAGTAAGAGAAATGTGTAATAAAGAAGGGAGGAAGTAGTGAAAGACTATTCATGTACATATGAGCAAGAGAAGTAGAAGAGTGAGATCATACAAGTAGTAATTCATTAGATCCCATCACACTCGTAAGTTAAACGTACTTGGCCAAGAGTAGTACAACGATGGGTTACCTTTTGATCCATCCTCCGATTGCACCCCTTCTTTTTTATTTATTTTTATTGCTATTTTTGCCCCAGGGTATAATTGAAACATTAAACTAAACGAAATCATCTAGTACAACTTAGGTAATGACTTCGGGGAACCGTGAGTGCGGGTTAGTTCAATGCTCCTGTGGAAAGGAGACCAAGATATAGGTAAAAGTAAAAGAAATGAGTGAAAAACAAGGGATGAAGTAGTGATAATATATTCATGTACAAATGAGCACGAGAAGTAGACGGGTAAGATAATAACGGCACTATTTCATTGGATCTCGTCGGCACTCGGAAGTTAAACTTACTTGGGCGAGAGTAGTACTATGATGGGTGACCTTTTGATCCATCCTCCGATTGCACCCCTTCTTTTTTATTTGCTTTTATAGCTATTTTGCCCCAGGGTGTAATGGAAACATTTAACAAAGAATCATCCTCTAGTACAACTAAGGTAATCACTTCGGGGAACCGTGAGCGCGGGTTTGTTCAATGCTCTCTGTGGAAAGGAGCCCAAGATATAGTAAAAAGTAAGAGAAATGTGTAATAAAGAAGGGAGGAAGTAGTGAAAGACTATTCATGTACATATGAGCAAGAGAAGTAGAAGAGTGAGATCATACAAGTAGTAATTCATTAGATCCCATCACACTCGTAAGTTAAACGTACTTGGGTGAGAGTAGTACAACAATGGGTTACCTTTTGATCCATCCTCCGATTGCACCGCTTCTTTTTTATTTATTTTTATTGCTATTTTTGCCCCAGGGTATTATTGAAACATTAAACTAAACGAAATCATCTAGTACAACTTAGGTAATGACTTCGGGGAACCGTGAGTGCGGGTTAGTTCAATGCTCTCTGTGGAAAGGAGACCAAGATATAGGTAAAAGTAAAAGAAATGAGTGAAAAACAAGGGATGAAGTAGTGATAATATATTCATGTACAAATGAGCACGAGAAGTAGACGGGTAAGATAATAACGGCACTATTTCATTGGATCTCGTCGGCACTCGGAAGTTAAACTTACTTGGCTGAGAGTAGTACTATGATGGGTGACCTTTTGATCCATCCTCCGATTGCACCCCTTCTTTTTTATTTGCTTTTATTGCTATTTTGCCCCAGGGTGTAATGGAAACATTTAACAAAGAATCATCCTCTAGTACAACTAAGGTAATGACTTCGGAGAACCGTGAGCGCGGGTTTGTTCAATGCTCCTGTGGAAAGGAGACCAAGATATAGTAAAGAGTAAGAGAAATGTGGAATAAAGAAGGGAGGAAGTAGTGAAAGACTATTCATGTACATATGAGCACGAGAAGTGGAAGAGTGAAATCATACAAGTAGTAATTCATTAGATCCCATCACACTCGTAAGTTAAACGTACTTGGGTGAGAGTAGTACAACAATGGGTTACCTTTTGATCCATCCTCCGATTGCACCGCTTCTTTTTTATTTATTTTTATTGCTATTTTTGCCCCAGGGTATTATTGAAACATTAAACTAAACGAAATCATCTAGTACAACTTAGGTAATGACTTCGGGGAACCGTGAGTGCGGGTTAGTTCAATGCTCTGTGGAAAGGAGACCAAGATATAGGTAAAAGTAAAAGAAATGAGTGAAAAACAAGGGATGAAGTAGTGATAATATATTCATGTACAAATGAGCACGAGAAGTAGACGGGTAAGATAATAACAACACTATTTCATTGGATCTCGTCGGCACTCGGAAGTTAAACTTACTTGGGCGAGAGTAGTACTATGATGGGTGACCTTTTGATCCATCCTCCGATTGCACCCCTTCTTTTTTATTTGCTTTTATAGCTATTTTGCCCCAGGGTGTAATGGAAACATTTAACAAAGAATCATCCTCTAGTACAACTAAGGTAATCACTTCGGGGAACCGTGAGCGCGGGTTTGTTCAATGCTCCTGTGGAAAGGAGCCCAAGATATAGTAAAAAGTAAGAGAAATGTGTAATAAAGAAGGGAGGAAGTAGTGAAAGACTATTCATGTACATATGAGCAAGAGAAGTAGAAGAGTGAGATCATACAAGTAGTAATTCATTAGATCCCATCACACTCGTAAGTTAAACGTACTTGGCCAAGAGTAGTACAACGATGGGTTACCTTTTGATCCATCCTCCGATTGCACCCCTTCTTTTTTATTTATTTTTATTGCTATTTTTGCCCCAGGGTATAATTGAAACATTAAACTAAACGAAATCATCTAGTACAACTTAGGTAATGACTTCGGGGAACCGTGAGTGCGGGTTAGTTCAATGCTCCTGTGGAAAGGAGACCAAGATATAGGTAAAAGTAAAAGAAATGAGTGAAAAACAAGGGATGAAGTAGTGATAATATATTCATGTACAAATGAGCACGAGAAGTAGACGGGTAAGATAATAACGGCACTATTTCATTGGATCTCGTCGGCACTCGGAAGTTAAACTTACTTGGTGAGAGTAGTACTATGATGGGTGACCTTTTGATCCATCCTCCGATTGCACCCCTTCTTTTTTATTTGCTTTTATAGCTATTTTGCCCCGGGGTGTAATGGAAACATTTAACAAAGAATCATCCTCTAGTACAACTAAGGTAATCACTTCGGGGAACCGTGAGCGCGGGTTTGTTCAATGCTCTGTGGAAAGGAGACCAAGATATAGTAAAAAGTAAGAGAAATGTGTAATAAAGAAGGGAGGAAGTAGTGAAAGACTATTCATGTACATATGAGCACGAGAAGTAGAAGAGTGAGATCATACAAGTAGTAATTCATTAGATCCCATCACACTCGTAAGTTAAACGTACTTGGCCGAGAGTAGTACAACGATGGGTTACCTTTTGATGCATCCTCCGATTGCACCCCTTCTTTTTTATTTATTTTTATTGCTATTTTTGCCCCAGGGTATAATTGAAACATTAAACTAAACGAAATCATCTAGTACAACTTAGGTAATGACTTCGGGGAACCGTGAGTGCGGGTTAGTTCAATGCTCTGTGGAAAGGAGACCAAGATATAGGTAAAAGTAAAAGAAATGAGTGAAAAACAAGGGATGAAGTAGTGATAATATATTCATGTACAAATGAGCACGAGAAGTAGACGGGTAAGATAATAACGGCACTATTTCATTGGATCTCGTCGGCACTCGGAAGTTAAACTTACTTGGCTGAGAGTAGTACTATGATGGGTGACCTTTTGATCCATCCTCCGATTGCACCCCTTCTTTTTTATTTGCTTTTATTGCTATTTTGCCCCAGGGTGTAATGGAAACATTTAACAAAGAATCGTCCTCTAGTACAACTAAGGTAATGACTTCGGAGAACCGTGAGCGCGGGTTTGTTCAATGCTCCTGTGGAAAGGAGACCAAGATATAGTAAAGAGTAAGAGAAATGTGTAATAAAGAAGGGAGGAAGTAGTGAAAGACTATTCATGTACATATGAGCACGAGAAGTAGAAGAGTGAAATCATACAAGTAGTAATTCATTAGATCCCATCACACTCGTAAGTTAAACGTACTTGGGCGAGAGTAGTACAACGATGGGTTACCTTTTGATCCATCCTCCGATTGCACCCCTTCTTTTTTATTTATTTTTATTGCCATTTTTGCCCCAGGGTATAATTGAAACATTAAACTAAACAAAATCATCTAGTACAACTTAGGTAATGACTTCGGGGAACCGTGAGTGCGGGTTAGTTCAATGCTCCTGTGGAAAGGAGACCAAGATATAGGTAAAAGTAAGAGAAATGAGTGAAAGACAAGGGAGGAAGTAGTCATAATATATTCATGTACAAATGAGCACGAGAAGTAGACGGGTAAGATAATAACAACACTATTTCATTGGATCTCGTCAGCACTCGGAAGTTAAACTTACTTGGCTGAGAGTAGTACTATGATGGGTGACCTTTTGATCCATCCTCCGATTGCACCCCTTCTTTTTTATTTGCTTTTATAGCTATTTTGCCCCAGGGTGTAATGGAAACATTTAACAAAGAATCATCCTCTAGTAAAACTAAGGTAATCACTTCGGGGAACCGTGAGCGCGGGTTTGTTCAATGCTCCTGTGGAAAGGAGCCCAAGATATAGTAAAAAGTAAGAGAAATGTGTAATAAAGAAGGGAGGAAGTAGTGAAAGACTATTCATGTACATATGAGCAAGAGAAGTAGAAGAGTGAGATCATACAAGTAGTAATTCATTAGATCCCATCACACTCGTAAGTTAAACGTACTTGGCCGAGAGTAGTACAACGATGGGTTACCTTTTGATCCATCCTCCGATTGCACCCCTTCTTTTTTATTTATTTTTATTGCTATTTTTGCCCCAGGGTATAATTGAAACATTAAACTAAACGAAATCATCTAGTACAACTTAGGTAATGACTTCGGGGAACCGTGAGTGCGGGTTAGTTCAATGCTCCTGTGGAAAGGAGACCAAGATATAGGTAAAAGTAAAAGAAATGAGTGAAAAACAAGGGATGAAGTAGTGATAATATATTCATGTACAAATGAGCACGAGAAGTAGACGGGTAAGATAATAACGGCACTATTTCATTGGATCTCGTCGGCACTCGGAAGTTAAACTTACTTGGGCGAGAGTAGTACTATGATGGGTGACCTTTTGATCCATCCTCCGATTGCACCCCTTCTTTTTTATTTGCTTTTATAGCTATTTTGCCCCGGGGTGTAATGGAAACATTTAACAAAGAATCATCCTCTAGTACAACTAAGGTAATCACTTCGGGGAACCGTGAGCGCGGGTTTGTTCAATGCTCTGCGGAAAGGAGACCAAGATATAGTAAAAAGTAAGAGAAATGTGTAATAAAGAAGGGAGGAAGTAGTGAAAGACTATTCATGTACATATGAGCACGAGAAGTAGAAGAGTGAGATCATACAAGTAGTAATTCATTAGATCCCATCACACTCGTAAGTTAAACGTACTTGGCCGAGAGTAGTACAACGATGGGTTACCTTTTGATCCATCCTCCGATTGCACCCCTTCTTTTTTATTTATTTTTATTGCTATTTTTGCCCCAGGGTATAATTGAAACATTAAACTAAACGAAATCATCTAGTAAAACTTAGGTAATGACTTCGGGGAACCGTGAGTGCGGGTTAGTTCAATGCTCCTGTGGAAAGGAGACCAAGATATAGGTAAAAGTAAAAGAAATGAGTGAAAAACAAGGGATGAAGTAGTGATAATATATTCATGTATAAATGAGCACGAGAAGTAGACGGGTAAGATAATAACAGCACTATTTCATTGGATCTCGTCAGCACTCGGAAGTTAAACTTACTTGGCTGAGAGTAGTACTATGATGGGTGACCTTTTGATCCATCCTCCGATTGCACCCCTTCTTTTTTATTTGCTTTTATTGCTATTTTGCCCCAGGGTGTAATGGAAACATTTAACAAAGAATCATCCTCTAGTACAACTAAGGTAATGACTTCGGAGAACCGTGAGCGCGGGTTTGTTCAATGCTCATGTGGAAAGGAGACCAAGATATAGTAAAGAGTAAGAGAAATGTGTAATAAAGAAGGGAGGAAGTAGTGAAAGACTATTCATGTACATATGAGCACGAGAAGTAGAAGAGTGAAATCATACAAGTAGTAATTCATTAGATCCCATCACACTCGTAAGTTAAACGTACTTGGGCGAGAGTAGTACAACGATGGGTTACCTTTTGATCCATCCTCCGATTGCACCCCTTCTTTTTTATTTATTTTTATTGCCATTTTTGCCCCGGGGTATAATTGAAACATTAAACTAAACAAAATCATCTAGTACAACTTAGGTAATGACTTCGGGGAACCGTGA
The DNA here is from genome assembly GCA_030674075.2 of Linum usitatissimum. NCBI lineage: Eukaryota > Viridiplantae > Streptophyta > Magnoliopsida > Malpighiales > Linaceae > Linum > Linum usitatissimum. The sequence goes on from JAUJYP020000708.1 coordinate 3,242,614, forward strand.
GTGCGGGTTAGTTCAATGCTCCTGTGGAAAGGAGACCAAGATATAGGTAAAAGTAAGAGAAATGAGTGAAAGACAAGGGAGGAAGTAGTCATAATATATTCATGTACAAATGAGCACGAGAAGTAGACGGGTAAGATAATAACAGCACTATTTCATTGGATCTCGTCAGCACTCGGAAGTTAAACTTACTTGGCTGAGAGTAGTACTATGATGGGTGACCTTTTGATCCATCCTCCGATTGCACCCCTTCTTTTTTATTTGCTTTTATAGCTATTTTGCCCCAGGGTGTAATGGAAACATTTAACAAAGAATCATCCTCTAGTACAACTAAGGTAATCACTTCGGGGAACCGTGAGCGCGGGTTTGTTCAATGCTCCTGTGGAAAGGAGCCCAAGATATAGTAAAAAGTAAGAGAAATGTGTAATAAAGAAGGGAGGAAGTAGTGAAAGACTATTCATGTACATATGAGCACGAGAAGTAGAAGAGTGAGATCATACAAGTAGTAATTCATTAGATCCCATCACACTCGTAAGTTAAACGTACTTGGCCGAGAGTAGTACAACGATGGGTTACCTTTTGATCCATCCTCCGATTGCACCCCTTCTTTTTTATTTATTTTTATTGCTATTTTTGCCCCAGGGTATAATTGAAACATTAAACAAAACGAAATCATCTAGTACAACTTAGGTAATGACTTCGGGGAACCGTGAGTGCGGGTTAGTTCAATGCTCCTATGGAAAGGAGACCAAGATATAGGTAAAAGTAAAAGAAATGAGTGAAAAACAAGGGATGAAGTAGTGATAATATATTCATGTACAAATGAGCACGAGAAGTAGACGGGTAAGATAATAACATCACTATTTCATTGGATCTCGTCAGCACTCGGAAGTTAAACTTACTTGGCTGAGAGTAGTACTATGATGGGTGACCTTTTGATCCATCCTCCGATTGCACCCCTTCTTTTTTATTTGCTTTTATAGCTATTTTGCCCCGGGGTGTAATGGAAACATTTAACAAAGAATCATCCTCTAGTACAACTAAGGTAATCACTTCGGGGAACCGTGAGCGCGGGTTTGTTCAATGCTCCTGTGGAAAGGAGACCAAGATATAGTAAAAAGTAAGAGAAATGTGTAATAAAGAAGGGAGGAAGTAGTGAAAGACTATTCATGTACATATGAGCACGAGAAGTAGAAGAGTGAGATCATACAAGTAGTAATTCATTAGATCCCATCACACTCGTAAGTTAAACGTACTTGGCCGAGAGTAGTACAACGATGGGTTACCTTTTGATCCATCCTCCGATTGCACCCCGTCTTTTTTATTTATTTTTATTGCTATTTTTGCCCCAGGGTATAATTGAAACATTAAACTAAACGAAATCATCTAGTACAACTTAGGTAATGACTTCGGGGAACCGTGAGTGCGGGTTAGTTCAATGCTCCTGTGGAAAGGAGACCAAGATATAGGTAAAAGTAAAAGAAATGAGTGAAAAACAAGGGATGAAGTAGTGATAATATATTCATGTACAAATGAGCACGAGAAGTAGACGGGTAAGATAATAACAACACTATTTCATTGGATCTCGTCAGCACTCGGAAGTTAAACTTACTTGGCTAAGAGTAGTACTATGATGGGTGACCTTTTGATCCATCCTCCGATTGCACCCCTTCTTTTTTATTTGCTTTTATTGCTATTTTGCCCCAGGGTGTAATGGAAACATTTAACAAAGAATCATCCTCTAGTACAACTAAGGTAATGACTTCGGAGAACCGTGAGCGCGGGTTTGTTCAATGCTCCTGTGGAAAGGAGACCAAGATATAGTAAAGAGTAAGAGAAATGTGTAATAAAGAAGGGAGGAAGTAGTGAAAGACTATTCATGTACATATGAGCACGAGAAGTAGAAGAGTGAAATCATACAAGTAGTAATTCATTAGATCCCATCACACTCGTAAGTTAAACGTACTTGGGCGAGAGTAGTACAACGATGGGTTACCTTTTGATCCATCCTCCGATTGCACCCCTTCTTTTTTATTTATTTTTATTGCTATTTTTGCCCCAGGGTATTATTGAAACATTAAACTAAACGAAATCATCTAGTACAACTTAGGTAATGACTTCGGGGAACCGTGAGTGCGGGTTAGTTCAATGCTCTCTGTGGAAAGGAGACCAAGATATAGGTAAAAGTAAAAGAAATGAGTGAAAAACAAGGGATGAAGTAGTGATAATATATTCATGTACAAATGAGCACGAGAAGTAGACGGGTAAGATAATAACGACACTATTTCATTGGATCTCGTCAGCACTCGGAAGTTAAACTTACTTGGCTGAGAGTAGTACTATGATGGGTGACCTTTTGATCCATCCTCCGATTGCACCCCTTCTTTTTTATTTGCTTTTATAGCTATTTTGCCCCGGGGTGTAATGGAAACATTTAACAAAGAATCATCCTCTAGTACAACTAAGGTAATCACTTCGGGGAACCGTGAGCGCGGGTTTGTTCAATGCTCCCGTGGAAAGGAGACCAAGATATAGTAAAAAGTAAGAGAAATGTGTAATAAAGAAGGGAGGAAGTAGTGAAAGACTATTCATGTACATATGAGCACGAGAAGTAGAAGAGTGAGATCATACAAGTAGTAATTCATTAGATCCCATCACACTCGTAAGTTAAACGTACTTGGCCGAGAGTAGTACAACGATGGGTTACCTTTTGATCCATCCTCCGATTGCACCCCTTCTTTTTTATTTATTTTTATTGCTATTTTTGCCCCGGGGTATAATTGAAACATTAAACTAAACGAAATCATCTAGTACAACTTAGGTAATGACTTCGGGGAACCGTGAGTGCGGGTTAGTTCAATGCTCCTGTGGAAAGGAGACCAAGATATAGGTAAAAGTAAAAGAAATGAGTGAAAAACAAGGGATGAAGTAGTGATAATATATTCATGTACAAATGAGCACGAGAAGTAGACGGGTAAGATAATAACAACACTATTTCATTGGATCTCGTCAGCACTCGGAAGTTAAACTTACTTGGCTGAGAATAGTACTATGATGGGTGACCTTTTGATCCATCCTCCGATTGCACCCCTTCTTTTTATTTGCTTTTATAGCTATTTTGCCCAAGGGTGTAATGGAAACATTTAACAAAGAATCATCCTCTAGTACAACTAAGGTAATCACTTCGGGGAACCGTGAGCGCGGGTTTGTTCAATGCTCCTGTGGAAAGGAGACCAAGATATAGTAAAAAGTAAGAGAAATGTGTAATAAAGAAGGGAGGAAGTAGTGAAAGACTATTCATGTACATATGAGCACGAGAAGTAGAAGAGTGAGATCATACAAGTAGTAATTCATTAGATCCCATCACACTCGTAAGTTAAACGTACTTGGCCGAGAGTAGTATAACGATGGGTTACCTTTTGATCCATCCTCCGATTGCACCCCTTCTTTTTTATTTATTTTTATTGCTATTTTTGCCCCAGGGTATAATTGAAACATTAAACTAAACGAAATCACCTAGTACAACTTAGGTAATGACTTCGAGGAACCGTGAGTGCGGGTTAGTTCAATGCTCCTGTGGAAAGGAGACCAAGATATAGGTAAAAGTAAAAGAAATGAGTGAAAAACAAGGGATGAAGTAGTGATAATATATTCATGTACAAATGAGCACGAGAAGTAGACGGGTAAGATAATAACGGCACTATTTCATTGGATCTCGTCGGCACTCGGAAGTTAAACTTACTTGGCTGAGAGTAGTACTATGATGGGTGACCTTTTGATCCATCCTCCGATTGCACCCCTTCTTTTTTATTTGCTTTTATTGCTATTTTGCCCCAGGGTGTAATGGAAACATTTAACAAAGAATCATCCTCTAGTACAACTAAGGTAATGACTTCGGAGAACCGTGAGCGCGGGTTTGTTCAATGCTCCCGTGGAAAGGAGACCAAGATATAGTAAAGAGTAAGAGAAATGTGTAATAAAGAAGGGAGGAAGTAGTGAAAGACTATTCATGTACATATGAGCACGAGAAGTAGAAGAGTGAAATCATACAAGTAGTAATTCATTAGATCCCATCACACTCGTAAGTTAAACGTACTTGGGCGAGAGTAGTACAACGATGGGTTACCTTTTGATCCATCCTCCGATTGCACCCCTTCTTTTTTATTTATTTTTATTGCTATTTTTGCCCCAGGGTATTATTGAAACATTAAACTAAACGAAATCATCTAGTACAACTTAGGTAATGACTTCGGGGAACCGTGAGTGCGGGTTAGTTCAATGCTCCGTGGAAAGGAGACCAAGATATAGGTAAAAGTAAAAGAAATGAGTGAAAAACAAGGGATGAAGTAGTGATAATATATTCATGTACAAATGAGCACGAGAAGTAGACGGGTAAGATAATAACAACACTATTTCATTGGATCTCGTCAGCACTCGGAAGTTAAACTTACTTGGCTGAGAGTAGTACTATGATGGGTGACCTTTTGATCCATCCTCCGATTGCACCCCTTCTTTTTTATTTGCTTTTATAGCTATTTTGCCCCGGGGTGTAATGGAAACATTTAACAAAGAATCATCCTCTAGTACAACTAAGGTAATCACTTCGGGGAACCGTGAGCGCGGGTTTGTTCAATGCTCCTGTGGAAAGGAGACCAAGATATAGTAAAAAGTAAGAGAAATGTGTAATAAAGAAGGGAGGAAGTAGTGAAAGACTATTCATGTACATATGAGCACGAGAAGTAGAAGAGTGAGATCATACAAGTAGTAATTCATTAGATCCCATCACACTCGTAAGTTAAACGTACTTGGCCGAGAGTTGTACAACGATGGGTTACCTTTTGATCCATCCTCCGATTGCACCCCTTCTTTTTTATTTATTTTTATTGCTATTTTTGCCCCAGGGTATAATTGAAACATTAAACTAAACGAAATCATCTAGTACAACTTAGGTAATGACTTCGGGGAACCGTGAGTGCGGGTTAGTTCAATGCTCCTGTGGAAAGGAGACCAAGATATAGGTAAAAGTAAAAGAAATGAGTGAAAAACAAGGGATGAAATAGTGATAATATATTCATGTACAAATGAGCACGAGAAGTAGACGGGTAAGATAATAACAACACTATTTCATTGGATCTCGTCAGCACTCGGAAGTTAAACTTACTTGGCTGAGAATAGTACTATGATGGGTGACCTTTTGATCCATCCTCCGATTGCACCCCTTCTTTTTTATTTGCTTTTATAGCTATTTTGCCCCAGGGTGTAATGGAAACATTTAACAAAGAATCATCCTCTAGTACAACTAAGGTAATCACTTCGGGGAACCGTGAGCGCGGGTTTGTTCAATGCTCCCGTGGAAAGGAGACCAAGATATAGTAAAAAGTAAGAGAAATGTGTAATAAAGAAGGGAGGAAGTAGTGAAAGACTATTCATGTACATATGAGCACGAGAAGTAGAAGAGTGAGATCATACAAGTAGTAATTCATTAGATCCCATCACACTCGTAAGTTAAACGTACTTGGCCGAGAGTAGTATAACGATGGGTTACCTTTTGATCCATCCTCCGATTGCACCCCTTCTTTTTTATTTATTTTTATTGCTATTTTTGCCCCAGGGTATAATTGAAACATTAAACTAAACGAAATCACCTAGTACAACTTAGGTAATGACTTCGAGGAACCGTGAGTGCGGGTTAGTTCAATGCTCCTGTGGAAAGGAGACCAAGATATAGGTAAAAGTAAAAGAAATGAGTGAAAAACAAGGGATGAAGTAGTGATAATATATTCATGTACAAATGAGCACGAGAAGTAGACGGGTAAGATAATAACAGCACTATTTCATTGGATCTCGTCAGCACTCGGAAGTTAAACTTACTTGGCTGAGAATAGTACTATGATGGGTGACCTTTTGATCCATCCTCCGATTGCACCCCTTCTTTTTTATTTGCTTTTATAGCTATTTTGCCCCAGGGTGTAATGGAAACATTTAACAAAGAATCATCCTCTAGTACAACTAAGGTAATCACTTCGGGGAACCGTGAGCGCGGGTTTGTTCAATGCTCCTGTGGAAAGGAGACCAAGATATAGTAAAAAGTAAGAGAAATGTGTAATAAAGAAGGGAGGAAGTAGTGAAAGACTATTCATCTACATATGAGCACGAGAAGTAGAAGAGTGAGATCATACAAGTAGTAATTCATTAGATCCCATCACACTCGTAAGTTAAACGTACTTGGCCGAGAGTAGTATAACGATGGGTTACCTTTTGATCCATCCTCCGATTGCACCCCTTCTTTTTTATTTATTTTTATTGCTATTTTTGCCCCAGGGTATAATTGAAACATTAAACTAAACGAAATCACCTAGTACAACTTAGGTAATGACTTCGAGGAACCGTGAGTGCGGGTTAGTTCAATGCTCCCGTGGAAAGGAGACCAAGATATAGGTAAAAGTAAAAGAAATGAGTGAAAAACAAGGGATGAAGTAGTGATAATATATTCATGTACAAATGAGCACGAGAAGTAGACGGGTAAAATAATAACAGCACTATTTCATTGGATCTCGTCAGCACTCGGAAGTTAAACTTACTTGGCTGAGAGTAGTACTATGATGGGTGACCTTTTGATCCATCCTCCGATTGCACCCTTTCTTTTTTATTTGCTTTTATTGCTATTTTGCCCCAGGGTGTAATGGAAACATTTAACAAAGAATCATCCTTTAGTACAACTAAGGTAATGACTTCGGGGAACCGTGAGCGCGGGTTTGTTCAATGCTCCTGTGGAAAGGAGACCAAGATATAGTAAAAAGTAAGAGAAATGTGTAATAAAGAAGGGAAGAAGTAGTGAAAGACTATTCATGTACATATGAGCACGAGAAGTAGAAGAGTGAGATCATACAAGTAGTAATTCATTAGATCCCATCACACTCGTAAGTTAAACGTACTTGGCCGAGAGTAGTACAACGATGGGTTACCTTTTGATCCATCCTCCGATTGCACCCCTTCTTTTTTATTTATTTTTTTTGCCTATTTTTGCCCCAGGGTATAATTGAAACATTAAACTAAACAAAATCATCTAGTACAACTTAGGTAATCACTTCGGGGAACCGTGAGTGCGGGTTAGTTCAATGCTATTGTGGAAAGGAGACCAAGATATAGGTAAAACTAAGTGAAATGAGTGAAAAACAAGGGAGGAAGTAGTGATAATATATTCATGTAAAAATTAGCACGAGAAGTAGACGGGTAAGATAATAACAGCACTATTTCATTGGATCTCGTCAGCACTCTGAAGTTAAACTTACTTGGCTGAGAGTAGTACTATGATGGGTGACCTTTTGATCCATCCTCAGATTGCACCCCTTCTTTTTTATTTTCTTTTATAGCTATTTTGCCCCAGCGTGTAATGGAAACATTTAACAAAGAATCATCCTCTAGTACAACTAAGGTAATGACTTCGGGGAACCGTGAGCGCGGGTTTGTTCAATGCTCCTTTCGAAAGGAGACCAAGATATAGTAAAAAGTAAGAGAAATGTGTAATAAAGAAGGGAGGAAGTAGTGAAAGACTATTCATGTACATATGAGCACGAGAAGTAGAAGAGTGAGATCATACAAGTAGTAATTCATTAGATCCCATCACACTCGTAAGTTAAACGTACTTGGCCGAGAGTAGTACAACGATGGGTTACCTTTTGATCCATCCTCCGATTGCACCCCTTCTTTTTTATTTATTTTTATTGCTATTTTTGCCCCAGGGTATAATTGAAACATTAAACTAAACGAAATCATCTAGTACAACTTAGGTAATGACTTCGGGGAACCGTGAGTGCGGGTTAGTTCAATGCTCCCGTGGAAAGGAGACCAAGATATAGGTAAAAGTAAAAGAAATGAGTGAAAAACAAGGGATGAAGTAGTGATAATATATTCATGTACAAATGAGCACGAGAAGTAGACGGGTAAGATAATAACAGCACTATTTCATTGGATCTCGTCGACACTCGGAAGTTAAACTTACTTGGCTGAGAGTAGTACTATGATGGGTGACCTTTTGATCCATCCTCCGATTGCACCCCTTCTTTTTTATTTGCTTTTATAGCTATTTTGCCCCAGGGTGTAATGGAAACATTTAACAAAGAATCATCCTCTAGTACAACTAAGGTAATCACTTCGGGGAACCGTGAGCGCGGGTTTGTTCAATGCTCCCGTGGAAAGGAGACCAAGATATAGTAAAAAGTAAGAGAAATGTGTAATAAAGAAGGGAGGAAGTAGTGAAAGACTATTCATGTACATATGAGCACGAGAAGTAGAAGAGTGAGATCATACAAGTAGTAATTCATTAGATCCCATCACACTCGTAAGTTAAACGTACTTGGCCGAGAGTAGTACAACGATGGGTTACCTTTTGATCCATCCTCCGATTGCACCCCTTCTTTTTTATTTATTTTTATTGCTATTTTTGCCCCAGGGTATAATTGAAACATTAAACTAAACGAAATCATCTAGTACAACTTAGGTAATGACTTCGAGGAACCGTGAGTGCGGGTTAGTTCAATGCTCCTGTGGAAAGGAGACCAAGATATAGGTAAAAGTAAAAGAAATGAGTGAAAAACAAGGGATGAAGTAGTGATAATATATTCATGTACAAATGAGCACGAGAAGTAGACGGGTAAGATAATAACAGCACTATTTCATTGGATCTCGTCAGCACTCGGAAGTTAAACTTACTTGGCTGAGAGTAGTACTATGATGGGTGACCTTTTGATCCATCCTCCGATTGCACCCTTTCTTTTTTATTTGCTTTTATTGCTATTTTGCCCCAGGGTGTAATTGAAACATTTAACAAAGAATCATCCTTTAGTACAACTAAGGTAATGACTTCGGGGAACCGTGAGCGCGGGTTTGTTCAATGCTCCTGTGGAAAGGAGACCAAGATATAGTAAAAAGTAAGAGAAATGTGTAATAAAGAAGGGAGGAAGTAGTGAAAGACTATTCATGTACATATGAGCACGAGAAGTAGAAGAGTGAGATCATACAAGTAGTAATTCATTAGATCCCATCACACTCGTAAGTTAAACGTACTTGGCCGAGAGTAGTACAACGATGGGTTACCTTTTGATCCATCCTCCGATTGCACCCCTTCTTTTTTATTTATTTTTTTTGCCTTTTTTGCCCCAGGGTATAATTGAAACATTAAACTAAACAAAATCATCTAGTACAACTTAGGTAATCACTTCGGGGAACCGTGAGTGCGGGTTAGTTCAATGCTATTGTGGAAAGGAGACCAAGATATAGGTAAAACTAAGAGAAATGAGTGAAAAACAAGGGAGGAAGTAGTGATAATATATTCATGTAAAAATTAGCACGAGAAGTAGACGGGTAAGATAATAACAGCACTATTTCATTGGATCTCGTCAGCACTCTGAAGTTAAACTTACTTGGATGAGAGTAGTACTATGATGGGTGACCTTTTGATCCATCCTCCGATTGCACCCCTTCTTTTTTATTTGCTTTTATTGCTATTTTGCCCCAGGGTGTAATGGAAACATTTAACAAAGAATCATCCTCTAGTACAACTAAGGTAATGACTTCGGGGAACCGTGAGCGCGGGTTTGTTCAATGCTCCTTTGGAAAGGAGACCAAGATGTAGTAAAAAGTAAGAGAAATGTGTAATAAAGAAGGGAGGAAGTAGTGAAAGACTATTCATGTACATATGAGCATGAGAAGTAGAAGAGTGACATCATACAAGTAGTAATTCATTAGATCCCATCACACTCGTAAGTTTAACGTACTTGGTGGAGAGTAGTACAACGATGGGTTACCTTTTGATCCATCCTCCGATTGCACCCCTTGTTTTTTATTTATGTTTATTGCCATTTTTGCCCTAGGGTATAATTGAAACATTAAACTAAACAAAATCATCTAGTACAACTTAGGTAATGACTTCGGGGTACAGTGAGTGCGGGTTAGTTCAATGCTCCTGTGGAAAGGAGACCAAGATATAGGTAAAACTAAGAGAAATGAGTGAAAAAACAAGGGATGAAGTAGTGATAATATATTCATGTACAAATGAGCACGAGAAGTAGACGGGTAAGATAATAACAAGACTATTTCATTGGATCTCGTCAAGCACTCGGAAGTTAAACTTACTTGGCTGAGAGTAGTACTATGATGGGTGACCTTTTGATCCATCCTCCGATTGCACCCCTTCTTTTTTATTTGCTTTTATTGCTATTTTGCCCCAGGGTGTAATGGAAACATTTAACAAAGAATCATCCTCTAGTACAACTAAGGTAATCACTTCGGGGAACCGTGAGCGCGGGTTTGTTCAATGCTCCCCGTGGAAAGGAGACCAAGATATAGTAAAAAGTAAGAGAAATGTGTAATAAAGAAGGGAGGAAGTAGTGAAAGACTATTCATGTACATATGAGCACGAGAAGTAGAAGAGTGAGATCATACAAGTAGTAATTCATTAGATCCCATCACACTCGTAAGTTAAACGTACTTGGCCGAGAGTAGTACAACGATGGGTTACCTTTTGATCCATCCTCCGATTGCACCCCTTCTTTTTTATTTATTTTTATTGCCATTTTTGCCCCAGGGTATAATTGAAACATTAAACTAAACAAAATCATCTAGTACAACTTAGGTAATGACTTCGGGGAACCGTGAGTGCGGGTTAGTTCAATGCTCCTGTGGAAAGGAGACCAAGATATAGGTAAAAGTAAAAGAAATGAGTGAAAAACAAGGGAGGAAGTAGTGATAATATATTCATGTACAAATGAGCACGAGAAGTAGACGGGTAAGATAATAACAGCACTATTTCATTGGATCTCGTCAGCACTCGGAAGTTAAACTTACTTGGCTGAGAGTAGTACTATGATGGGTGACCTTTTGATCCATCCTCCGATTGCACCCCTTCTTTTTTATTTGCTTTTATTGCTATTTTGCCCCAGGGTGTAATGGAAACATTTAACAAAGAATCATCCTCTAGTACAACTAAGGTAATGACTTCGGGGAACCGTGAGCGCGGGTTTGTTCAATGCTCCCGTGGAAAGGAGACCAAGATATAGTAAAAAGTAAGAGAAATGTGTAATAAAGAAGGGAGGAAGTAGTGAAAGACTATTCATGTACATATGAGCACGAGAAGTAGAAGAGTGAGATCATACAAGTAGTAATTCATTAGATCCCATCACACTCGTAAGTTAAACGTACTTGGCCGAGAGTAGTACAACGATGGGTTACCTTTTGATCCATCCTCCGATTGCACCCCTTCTTTTTTATTTATTTTTATTGCCATTTTTGCCCCAGGGTATAATTGAAACATTAAACTAAACAAAATCATCTAGTACAACTTAGGTAATGACTTCGGGGAACCGTGAGTGCGGGTTAGTTCAATGCTCCCGTGGAAAGGAGACCAAGATATAGGTAAAAGTAAGAGAAATGAGTGAAAAACAAGGGAGGAAGTAGTGATAATATATTCATGTACAAATGAGCACGAGAAGTAGACGGGTAAGATAATAACAGCACTATTTCATTGGATCTCGTCAGCACTCGGAAGTTAAACTTACTTGGATGAGAGTAGTACTATGATGGGTGACCTTTTGATCCATCCTCCGATTGCACCCCTTCTTTTTTATTTGCTTTTATTGCTATTTTGCCCCAGGGTGTAATGGAAACATTTAACAAAGAATCATCCTCTAGTACAACTAAGGTAATGACTTCGGGGAACCGTGAGCGCGGGTTTGTTCAATGCTCCTGTGGAAAGGAGACCAAGATATAGTAAAAAGTAAGAGAAATGTGTAATAAAGAAGGGAGGAAGTAGTGAAAGACTATTCATGTACATATGAGCACGAGAAGTAGAAGAGTGAGATCATACAAGTAGTAATTCATTAGATCCCATCACACTCGTAAGTTAAACGTACTTGGCCGAGAGTAGTACAACGATGGGTTACCTTTTGATCCATCCTCCGATTGCACCCCTTCTTTTTTATTTATTTTTATTGCCATTTTTGCCCCAGGGTATAATTGAAACATTAAACTAAACAAAATCATCTAGTACAACTTAGGTAATGACTTCGGGGAACCGTGAGTGCGGGTTAGTTCAATGCTCCTGTGGAAAGGAGACCAAGATATAGGTAAAAGTAAGAGAAATGAGTGAAAAACAAGGGAGGAAGTAGTGATAATATATTCATGTACAAATTAGCATGAGAAGTAGACGGGTAAGATAATAACAAGACTATTTCATTGGATCTCGTCAAGCACTCGGAAGTTAAACTTACTTGGCTGAGAGTAGTACTATGATGGGTGACCTTTTGATCCATCCTCCGATTGCACCCCTTCTTTTTTATTTGCTTTTATTGCTATTTTGCCCCAGGGTGTAATGGAAACATTTAACAAAGAATCATCCTCTAGTACAACTAAGGTAATGACTTCGGGGAACCGTGAGCGCGGGTTTGTTCAATGCTCCCCGTGGAAAGGAGACCAAGATATAGTAAAAAGTAAGAGAAATGTGTAATAAAGAAGGGAGGAAGTAGTGAAAGACTATTCATGTACATATGAGCACGAGAAGTAGAAGAGTGAGATCATACAAGTAGTAATTCATTAGATCCCATCACACTCGTAAGTTAAACGTACTTGGCCGAGAGTAGTACAACGATGGGTTACCTTTTGATCCATCCTCCGATTGCACCCCTTCTTTTTTATTTATTTTTATTGCCATTTTTGCCCCAGGGTATAATTGAAACATTAAACTAAACAAAATCATCTAGTACAACTTAGGTAATGACTTCGGGGAACCGTGAGTGCGGGTTAGTTCAATGCTCCTATGGAAAGGAGACTAAGATATAGGTAAAACTAAGAGAAATGAGTGAAAAACAAGGGAGGAAGTAGTGATAATAGATTCATGTACAAATTAGCACGAGAAGTAGACGGGTAAGATAATAACAGCACTATTTCATTGGATCTCGTCAGCACTCTGAAGTTAAACTTACTTGGCTGAGAGTAGTACTATGATGGGTGACCTTTTGATCCATCCTCCGATTGCACCCCTTCTTTTTTATTTGCTTTTATTGCTATTTTGCCCCAGGGTGTAATGGAAACATTTAACAAAGAATCATCCTCTAGTACAACTAAGGTAATGACTTCGGGGAACCGTGAGCGCGGGTTTGTTCAATGCTCCCGTGGAAAGGAGACCAAGATATAGTAAAAAGTAAGAGAAATGTGTAATAAAGAAGGGAGGAAGTAGTGAAAGACTATTCATGTACATATGAGCACGAGAAGTAGAAGAGTGAGATCATACAAGTAGTAATTCATTAGATCCCATCACACTCGTAAGTTAAACGTACTTGGCCGAGAGTAGTACAACGATGGGTTACCTTTTGATCCATCCTCCGATTGCACCCCTTCTTTTTTATTTATTTTTATTGCCTTTTTTGCCCCAGGGTATAATTGAAACATTAAACTAAACAAAATCATCTAGTACAACTTAGGTAATGACTTCGGGGAACCGTGAGTGCGGGTTAGTTCAATGCTCCCGTGGAAAGGAGACCAAGATATAGGTAAAAGTAAGAGAAATGAGTGAAAAACAAGGGAGGAAGTAGTGATAATATATTCATGTACAAATGAGCACGAGAAGTAGACGGGTAAGATAATAACAACACTATTTCATTGGATCTCGTCAAGCACTCGGAAGTTAAACTTACTTGGCTGAGAGTAGTACTATGATGGGTGACCTTTTGATCCATCCTCCGATTGCACCCCTTCTTTTTTATTTGCTTTTATTGCTATTTTGCCCCAGGGTGTAATGGAAACATTTAACAAAGAATCATCCTCTAGTACAACTAAGGTAATGACTTCGGGGAACCGTGAGCGCGGGTTTGTTCAATGCTCCCGTGGAAAGGAGACCAAGATATAGTAAAAAGTAAGAGAAATGTGTAATAAAGAAGGGAGGAAGTAGTGAAAGACTATTCATGTACATATGAGCACGAGAAGTAGAAGAGTGAGATCATACAAGTAGTAATTCATTAGATCCCATCACACTCGTAAGTTAAACGTACTTGGCCGAGAGTAGTACAACGATGGGTTACCTTTTGATCCATCCTCCGATTGCACCCCTTCTTTTTTATTTATTTTTATTGCCTTTTTTGCCCCAGGGTATAATTGAAACATTAAACTAAACAAAATCATCTAGTACAACTTAGGTAATGACTTCGGGGAACCGTGAGTGCGGGTTAGTTCAATGCTCCAGTCGAAAGGAGACCAAGATATAGGTAAAAGTAAGAGAAATGAGTGAAAAACAAGGGAGGAAGTAGTGATAATATATTCATGTACAAATGAGCACGAGAAGTAGACGGGTAAGATAATAACAGCACTATTTCATTGGATCTCGTCAGCACTCGGAAGTTAAACTTACTTGGCTGAGAGTAGTACTATGATGGGTGACCTTTTGATCCATCCTCCGATTGCACCCCTTCTTTGTTATTTGCTTTTATTGCTATTTTGCCCCAGGGTGTAATGGAAACATTTAACAAAGAATCATCCTCTAGTACAACTAAGGTAATGACTTCGGGGAACCGTGAGCGCGGGTTTGTTCAATGCTCCTGTGGAAAGGAGACCAAGATATAGTAAAAAGTAAGAGAAATGTGTAATAAAGAAGGGAGGAAGTAGTGAAAGACTATTCATGTACATATGAGCACGAGAAGTAGAAGAGCGAGATCATACAAGTAGTAATTCATTAGATCCCATCACACTCGTAAGTTAAACGTACTTGGCCGAGAGTAGTACAACGATGGGTTACCTTTTGATCCATCCTCCGATTGCACCCCTTCTTTTTTATTTATTTTTATTGCCTTTTTTGCCCCAGGGTATAATTGAAACATTAAACTAAACAAAATCATCTAGTACAACTTAGGTAATGACTTCGGGGAACCGTGAGTGCGGGTTAGTTCAATGCTCCCGTGGAAAGGAGACCAAGATATAGGTAAAACTAAAAGAAATGAGTGATAAACAAGGGAGGAAGTAGTGATAATATATTCATGTACAAATGAGCACGAGAAGTAGACGGGTAAGATAATCACAGCACTATTTCATTGGATCTCGTCAGCACTCGGAAGTTAAACTTTCTTGGCTGAGAGTAGTACTATGATGGGTGACCTTTTGATCCGTCCTCCGATTGCACCCCTTCTTTGTTATTTGCTTTTTTTGCTATTTTGCCCCAGGGTGTAATGGAAACATTTAACAAAGAATCATCCTCTAGTACAACTAAGGTAATTGACTTCGAGGAACCGTGAGCGCGGGTTTGTTCAATGCTCCTTTGGAAAGGAGACCAAGATATAGTAAAAAGTAAGAGAAATGTGTAATAAAGAAGGGAGGAAGTAGTGAAAGACTATTCATGTACATATGAGCACGAGAAGTAGAAGAGTGAGATCATACAAGTAGTAATTCATTAGATCCCATCACACTCGTAAGTTAAACGTACTTGGCCGAGAGTAGTACAACGATGGGTTACCTTTTGATCCATCCTCCGATTGCACCCCTTCTTTTTTATTTATTTTCATTGTCTTTTTTGCCCCATGGTATAATTGAAACATTAAACTAAACAAAATCATCTAGTACAACTTAGGTAATGACTTCGGGGAACCGTGAGTGCGGGTTAGTTCAATGCTCCCGTCGAAAGGAGACCAAGATATAGGTAAAAGTAAGAGAAATGAGTGAAAAACAAGGGAGGAAGTAGTGATAATATATTCATGTACAAATGAGCACGAGAAGTAGACGGGTAAGATAATAACAGCACTATTTCATTGGATCTCGTCAGCACTCGGAAGTTAAACTTACTTGGCTGAGAGTAGTACTATGATGGGTGACCTTTTTATCCATCCTCCGATTGCACCCCTTCTTTGTTATTTGCTTTTATTGCTATTTTGCCCCAGGGTGTAATGGAAACATTTAACAAAGAATCATCCTCTAGTACAACTAAGGTAATGACTTCGGGGAACCGTGAGCGCGGGTTTGTTCAATGCTCCTGTGGAAAGGAGACCAAGATATAGTAAAAAGTAAGAGAAATGTGTAATAAAGAAGGGAGGAAGTAGTGAAAGACTATTCACGTACATATGAGTACGAGAAGTAGAAGAGCGAGATCATACAAGTAGTAATTCATTAGATCCCATCACACTCGTAAGTTAAACGTACTTGGCCGAGAGTAGTACAACGATGGGTTACCTTTTGATCCATCCTCCGATTGCACCCCTTCTTTTTTATTAATTTTTATTGCCTTTTTTTCCCCAGGGTATAATTGAAACATTAAACTAAACAAAATCATCTAGTACAACTTAGGTAATGACTTCGGGGAACCGTCAGTGCGGGTTAGTTCAATGCTCCTGTGGAAAGGAGACCAAGATATAGGTAAAAGTAAGAGAAATGAGTGAAAAACAAGGGAGGAAGTAGTGATAATATATTCATGTACAAATGAGCACGAGAAGTAGACGGGTAAGATAATAACAGGACTATTTCATTGGATGTCGTCAGCACTCGGAAGTTAAACTTACTTGGCTGAGAGTAGTACTATGATGGGTGACCTTTCGATCCATCCTCCGATTGCACCCCTTCTTTGTTATTTGATTTTTTTGCTATTTTGCCCCGGGGTGTAATGGAAACATTTAACAAAGAATCATCCTCTAGTACAACTAAGGTAATTGACTTCGAGGAACCGTGAGCGCGGGTTTGTTCAATGCTCCTGTGGAAAGGAGACCAAGATATAGTAAAAAGTAAGAGAAATGTGTAATAAAGAAGGGAGGAAGTAGTGAAAGACTATTCACGTACATATGAGTACGAGAAGTAGAAGAGCGAGATCATACAAGTAGTAATTCATTAGATCCCATCACACTCGTAAGTTAAACGTACTTGGCCGAGAGTAGTACAACGATGGGTTACCTTTTGATCCATCCTCCGATTGCACCCCTTCTTTTTTATTAATTTTTATTGCCTTTTTTTCCCCAGGGTATAATTGAAACATTAAACTAAACAAAATCATCTAGTACAACTTAGGTAATGACTTCGGGGAACCGTCAGTGCGGGTTAGTTCAATGCTCCTGTGGAAAGGAGACCAAGATATAGGTAAAAGTAAGAGAAATGAGTGAAAAGCAAGGGAGGAAGTAGTGATAATATATTCATGTACAAATGAGCACGAGAAGTAGACGGGTAAGATAATAACAGCACTATTTCATTGGATCTCGTCAGCACTCGGAAGTTAAACTTACTTGGCTGAGAGTAGTACAATGATGGGTGACCTTTCGATCCGTCCTCCGATTGCACCCCTTCTTTGTTATTTGATTTTTTTGCTATTTTGCCCCAGGGTGTAATGGAAACATTTAACAAAGAATCATCCTCTAGTACAACTAAGGTAATTGACTTCGAGGAACCGTGAGCGCGGGTTTGTTCAATGCTCCTTTGGAAAGGAGACCAAGATATAGTAAAAAGTAATAGAAATGTGTAATAAAGAAGGGAGGAAGTAGTGAAAGACTATTCATGTACATATGAGCACGAGAAGTAGAAGAGTGAGATCATACAAGTAGTAATTCATTAGATCCCATCACACTCATAAGTTAAACGTACTTGGACGAGAGTAGTACAACGATGGGTTACCTTTTGATCCATCCTCCGATTGCACCCCTTCTTTTTTATTTATTTTTATTGCCATTTTTGCCCCAGGGTATAATTGAAACATTAAACTAAACAAAATCATCTAGTACAACTTAGGTAATGACTTCGGGGAACCGTGAGTGCGGGTTAGTTCAATGCTCCCGTGGAAAGGAGACCAAGATATAGGTAAAACTAAAAGAAATGAGTGATAAACAAGGGAGGAAGTAGTGATAATATATTCATGTACAAATTAGCACAAGAAGTAGACGGGTAAGATAATAACAGCACTATTTCATTGGATCTCGTCAGCACTCTTAAGTTAAACTTACTTGGCTGAGAGTAGTACTATGATGGGTGACCTTTTGATCCATCCTCCGATTGCACCCCTTCTTTTTTAATTGCTTTTATTGCTATTTTGCCCCAGGGTGTAATGGAAACATTTAACAAAGAATCATCCTCTAGTACAACTAAGGTAATGACTTCGGGGAACCGTGAGCGCGGGTTTGTTCAATGCTCCTGTGGAAAGGAGACCAAGATATAGTAAAAAGTAAGAGAAATGTGTAATAAAGAAGGGAGGAAGTAGTGAAAGACTATTCATGTACATATGAGCACGAGCAGTAGAAGCGTGAGATCATAGAAGTAGTAATTCATTAGATCGCATCACACTCGTAAGTTAAACGTACTTGGCCGAGAGTAGTACAACGATGGGTTACCTTTTGATCCATCCTCCGATTGCACCCCTTCTTTTTTATTTATTTTTATTTCCATTTTTGCCCCAGGGTATAATTGAAACATTAAACTAAACAAAATCATCTAGTACAACTTAGGTAATGACTTCGGGGAACCGTGAGTGCGGGTTAGTTCAATGCTCCTGTGGAAAGGAGACCAAGATATAGGTAAAACTAAAAGAAATGAGTGAAAAACAAGGGAGGAAGTAGTGATAATATATTCATGTACAAATTAGCACGAGAAGTAGAGGGGTAAGATAATAACAGCACTATTTCATTGGATCTCGTCAGCACTCTGAAGTTAAACTTACTTGGCTGAGAGTAGTACTATGATGGGTGACCTTTTCATCCATCCTCCGATTGCACCCCTTCATTTTTATTTGCCTTTATTGCTATTTTGCCCCAGGGTTTAATGGAAACATTTAACAAAGAATCATCCTCTAGTACAACTAAGGTAATGACTTCGAGGAACCGTGAGCGCGGGTTTGTTCAATGCTCCTTTGGAAAGGAGACAAAGATATAGTAAAAAGTAAGAGAAATGTGTAATAAAGAAGGGAGGAAGTAGTGAAAGAATATTCATGTACATATGAGCACGAGAAGTAGAAGAGTGAGATCATACAAGTAGTAATTCATTAGATCCCATCACACTCATAAGTTAAACGTACTTGGCCGAGAGTAGTACAACGATGGGTTACCTTTTGATCCATCCTCCGATTGCACCCCTTCTTTTTTATTTATTTTTATTGCCATTTTTGCCCCAGGGTATAATTGAAACATTAAACTAAACAAAATCATCTAGTACAACTTAGGTAATGACTTCGGGGAACCGTGAGTGCGGGTTAGTTCAATGCTCCTGTGGAAAGGAGACCAAGATATAGGTAAAACTAAAAGAAATGAGTGAAAAAACAGGGAGGAAGTAGTGATAATATATTCATGTACAAATTAGCACGAGAAGTAGACGGGTAAGATAATAACAGCACTATTTCATTGGATCTCGTCAGCACTCTTAAGTTAAACATACTTGGCTGAGAGTAGTACTATGATGGGTGACCTTTTGATCCATCCTCCGATTGCACCCCTTCTTTTTTAATTGCTTTTATTGCTATTTTGCCCCAGGGTGTAATGGAAACATTTAACAAAGAATCATCCTCTAGTACAACTAAGGTAATGACTTCGGGGAACCGTGAGCACGGGTTTGTTCAATACTCTTGTGGAAAGGAGACCAAGATATAGTAAAAAGTAAGAGAAATGTGTAATAAAGAAGGGAGGGAGTAGTGAAAGACTATTCATGTACATATGAGCACGAGAAGTAGAAGAGTGAGATCATACAAGTAGTAATTCATTAGATCCCATCACACTCGTAAGTTAAACGTACTTGGCCGAGAGTAGTACAACGATGGGTTACCTTTTGATCCATCCTCCGATTGCACCCCTTCTTTTTTATTTATTTTTATTGCCATTTTTGCCCCAGGGTATAATTGAAACATTAAACTAAACAAAATCATCTAGTACAACTTAGGTAATGACTTTGGGGAACCGTGAGTGCGGGTTAGTTCAATGCTCCTGTGGAAAGGAGACCAAGATATAGGTAAAACTAAAAGAAATGAGTGAAAAACAAGGGAGGAAGTAGTGATAATATATTCATGTACAAATTAGCACGAGAAGTAGACGGGTAAGATAATAACAGCACTATTTCATTGGATCTCGTCAGCACTCTGAAGCTAAACTTACTTGGCTGAGAGTACTACTATGATGGGTGACCTTTTGATCCATCCTCCGATTGCACCCCTTCTTTTTTATTTGCTTTTATTGCTATTTTGCCACAGGGTGTAATGGAAACATTTAACAAAGAATCATCCTCTAGTACAACTAAGGTAATGACTTCGGGGAACCGTGAGCACGGGTTTGTTCAATACTCCTGTGGAAAGGAGATCAAGATATAGTAAAAAGTAAGAGAAATGTGTAATAAAGAAGGGAGGGAGTAGTGAATGACTATTCATGTACATATGAGCACGAGAAGTAGAAGAGTGAGATCATACAAGTAGTAATTCATTAGATCCCATCACACTCGTAAGTTAAACGTACTTGGCCGAGAGTAGTACAATGATGGGTTACCTTTTGATCCACCCTCCGATTGCACCCCTTCTTTTTTATTTATTTTTATTGCCTTTTTTGCCCCGGGGTATAATTGAAACATTAAACTAAACGGAATCATCTAGTACAACTTAGGTAATGACTTCGGGGAACCGTGAGTGCGGGTTAGTTCAATGCTCCTGTCGAAAGGAGACCAAGATATAGGTAAAAGTAAGAGAAATGAGTGAAAAACAAGGGAGGAAGTAGTGATAATATATTCATGTACAAATGAGCACGAGAAGTAGACGGGTAAGATAATAACGAGACTATTTCATTGGATCTCGTCGGCACTCGGAAGTTAAACTTACTTGGGTGAGAGTAGTACTATGATGGGTGACCTTTTGATCCATCCTCCCATTGCACCCCTTCTTTTTTATTTGCTTTTATTGCTATTTTGCCCCAGGGTGTAATGGAAACATTTAACAAAGAATCATGCTCTAGTACAACTAAGGTAATGACTTCGGGGAACCGTGAGCGAGGGTTTGTTCAATGCTCCCGTGGAAAGGAGACCAAGATATAGTAAAAAGTAAGAGAAATGTGTAATAAAGAAGGGAGGAAGTAGTGAAAGACTATTCATGTACATATGAGCACGAGAAGTAGAAGAGTGAGATCATACAAGTAGTAATTCATTAGATCCCATCACACTCGTAAGTTAAACGTACTTGGCCGAGAGTAGTACAACGATGGGTTACCTTTTGATCCATCCTCCGATTGCACCCATTCTTTTTTATTTATTTTTATTGCCATTTTTGCCCCAGGGTATAATTGAAACATTAAACTAAACAAAATCATCTAGTACAACTTAGGTAATGACTTTGGGGAACCGTGAGTGCGGGTTAGTTCAATGCTCCTGTGGAAAGGAGACCAAGATATAGGTAAAACTAAAAGAAATGAGTGAAAAACAAGGGAGGAAGTAGTGATAATATATTCATGTACAAATTAGCACGAGAAGTAGAGGGGTAAGATAATAACAGCACTATTTCATTGGATCTCGTCAGCACTCTGAAGTTAAACTTACTTGGCTGAGAGTAGTACTATGATGGGTGACCTTTTCATCCATCCTCCGATTGCACCCCTTCTTTTTTATTTGCCTTTATTGCTATTTTGCCCCAGGGTTTAATGGAAACATTTAACAAAGAATCATCCTCTAGTACAACTAAGGTAATGACTTCGAGGAACCGTGAGCGCGGGTTTGTTCAATGCTCCTTTGGAAAGGAGACAAAGATATAGGTAAAAGTAAGAGAAATGAGTGAAAGACAAGGGAGGAAGTAGTCATAATATATTCATGTACAAATGAGCGTGAGAAGTAGACGGGTAAGATAATAACAGCACTATTTCATTGGATCTCGTCAGCACTCTGAAGCTAAACTTACTTGGCTGAGAGTACTACTATGATGGGTGACCTTTTGGATCCGTCCTCCGATTGCACCCCTTCTTTTTTATTTGCTTTTATTGCTATTTTTCCACAGGGTGTAATGGAAACATTTAACAAAGAATCATCCTCTAGTACAACTAAGGTAATGACTTCGGGGAACCGTGAGCACGGGTTTGTTCAATACTCCTGTGGAAAGGAGACCAAGATATAGTAAAAAGTAAGAGAAATGTGTAATAAAGAAGGGAGGGAGTAGTGAAAGACTATTCATGTACATATGAGCACGAGAAGTAGAAGAGTGAGATCATACAAGTAGTAATTCATTAGATCCCATCACACTCGTAAGTTAAACGTACTTGGCCGAGAGTAGTACAACGATGGGTTACCTTTTGATCCATCCTCCGATTGCACCCCTTCTTTTTTATTTATTTTTATTGCCATTTTTGCCCCAGGGTATAATTGAAACATTAAACTAAACAAAATCATCTAGTACAACTTAGGTAATGACTTTGGGGAACCGTGAGTGCGGGTTAGTTCAATGCTCCTGTGGAAAGGAGACCAAGATATAGGTAAAACTAAAAGAAATGAGTGAAAAACAAGGGAGGAAGTAGTGATAATATATTCATGTACAAATTAGCACGAGAAGTAGACGGGTAAGATAATAACGACACTATTTCATTGGATCTCGTCGGCACTCGAAGCTAAACTTACTTGGCTGAGAGTACTACTATGATGGGTGACCTTTTGATCCATCCTCCGATTGCACCCCTTCTTTTTTATTTGCTTTTATTGCTATTTTGCCACAGGGTGTAATGGAAACATTTAACAAAGAATCATCCTCTAGTACAACTAAGGTAATGACTTCGGGGAACCGTGAGCACGGGTTTGTTCAATACTCCTGTGGAAAGGAGACCAAGATATAGTAAAAAGTAAGAGAAATGTGTAATAAAGAAGGGAGGGAGTAGTGAAAGACTATTCATGTACATATGAGCACGAGAAGTAGAAGAGTGAGATCATACAAGTAGTAATTCATTAGATCCCATCACACTCGTAAGTTAAACGTACTTGGCCGAGAGTAGTACAATGATGGGTTACCTTTTGATCCACCCTCCGATTGCACCCCTTCTTTTTTATTTATTTTTATTGCCTTTTTTGCCCCAGGGTATAATTGAAACATTAAACTAAACAGAATCATCTAGTACAACTTAGGTAATGACTTCGGGGAACCGTGAGTGCGGGTTAGTTCAATGCTCCTGTCGAAAGGAGACCAAGATATAGGTAAAAGTAAGAGAAATGAGTGAAAAACAAGGGAGGAAGTAGTGATAATATATTCATGTACAAATGAGCACGAGAAGTAGACGGGTAAGATAATAACAGCACTATTTCATTGGATCTCGTCAGCACTCGGAAGTTAAACTTACTTGGCTGAGAGTAGTACTATGATGGGTGACCTTTTCATCCATCCTCCCATTGCACCCCTTCTTTTTTATTTGCTTTTATTGCTATTTTGCCCCAGGGTGTAATGGAAACATTTAACAAAGAATCATGCTCTAGTACAACTAAGGTAATGACTTCGGGGAACCGTGAGCGAGGGTTTGTTCAATGCTCCTGTGGAAAGGAGACCAAGATATAGTAAAAAGTCAGAGAAATGTGTAATAAAGAAGGGAGGAAGTAGTGAAAGACTATTCATGTACATATGAGCACGAGAAGTAGAAGAGTGAGATCATACAAGTAGTAATTCATTAGATCCCATCACACTCGTAAGTTAAACGTACTTGGCCGAGAGTAGTACAATGATGGGTTACCTTTTGATCCACCCTCCGATTGCACCCCTTCTTTTTTATTTATTTTTATTGCCTTTTTTGCCCCAGGGTATAATTGAAACATTAAACTAAACAAAATCATCTAGTACAACTTAGTTAATGACTTCGGGGAACCGTGAGTGCGGGTTAGTTCAATGCTCCTGTCGAAAGGAGACCAAGATATAGGTAAAAGTAAGAGAAATGAGTGAAAAACAAGGGAGGAAGTAGTGATATCATATTCATGTACAAATGAGCATGAGAAGTAGACGGGTAAGATAATAACGGACTATTTCATTGGATCTCGTCGGCACTCGGAAGTTAAACTTACTTGGCTGAGAGTAGTACTATGATGGGTGACCTTTTGATCCATCCTCCGATTGCACCCCTTCTTTTTTATTTGCTTTTATTGCTATTTTGCCCCAGGGTGTAATGGAAACATTTAACAAAGCATCATGCTCTAGTACAACTAAGGTAATGACTTCGGGGAACCGTGAGCGCGGGTTTGTTCAATGCTCCTGTGGAAAGGAGACCAAGATATAGTAAAAAGTAAGAGAAATGTGTAATAAAGAAGGGAGGAAGTAGTGAAAGACTATTCATGTACATATGAGCACGAGAAGTAGAAGAGTGAGATCATACAAGTAGTAATTCATTAGATCCCATCACACTCGTAAGTTAAACGTACTTGGCCGAGAGTAGTACAACGATGGGTTACCTTTTGATCCATCCTCCGATTGCACCCCTTCTTTTTTATTTATTTTTATTGCCATTTTTGCCCCAGGGTATAATTGAAACATTAAACTAACCAAAATCATCTAGTACAACTTAGGTAATGACTGCGGGGAACCGTGAGTGCGGGTTAGTTCAATGCTCCTGTGGAAAGGAGACCAAGATATAGGTAAAAGTAAGACAAATGTGTAATAAAGAAGGGAGGAAGTAGTGAAAGACTATTTATGTACATATGAGCACGAGAAGTAGAAGAGTGAGATCATACAAGCAGTAATTCATTAGATCCCATCCCACTCGTTTGTTAAACGTACATGGCCGAGAGTAGTACTATGATGGGTGAACTTTTGAACCATCCTTCGATTGCACCCCTTCTTTTTTATTTTTTTTATTGCTATTTTGCCCCAGGGTGTAATGGAAACATTTAATAAAGAATCATTCTCTAGTAGAACTATGGTAATGACTTAGGGGAACCGTGAGCGCGGGTTTGTTCAATGCTCCTGTGGAAAGGAGACCAAGATATAGTAAAAAGTAAGAGAAATGTGTAATAAAGAAGGGAGGTAGTAGAGAAAGACTATTCATGTACATATGAGCACGAGAAGTAGAAGAGTGAGATCATACAAGTAGTAATTCATTAGATCCTATCACACTCGTAAGTTAAACGTACTTGGCCGAGAGTAGTACAACGATGGGTTACCTTTTGATCCATCCTCCGATTGCACCCCTTCTTTTTTATTTATTTTTATTGCCATTTTTGCCCCAGGGTATAATTGAAACATTAAACTAAACAACATCATCTAGTACAACTTAGGTAATGACTTCGGGGAACCGTGAGTGCCGGTTAGTTCAATGCTCCTGTGGAAAGGAGACCAAGATATAGGTAAAAGTAAGAGAAATGTGTAATAAAGAAGGGAGGAAGTAGTGAAAGACTATTTATGTACATATGAGCACGAGAAGTAGAAGAGTGAGATCATACAAGCAGTAATTCATTAGATCCCATCACACTCGTTTGTTAAACGTACTTGGCCGAGAGTAGTACTATGATGGGCGACCTTTTGAACCATCCTCCGATTGCACCCCTTCTTTTTTATTTGTTTTTATTACTATTTTGCCCCAGGGTGTAATGGAAACATTTAACAAAGAATCATCCTCTAGTACAACTATGGTAATGACTTAGGGGAACCGTGAGCGCGGGTTTGTTCAATGCTCCTGTGGAAAGGAGACCAAGATATAGGTAAAAGTAAGAGAAATGAGTGAAAAACAAGGGAGGAAGTAGTGATAATATATTCATGTATAAATGAGCATGAGAAGTAGACGGGTAAGATAATAACAACACTATTTCATTGGATCTCGTTAGCACTCGGAAGTTAAACTTACTTGGCTGAGAGTAGTACTATGATGGGTGACCTGTTGATCCATCCTCCGATTGCACCCCTTCTTTTTTATTTGCTTTTATTGCTGTTTTGCCCCAGGGTGTAATGGAAACATTTAACAAAGAATCATCCTCTAGTACAACTAAGGTAATGACTTCGGGGAACCGTGAGCGCGGGTTTGTTCAATGCTCCGTGGAAAGGAGACCAAGATATAGTAAAAAGTAAGAGAAATGTGTAATAAAGAAGGGAGGAAGTAGTGAAAGACTATTCATGTACATATGAGCACGAGAAGTAGAAGAGTGAGATCATACAAGTAGTAATTCATTAGATCCCATCACACTCGTAAGTTAAACGTACTTGGCCGAGAGTAGTACAACGATGGGTTACCTTTTTATCCATCCTCCGATTGCACCCCTTCTTTTTTATTTATTTTTATTGCAATTTTTGCCCCAGGGTGTAATTGAAACATTAAACTAAACAACATTATCTAGTACAACTTAGGTAATGACTTCGGGGAACCGTGAGTGCGGGTTAGTTCAATGCTCCTGTGGAAAGGAGACGAAGATATAGGTAAAAGTAAGAGAAATGTGTAATAAAGAAGGGAGTAAGTAGTGAAAGACTATTTATGTACATATGAGCACGAGAAGTAGAAGAGTGAGATCATACAAGCAGTAATTCATTAGATCCCATCACACTCGTTTGTTAAACGTACTTGGCCGAGAGTAGTACTATGATGGGCGACCTTTTGAACCATCCTCCGATTGCACCCCTTCTTTTTTATTTGTTTTTATTACTATTTTGCCCCAGGGTGTAATGGAAACATTTAACAAAGAATCATCCTCTAGTAGAACTAAGGTAATGACTTAGGGGAACCGTGAGCGCTGGTTTGTTCAATGCTCCTGTGGAAAGGAGACCAAGATATAGCAAAAAGTAAGAGAAATGTGTAATAAAGAAGGGAGGTAGTAGAGAAAGACTATTCATGTACATATGAGCACGAGAAGTAGAAGAGTGAGATCATACAGGTAGTAATTCATTAGATCCCATCACACTCGTAAGTTAAACGTACTTGGCCGAGA
The DNA here is from genome assembly GCA_030674075.2 of Linum usitatissimum. Taxonomy (NCBI): domain Eukaryota; kingdom Viridiplantae; phylum Streptophyta; class Magnoliopsida; order Malpighiales; family Linaceae; genus Linum; species Linum usitatissimum. The sequence continues at coordinate 3,269,440 of JAUJYP020000708.1, forward strand.
GTAGTACAACGATGGGTTACCTTTTGATCCATCCTCCGATTGCACCCCTTCTTTTTTATATATTTTTATTGCCATTTTTGCTCCAGGGTATAATTGAAACATTAAACTAAACAACATCATCTAGTACAACTTAGGTAATGACTTCGGGGAACCGTGAGTGCCGGTTAGTTCAATGCTCCTGTGGAAAGGAGACCAAGATATAGGTAAAAGTAAGGGAAATGTGTAATAAAGAAGGGAGGAAGTAGTGAAAGACTATTTATGTAAATATGAGCACGAGAAGTAGAAGAGTGAGATCATACAAGCAGTAATTCATTAGATCCCATCACACTCGTTTGTTAAACGTACTTGGCCGAGAGTAGTACTATGATGGGCGACCTTTTGAACCATCCTCCGATTGCACCCCTTCTTTTTTATTTGTTTTTATTACTATTTTGCCCCAGGGTGTAATGGAAACATTTAACAAAGAATCATCCTCTAGTACAACTATGGTAATGACTTAGGGGAACCGTGAGCGCGGGTTTGTTCAATGCTCCTGTCGAAAGGAGACCAAGATATAGGTAAAAGTAAGAGAAATGAGTGAAAAACAAGGGAGGAAGTAGTGATAATATATTCATGTACAAATTAGCGTGAGAAGTAGACGGGTAAGATAATAACAGCACTATTTCATTGGATCTCGTCAGCACTCGGAAGTTAAACTTACTTGGCTGAGAGTAGTACTATGATGGGTGACCTTTTGATCCATCCTCCGATTCCACCCCTTCTTTTTATTTGCTTTTATTGCTATTTTGCCCCAGGGTGTAATGGAAACATTTAACAAAGAATCATCCTCTAGTACAACTTAGGTAATGACTTCGGGGAACCGTGAGTGCGGGTTAGTTCAATGCTCCTCTGGAAAGGAGACCAAGATATAGGTAAAAGTAAGACAAATGTGTAATAAAGAAGGGAGGAAGTAGTGAAAGACTATTTATGTACATATGAGCACGAGAAGTAGAAGGGTGAGATCATACCCACAGTTATTCATTGGATCCCATCACACTCGTATATTAAATTTACTTGGCCGAGAGTAGTACTATGATGGGCGACCTTTTGAACCATCCTCCGATTGCACCCCTTCTTTTTTATTTGTTTTTATAACTATTTTGCCCCAGGGTGTAATGGAAACATGTAACAAAGAATCATCCTCTAGTACAACTAAGGTAATGACTTTGGGGAACCGTGAGCGCGGGTTTGTTCACTGCTCCAGTGGAAAGGAGACCAAGATATAGTAAAAAGTAAGAGAAATGTGTAATAAAGAAGGGAGGAAGTAGTGAAAGACTATTCATGTACACATGAGCACGAGAAGTAGAAGAGTGAGATCATACAAGTAGTAATTCATTAGATCCCATCACACTCATAAGTGAAACGTACTTGGCCGAGAGTAGTACAACGATGGGTTACCTTTTGATCCATCCTCCGATTGCACCCCTTCTTTTTTATTTATTTTTATTGCTGTTTTTACCCCAGGGTGTAATTGAAACATTAAACTTACGAAATCATTTATTACAACTTAGGTAATGCCTTCGGGGAACCATGAGTGCGAGTTAGTTCAATGCTCCTGTGGAAAGGAGACAAAGATATAGTAAAAAGTAATAGAAATCAGTGAAAAACAAGGGAGGAAGTAGTGATAAAATATTTATGTACAAATGAGCACGATAAGTAGACAGGTAAGATAATAACAGCATTAATTCATTAGATTTTGTCATCACTTTTGAAGTTAAACGTACTTGGCTGAGAGTAGTACTACGATGGGTGACCTCTTGCGCCATTCTCAGATTGCACCCCTTCTTTTTTGCAATTTGTCGCTACTGTTTTTGCCCGGGGTTGTAATGGAAACGTTTCACTAAACAACATCCTCTAGTAGAATTTAGGTAATGACTTTGGGGAATCATGAGTGAGGGTTAGTTCAATGCTCTTGCGGAAACGAGACCAAGATGTAGAAAAAATTATGAGAAATATGTGATAAAGAAGAGTGGAAGTAGTGAAAGACTATTCATGTACATATAAGCACTAGAAGTAGAAGGGTGTGATCATACCAACACTAAATCATTGGATCCCATCATACTCGTAAGTTATACATACTTGGCCGAGATTAGAACTACATGGGTGACCTTTTGAACCATCCTCCGATTGCACCGCTTCTTTTTTATTTGTTTTTATTGCTATTTTTCCCCAGGGTGTAATGGAAACATTTAACAAAGAATCATCCTCTAGTAAAACTTAGGTAATGACTTTGGGTAACCGTGAGCGCGGGTTATTTCAATGCTCATGTGGAAAGGATACCAAGATATAGTAAAAATTAAGATAAATGTGTAATAAAGAAGGGAGTATGTAGTGAGAGACTATTCATGTACATATGAGCACGAGAAGTAGAAGAGTGAGATCATACAAGCAGTAATTCATTAGATCCCATCACACTTGTAAGTTAAACGTACTTGGCTGAGAGTAGTACTACGATGGGTTACGTTTTGATCCATCCTCCGATTGCACCCCTTCTTTTTTATTTATTTTTATTGCTATTTTTCCCTGGGTGTAATGGAAATATATAACAAAGAATTATCCTCTAGTACAACTAAGGTAATGACTTCGGGGAACCGTGAGCGCGGGTTAGTTCAATGCTCATGTGGAAAGGATACCAAGATATAGTAAAAATTAAGATAAATGTGTAATAAAGAAGGGAGTAAGTAGTGAAAGACTATTCATGTACATATCAGCACGAGAAGTAGAAGAGTGAGATCATACAAGCAGTAATTCATTAGATCCCATCACACTTGTAAGTTAAACGTACTTGGCTGAGAGTAGTACTACGATGGGTTACCTTTTGATCCATCCTCCGATTGCACCCCTTCTGTTTTATTTATTTTTATTGCTATTTTTGCCCCAGCGTGTAATGGAAATATTTAACAAAGAATCATCCTCTAGTAGAACTTAGGTAATGACTTCGAGGGAACCGTGAGCGCGGGTTAGTTCAATGCTTATGTTGAAAGGAGACCAAGATATAGTAAAAAGTATGAAAAATGTGTAATAAATAAGGGAGTAAGTAGTGAAAGACTATTCATGTACATATGAGCACTAGAAGTAGAAGAGTGAGATCATACAAGCAGTAATTCATTAGATCCCATCACACTCGTAAGTTAAACGTCCTTGGCCGAGAGTAGTACAACGATGGGTTACCTTTTGATCCATCCTCCGATTGCACCCCTTCTTTTTTATTTCTTTTTATTGCTATTTTTGCCCCAGGGCGTAATTGAAACATTAAACAATACGAAATCATCTATTACAACTGAGGTAATGACTTCGGGGAACCGTGAGTGCGGGTTAGTTCAATGCTCCTGTGGAAAGGAGACCAAGATATACTAAAAAGTAAGAGAAATGAGTGAAAAACAAGGGAGGAAGTAGTGATAAAATATTCATGTACAAATGAGCACGAAAAGTAGACGGGTAAGATAATAACAGCACTAATTCACTGGATCTCGTCATCACTTCTAAAGTTAAATGTACTTGGCCGAGATTAGTACTACAATGGGTGACCTTTTGAACCATCCTCCGATTGCACCCCTTCTTTTTTGCAATTTTTTGCTGTTGTTTTTGCCTGGGGTTGTAATGGAAACGTTTCACTAAACCACATCCTCTATTAGACCCTATCAAACTCGTAAGTTAAACATAATTGGCCGAGAGTAGTACTACAGTGGGTGACCTTTTGATCCATCCTGCGATTGCAACCCTTCTTTATTTATTTATTTTTATTGCTATTTTTGCCCCAGGGTGTAATTGAAACATTAAACAAAACAAGATCATCTAGTACAACTTAGGTAATGAGTTTGGGGAACCGTGAGTGCGTGTTAGTTCAATGCTCCTGTGGAAAGGACACCAAGATATAGTAAAAAGTAAGAGAAATGACTGTAAAACAAGGGAGGAAGTAGTGATAGAATATTCGTGTACAAATGATCACGAGAAGTGGATGGGTAAGATAATAACAGCACTAATTCATTGGATCTCGTAATCACTATGAAGTTAAACGTACTTGGCTGAGAGTTGTACTACGATGGGTGACCTTTTGATCCATCGTCCGATTGCAAGCCTACTTTTTTTTCAATTTGTGGTTGCTGTTTTTCCCCGGGGTTGTAATGGAAACGTTTCACTAAATAACATCCTCTAGTAGAAGTTAGGTAATGACTTCGGGGAACCATGAGTGAGGGTTAGTTTGATGCTCTTGCGGAAACGAGACCAAGATGTATAAAAAAATAAGGGAAATACGTGATAAAGAAGAGAGGAAGTAGTGAAAGACTATTCATGTACATATGAGCACGAGAAGTAGAACGGTGAGATCATACGAACACTAATTCATTGGATTTCATCACACTTGTATGTTAAATGTACTTGGCCGAGAGTAGTACTACAATGGGTGACCTTTTGAACCATCCTCTGATTGCACCCCTTCTTTTTTATTTATTTTTATTGCTATTTTCGCCCCAGGGTGTAATTGAAACATTAAACAAAACAAAATCATCTAGTACAACTTAGGTAATGACTTTGGGGAACCGTGAGTGCGAGTTAGTTCAATGCTCCTGTGGAAAGGAGACCAAGATATAGTAAAAAGTAAGAGAAATGACTGAAAAAAGGAGGAAGTAGTGATAGAATATTCATGTACAAATGAGCACGAAAAGTAGATGGGTAAGATAATAACATCACTAATTCATTGGATCTCGTCATCACTCTGAAGTTAAACGTAATTGGCTGAGAGTAGTACTAAGATGGGTGACCTTTTGATCCATCGTTCGATTGCATGCCTACTTTTTTCAATTTGTGGTTGCTGTTTTTTCCCAGGGTTGTAATGGAAACGTTTCACTAAATAACATCCTCTGGTAAAAGTTACGTAATGAATTCGGGGAACCATGAGTGAGGGTTAGTTTGATGCTCTTGCGGAAACGAGACCAAGATGTAGAAAAAAATAAGGGAAATAAGTGATTAAGAAGAGAGGAAGTAGTGAAAGACTATTCATGTACATATGAGCACGAGAAGTAGAAGGGTTGATCATACCAACACTAAATCATTGGATCCCATCATACTCGTAAGTTAAAAGTACTTGGCAAAGAGTAGTACTACAATGGGTGACCTTTTGAACCATCCTCCGATTGCACCCCTTCTTTTTATTTATTTTTATTGCTATTTTTGCCCCAGGGTGAAATTGAAACATTTAACAAAGAATCATCCTCTAGTACAACTTAGGTAATGACTTCGCGGAACCGTGAGCGCGGCTTAGTTCAATGCTCTTGTGGAAAGGAGACCAAGATATAGTAAAAAGTAAGAGAAATGAGTGAAAAACAAGGGAGGAAGTAGTGATAGAATATTCATGTCCAAATGAGCACGAGAAGTAGACGGGTAAGATAATAACAACACTAATTCATTGGATCTCGTCATCACTCTGATGTTAAACGTACTTTGCTGAGAGTAGTACTACGATGGGTGACCTTTTGATCCATCCTCCGATTGCACCCCTTCTGTTTTCCAATTTGTGGCGGCTGTTTTTGCCCGGGGTTGTAATTGAAACGCTTCACAAAATAACATCCTCTAGTAGAAGTTAGGTAATGACTTCGGGAACCTTGAGTTAGGGTTAGTTCTATACTCTTGCGGAAACAAGACCAAGATGTAGAAAAAATTATGAGAAATATGTGATATAGAAGAGAGAAAGTAGTGACAGACTATTCATGCACATATGAGCATGAGAAGTAGAAGGGTGTGATCATACCAACACTAAATCATTGGATCCTATCATACTCGTAAGTTAAACATACTTGGCTGAGATTAGTACTACAATGGGTGACCTTTTGAACCATCCTACGATTGCACCCCTTCTTTTTATTTATTTTTATTGCTCTTTTTTCCCCAGTGTGTAATGGAAACATTTAACAAAGAATCATCCTCTAGTACAACTTAGGTAATGACTTCGCGGAACCGTGAGCGCGGGTTAGTTCAATGCTCCTGTGGAAAGGAGACCAAGATATAGTAAAAAGTAAAAGAAATGTGTAATAAAGAAGGGAGGAAGTAGTGAAAGACTATTCATGTACATATGAGCATGAGAAGTAGAAGAGTGAGATCATACAAGCATTAATTCATTAGATCCTATCACACTCGTAACTTAAACGTACTTGGCCGAGAGTAGTACTACAATGGGTGACCTTTTGATCCATCCTGCGATTGGAACCCTTCTTTTTTATTTATTTTTATTGCTTTTTTTTCCCCAGGGTGTAATTGAAACATTAAACTAAACAAAATCATCTAGTACAACTTAGGTAATGAGTTTGGGGAACCGTGAGTGCGAGTTAGTTCAATGCTCCTGTGGAAAGGAGACCAAAATATAGTTAACAGTAAGAGAATTGACTAAAAAACAAGGGAGGAAGTAGTGATAGAATATTCATGTAGAAAAGAGCACGAGAAGTAAATGGGTAAGATAATAACAGCAGTACTTCATTGGATCTCGTCATCACTCTGAAGTTAAATGTACTTGGCTGAGGGTAGTACTACGATGGGTGACCTTTTGATCCATCTTACGATTTCACGCCTACTTTTTTTCAATTTGTGGTTTCTGTTTTTTCCCGGGGTTGTAATGGAAACGTTTCACTAAATAACAACCTTAGGTAGAAGTTAGGTAATGACTTCGGGGAACCATGAGTGAGGGTTAGTTCGATGCTCTTGTGGAAACGAGACCAAGATGTAGAAAAAATAAGGGAAATACGTGATAAAGAAGAGACGAAGTAGTGAAAGTCTATTCATGTACATATGAGCACGAGAAGTAGAAGGGTTGATCATACCAACACTAAATCATTGCAGCCCATCATACTCGTAAGTTAAAAGTACTTGGCCGAGAGTAGTACTATAATGGGTGACCTTTTGAACCATCCTCCGATTTCACCCCTTCTTTTTTATTTATTTTTATTGCTATTTTTGTCCCAGGCTGTAATTGAAACATTACACTAAACAAAATCATCTAGTACAACTTAGGTAATGACTTCGAGGAATAGTGAGTGCGGGTTAGTTCAATGCTCCTGTGGAAAGGAGACCAAGATATAGTAAAAAGTAAGAGAAATGAGTGAAAACCAAGGGAGGAAGTAGTGATAGAATCTTCATTGGATCTCGTCATCACTCTGATGTTAAACGTACGTTGCTGAGAGTAGTACTACGATGGGTGACCTTTTGATCCATCCTCCGATTGTCTCCTTTCTTTTTTGCAATTTGTTACTGCTATTTTTGCCCGGGGTTGTAATGGAAACGTTTCACTAAACAACATCCTAGATTAGAAGTTAGGTAATCACTTCGGGGAACCATGAGTGAGGGTTAGTTTGATGCTCTTGAGGGAACGAGACCAAGATGTAGAAAAAATTATGAGAAATATGTGATATAGAAGAGAGAAAGTAGTGAAAGAGTATTCATGTATATATGAGCACGAGAAGTAGAAGGGTGTGATCATACCAACACTAAATCATTGGATCCAAAAATACTCGTAAGTGAAACGTACTTGGCTGAGATTAGTACTACAATGGGTGACCTTTTGAACCATCCTCCGATTGCACCCCTTCTTTTGTATTGATTTTCATTGCTACTTTTGCCCCAGGGTGTAATAGAAACATTTAACAAAAAACAACATCCTCTAGTACAACTTATGTAATGACGTCGGGGAACCGTAAGTCCGGCTTAGTTCAATTCTCCCGTTGAAAGGAGAAAAAGATATAGTAAAAAGTAAGAGAAATAAGTGAAAAAGAAGGGAGGAAGTAGTAATATAATATTCATCTACAAATAAGCATGAGAAGTAGACGGGTGAGATAATAACAACACAAATTCATCGGATCTCGTCATCACTCTGAAGTTAAACATACTGGGCCGAAAGTAGTACTACGACGGGTGACCTTTTGATCCATCCTTCGACTGCACCCCTTCTTTTTTGCAATTTGTTGCTGTTGTCTGTGCCCAGAGTTGTAATGGAATCATTTCATTAAACTACATCCTATACTATAACATAGGTAATGGCTTCGGGGAACCATGTGTGAGGGTTAGTTTGATGCTCATGCGGAATCGAGACCAAGATGTAGAAAAAAGTAAGAGAAATGTGTGATAAAGAAGGGAGGAAGTAGTGAAAGACTATGTATGTACATATGAGCACGAGAAGTAAAAGGGTGAGATCATACCCACACTAATTCATTGGATCGCATCACACTCGTAAGTTAAACGTACTTGGCCGAGAGTAGTACTACGATGAATGACCTTTTGATCCATCCTCCGAATGCACCCCCTTCTTTTTATTGATTTTCATTGCTACTTTTGCCCCAGGGTGTAATAGAAACATTTAACAAAAAACAACATCCTCTAGTACAACTTAGGTAATGACGTCGGGGAACCGTAAGTGCGGCTTAGTTTAATTCTCCTGTTGAAAGGGGAACAAGATATAGTAAAAATTAAGAGAAATAAGTGAAAAAGAAGGGAGGAAGTAGTAATATAACATTCATGTACAAATGAGCATGAGAAGTAGACGGGTGAGATAATAACAACACAAATTCATCGGATCTCGTCATCACTATGAAGTTAAACATACTTGGCCGAGAGTAGTACTACGACGGGTGACCTTTTGATCCATCCTACGATTGCACCCCTTCTTTTTTGAAATTTGTTGCTGGTGTCTGTGCCTAGGGTTGTAATGGAATTGTTTCACTAAGCTACATCCTATACTAGAACTTAGGTAATAGCTTCGGGGAACCATGTGTGAGGGTTAGTTCGATGCTCATGCGGAAACGAGACCAAGATGTAGAAAAAAGTAAGAGAAATGTGTGATAAAGAAGGGAGGAAGTAGTGAAAGACTATTTATGTACATATGAGCACGAGAAGTAGAAGGGTGAGATAATACCCACACTAATTCATTGGATCACATCACACTCGTAAGTTAAACGTACTTGGCCGAGAGTAGTACTACGATGGGTGACCTTTTGATCCATCCTCTGAATGCACCCCCTTCTTTTTTATTGATTTTCATTGCTACTTTTGCCCCAGGGTGTAATAGAAACATTTAACAAAAAACAACATCCTCTAGTACAACTTAGGTAATGACGTCGGGGAACCGTAAGTGCGGCTTAGTTTAATTCTCCTGTTGAAAGGGGAACAAGATATAGTAAAAAGTAAGAGAAATAAGTGAAAAAGAAGGGAGGAAGTAGTAATATAACATTCATGTACAAATGAGCATGAGAAGTAGACGGGTGAGATAATAACCACACAAATTCATCGGATCTCGTCATCACTCTGAAGTTAAACATTCTTGGCCGAGAGTTGTACTACGACGGGTGAACTTTTGATCCATCCTTCGACTGCACCCCTTCTTTTTTGCAATTTGTTGCTGTTGTTTGTGCCCGGGGTTGTTATGGAAACGTTTCACTAAACAACATCCTATACTAGAACTTAGGGAATGGCTTCGGGGAACCATGTGTGATGGTTAGTTCGTTGCTCATGCGGAAACGAGACTAGGATGTAGAAAAAAGTGAGAGAAACGTGTAATAAAGAAGAGAGGAAGTAGTGAAAGACTATTCATGTACATATGAGCACGAGAAGTAGAAGGGTGAGATCATACCCACACTAATTCATTGGATCCCATCACACTCGTAAGTTAAACGTACTTGGACAAGAGTAGTACTACGATGGGTGACCTTTTGATCCATCCTCCGAATGCACCCCTTCTTTTTTATTTATTTTTATTACTACTTTTGCCCCAGGGTGTAATGGAAACATTCAACAAAACAACATCCTCTAGTATAACGTAGGTAATGACGCCAGGGAACCGTGAGGGCGGGTTAGCTCAATGCTCCTATTGAAAGGAGACAAAAAATAGTTAAAAGTAAGAGCAATAAGTGAAAAAGAAGGGAGGAAGTTGTAATCTAATTTTCATGTACAAATGAGCACGATAAGTAGACGGGTGAGATAATAACAACACTAATTCATTGGATCTCGTCATAACTCTAAAGATAAACGTACTTGGCCGAGAGTAGTACTACGACGGGTGACCTTTTGATCCATCCTTCGATTGCACCCTTCTTTTTTGCAATTTGTTTCTGTTGTTTGTGCCGGGGGTTGTAATGGAAACGTTTCACTAAACAACATCCTATACTAGAACTTAGGTAATGGCTTCGGGGAACCATGTGTCATGGTTACTTCGATGCTCATGCGGAAAGGAGACTAGGATGTAGAAAAAAGTGAGAGAAATGTGTAATAAAGAACAGAGGAAGTAGTGAAAGACTATTCATGTACATATGAGCACGAGAAGTAGAAGGGTGAGATAATACCCACACTAATTCATTGGATCCCATCACACTCGTAAGTTAAACGTACTTGGACGAGAGTAGTACTACGATGGGTGACCTTTTGATCCATCCTCCGAATGTACCCCTTCTTTTTTATTTATTTTTATTACTACTTTTGCCCCAGGGTGTAATGGAAACATTCAACAAAACAACATCCTCTAGTATAACGTAGGTAATGACGTCGGGGAACCGTAAGTGCGGCTTAGTTTAATTCTCCTGTTGAAAGGAGAACAAGATATAGTAAAAAGTAAGAGAAATAAGTGAAAAAGAAGGGAGGAAGTAGTAAGATAATATTCATGTACAAATGAGCATGAGAAGTACACGGGTGAGATAATAACAACACAAATTCATCGGATCTCGTCATCACTCTGAAGTTAAACATACTGGGCCGAGAGTAGTACTACGACGGGTGACCTTTTGATCTATCCTACGATTGCACCCCTTCTTTTTTGAAATTTGTTGCTGTTGTCTGTGCCTAGGGTTGTAATGGAATCGTTTCACTAAGCTACATCCTATACTAGAACTTAGGTAATAGCTTCGGGGAACTATGTGTTAGGGTTAGTTCGATGCTCATGCGGAAACGAGACTAGGATGTAGAAAAAAGTGACAGAAATGTGTGATAAAGAATAGAGGAAGTAGTGAAACACTAGTCATGTACATATGAGCACGAGAAGTAGAAGGGTGAGATCATACCCACACTAATTCATTGGATCGCATCACACTCGTAAGTTAAACGTACTTGGGCGAGAGTAGTACTACGATGGGTGACCTTTTGATCCATCCTCCGAATGCACCTCCTTCTTTTTTATTGATTTTCATTGCTACTTTTGCCCCAGGGTGTAATAGAAACATTTAACAAAAAACAACATCCTCTAGTACAACTTAGGTAATGACGTCGGGGAACCGTAAGTGCGGCTTAGTTCAATTCTCCTGTTGAAAGGAGAAAAAGATATAGTAAAAAGTAAGAGAAACAAGTGAAAAAGAAGGGAGGAAGTAGTAATATAATATTCATGTACAAATGAGCATGAGAAGTAGACGGGTGAGATAATAACAACACAAATTCATCGGATCTCGTCATCACTCTGAAGTTAAACATACTGGGCCAAGAGTAGTACTACGACGGGTGACCTTTTGATCCATCCTTCGACTGTAGACGGGTGAGATAATAACAACACAAATTCATCGGATCTCGTCATCACTCTGAAGTTAAACATACTTGGCCGAGAGTAGTACTACGACGGGTGACCTTTTGATCCATCCTTCGACTGCACCCCTTGTTTTTTGCAATTTGTTGCTGTTGTTTGTGCCCGGGGTTGTAATGGAATCGTTTCACTAAGCTACATCCTATACTAGAACTTAGGTAATAGCTTCGGGGAACCATGTGTGAGGGTTAGTTCGATGCTCATGCGGAAACGAGACTAGGATGTAGAAAAAAGTGACATAAATGTGTGATAAAAAAGAGAGGAAGTAGTGAAAGACTATTCATGTACATATGAGTACGAGAAGTAGAAGGGTGAGATCATACCTACACTAATTCATTGGATCGCATCACACTCGTAAGTTAAACGTACTTGGCCAAGAGTAGTACTACGATGGGTGACCTTTTGATCCATCCTCCGAATGCACCCCTTCTTTTTTATTGATTTTCATTGCTACTTTTGCCCCAGGGTGTAATAGAAACATTTAACAAAAAACAACATCCTCTAGTACAACTTAGGTAATGACGTCGGGGAACCGTAAGTGCGGCTTAGTTCAATTCTCCTGTTGAAAGGAGAACAAGATATAGTAAAAAGTAAGAGAAATAAGTGAAAAAGAAGGGAGGAAGTAGTAAGATAATATTAATGTACAAATGAGCATGAGAAGTAGACGGGTGAGATAATAACAACACAAATTCATCGGATCTAGTCATCACTCTAAAGTTAAACATACTGGGCCGAGATTAGTACTACGACGGGTGACCTTTTGATCCATCCTTCGATTGCACCCCTTCTTTTTTGAAATTTGTTGCTATTTTCTGTGCCTAGGGTTGTAATGGAATCGTTTCACTAAGCTACATCCTATACTAGAACTTAGGTAATGGCTTCGGGGAACCATGTGTGAGGGTTAGTTCGATGCTCATGCGGAAACGAGACTAAGATGTAGAAAAAAGTAAGAGAAATGTGTGATAAAGATGGGAGGAAGTAGTGAAAGACTATTTATGTACATATGAGCACGAGAAGTAGAAGGGTAAGATCATACCCACACTAATTCATTGGATCGCATCACACTCGTAAGTTAAACGTACTTGGCCGAGAGTAGTACTATGATGGGTGACCTTTTGATCCATCCTCCGACTGCACCCCTTCTTTTTTATTGATTTTCATTGCTACTTTTGCCCCAGGGTGTAATAGAAACATTTAACAAAAAACAACATCCTCTAGTACAACTTAGGTAATGACGCCGGGGAACCGTAAGTGCGACTTAGTTGAATTCTCCTGTTGAAAGGGGAACAAGATATAGTAAAAAGTAACAGAAATAAGTGAAAAAGAAGGGAGGAAGTAGTGATATAACATTCATGTACAAATGAGCATGAGAAGTAGACGGGTGAGATAATAACAACACAAATTCATCGGATCTCGTCATCACTATGAAGTTAAACATACTTGGCCAAGAGTAGTACTACGACGGGTGACCTTTTGATCCATCCTACGATTGCACCCCTTCTTTTTTGAAATTTGTTGCTGGTGTCTGTGCCTAGGGTTGTAATGGAATCGTTTCACTAAGCTACATCCTATACTAGAACTTAGGTAATAGCTTCGGGGAACCATGTGTGAGGGTTAGTTCGATGCTCATGCGGAAACGAGACTAGGATGTAGAAAAAAGTAAGAGAAATGTGTGATAAAGAAGGGAGGAAGTAGTGAAAGACTATTTATGTACATATGAGCACGAGAAGTAGAAGGGTGAGATCATACCCACACTAATTCATTGGATCGCATCACACTCGTAAGTTAAACGTACTTGGCCGAGAGTAGTACTATGATGGGTGACCTTTTGATCCATCCTCCGACTGCACCCCTTCTTTTTTATTGATTTTGATTGCTACTTTTGCCCCAGGGTGTAATAGAAACATTTAACAAAAAACAACATCCTCTAGTACAACTTATGTAATGACTTCGGGGAACCGTTAAGTGCGGGTTAGTTCAATGCTCCTATTGAAAGGAGTCCAGCATATAGTAAAAAGTAAGAGAAATGAGTTAAAAAGAAGGGAGGAAGTAGTGATATAATTTTCATGTACAAATGAGCAAGAGAAGTAGACGGGTGAGATAATAACAACACTAATTCATCGGATTTTGTCATCACTCTGAAATTAAACGTACTTGGCAGAGAGTAGTACTAGGATGGGTGACATTTTGATCCACCCTTCGATTGCACCCCTTACTTATTGCAATTTGTTGCTCTTGGTTGTGCCCGGGGTTGTAATGGAAACGTTTCACTAAACAATATCCTATACTAGAACATAGCTAAGGACTTCGGGGAAACATGTGTGAGTGTTACTTCGATATTCATACGGAAACGAGACCAAAATGTAGAAAAAAGTAAGACAAATGTGTGATAAAGAAGGGAGGAAGTAGTGGTAGACTATTCATGTACATATGAGCACAAGAAGTAGAAGGGTGAGATCATACCCACACTAATTCGTGGGATCCCATCACACTCGTAAGGTAAACATACTTGGCTGAGAGTAGTACTACGATTCGTGACGTTTTGATCCATCCTCCGACTGCACCGCTTCTTTTTTATTTATTTTTATTGCTACTTTTGCCCCAGGGTGTAATGGAAACATTCAACAAAACAACATCCTCTAGTACAACTTAGGTAATGACGTCGGGGAACCGTGAGAGCGGGTTAGTTCAATGCTCCTATTGTAAGGAGACCAAGATATAGTAAAAAGTATGAGAAATAAGTGAAAAAGAAGGGAGGAAGTAGTAATATAATATTCATGTACAAATGAGCACGAGAAGTAGACGGGTGAGATAATAACAACACAAATTCATCGGATCTCGTCGTCACTCTGAAGTTAAACGTACTTGGCTGAGAGTAGTACTACGACGGCTGACCTATTAATCCATCCTTCGATTGCACCCCATATTTTTTGCAATTTGTTGCTGTTGTTTGTGCCAGGGGTTGTAATGGAAAGGTTTTACTAAACTACATCCTATACTAGAACTTAGGTAATGACTTCGGGGAAACATGTGTGAGGGTTAGTTCGATGGTCATGTGGAAACGAGACACAAATATAGAAATAAGTAAGAAAAATGTGTGATAAAGAAGGGAGGAAGTAGTGAAAGACTATTCATGTACATATGAGCACGAGAAGTAGAAGGGTGAGATCATACCCACCCTAATTCATTGGATCCCATCACACTCGTATGTTAGACTTACTTGGCCGAGAATATGACTACGATGGGTGACCTTTTGATCCATCCTCCGACTGCACCCCTTCTTTTTTATTTATTTTTATTGCTACTTTTTCCCCATGGTGTAATGGAAACAATTAACAAAACAACATCTTCTAGTAAAACTTACGTAATGACTTCGGGGAACCGTGAGTGCGGGTTCGTTCAATGCTCCTATTGAAAGGAGACCCAGATATAGTAAAAAGTAAGAGAAATGAGTTAAAAAGAAGGGAGAAAGTAGTGATATAATTTTCCTGTACAAATGAGCACGGTAAGTAGACGGGTGAGATAATAACAATACTAATTCATCGGATCTCGTCATCACTCTGAAGTTAAACGTACTTGGATGAGAGTAGTACTACGATGGGTGACATTTTGATCCATCCTTCGATTGCACACCCTCTTTTTTGCAATTTGTTGCTGTTGTTTTTGCCCGGGGTTGTAATGGAAATGTTTCATGAAACAAAATCCTATACTAGAACTTAGCTAATGACTTCGGGGAACCATGTGTGAGGGTTAGTTCGATGGTCATGCGGAAACTAGACAAAAATGTAGAAAAAGTAAGAAAAATGTGTGATAAAGAATGGAGGAAGTAGTGAAAGACTATTCATGTACATATGAGCACGAGAAGTAGAAGGGTGAGATCATACCCACCCTAATTCAATGGATCCCATCACACTCGTATGTTAGACTTACTTGGCCGAGAATACTACTACGATGGGAGACCTTTTGATCCATCCTCCGACTGCACCCCTTCTTTTTATTTATTTTTATTGCTACTTTTTCCCCATGGTGTAATGGAAACAATTAACAAAACAACATCTTCTAGTAAAACTTACGTAATGACTTCGGGGAACCGTGAGTGCGGGTTCGTTCAATGCTCCTATTGAAAGGAGACCCAGATATAGTAAAAAGTAAGAGAAATGAGTTAAAAAGAAGGGAGAAAGTAGTGATATAACTTTCCTGTACAAATGAGCACGGTAAGTAGACGGGTGAGATAATAACAATACTAATTCATCGGATCTCGTCATCACTCTGAAGTTAAACGTACTTGGCTGAGAGTAGTACTATGATGGGTGACATTTTGATCCATCCTTCGATTGCACACCCTCTTTTTTGCAATTTGTTGCTGTTGTTTTTGCCCGGGGTTGTAATGGAAATGTTTCATGAAACAACATCCTATACTAGAACTTAGCTAATGACTTCGGGGAACCATGTGTGAGGGTTAGTTCGATGGTCATGCGGAAACTAGACAAAAATGTAGAAAAAGTAAGAAAAATGTGTGATAAAGAATGGATGAAGTAGTGAAAGACTATTCATGTACATATGAGAACGGGAAGTAGAAGGGTGAGATCATACCCACCCTAATTCATTGGATCGCATCACACTCGTATGTTAGACTTACTTGGCCGAGACTACTACGATGGGTGACCTTTTGATCCATCCTCCGACTGCACCCCTTCTTTTTTATTTTTTTTATTGCTACTTCTTCCCCATGGTGTAATGGAAACAATTAACAAAACAACATCTTCTAGTAAAACTTACGTAATGACTTCGGGGAACCGTGAGTGCGGGGTCGTTCAATGCTCCTGTTGAAAGGAGACCCAATATAGTAAAAAGTAAGAGAAATGAGTTAAAAAGAAGGGAGAAAGTAGTGATATAATTTTCCCGTACAAATGAGCACGGTAAGTAGACGGGTGAGATAATAACAATACTAATTCATCGGATCTCGTCATCACTCTTAAGTTAAACGTACTTGGCTGAGAGTAGTACTACGATGGGTGACATTTTGATCCATCCTTCGATTGCACCCCCTCTTTTTTGCAATTTGTTGCACTTGTTTGTGCCCGATGTTGTAATGGAAATCTTTCACTAAACAACATCTTATACTAGAACTTAGCTAATGACTTCGGGGAACTTTGTGTGAGGGTTAGTTCGATGCTCATGCGCAAACGAGACCAAAATGTAGAAAAAAGTAAGAAAAATGTGTGATAAAGAAGGGAGGAAGTAGAGAAAGACTATTCATGTACATATGAGCACGAGAAGTAGAAGGGTGAGATCATACCCACACTAATTCATTGGATCCCATCACACTCGTATGTTAAACTTACTTGGCCGAGAGTAGTACAACGATGGGTTACCTTTTGATCCATCTTCCGACTGCACCCCTTCTTTTTTATTTGATTTTATTGTTATCTTTTGCCCCAGGGTGTAATTGAAACATTTAACAAAACAACATTCTTTAATACAACTTAGGTAATGATTTCGGGGAACCGTGAGTGTGGGTTAGTTTAATGCTCCTGTTGAAAGGAGACCTAGATATAGTAAAAAGTAAGAGAAATGAGTTAAAAAGAAGGAAGGAAGTTGTGATATAATTTTCATGTACAAATGAGCAAGAGAAGTAGACGGGTGAGATAATAACAATACTAATTCATCGGATCTCGTCATCACTCTGAAGTTCAACGTACTTGGCTGAGAGTAGTACTACGATGGGTGACATTTTGATCCATCCTTTGATTGCACCCCCTCTTTTTTGCAATTTGTTTCTGTTGTTTGTGCCTGGGGTTGTAATGGAAATGTTTCACTAAACAACATCCTATACTAGAACTTAGCTAATGACTTCGGGGAACTTTGTGTGAGGGTTAGTTCGATGCTCATGCGGAAACGAGACATAAATGTAGAAATAAGTAAGAAAAATGTGTGATAAAGAAGGGAGGAAGTAGTGAAAGACTATTCATGTACATATGAGCACGAGAAGTAGAAGGGTGAGATCATACCCACCCTAATTCATTGGATCCCATCACACTCGTATGTTAGACTTACTTGGCCGAGAATACTACTACGATGGGTGACCTTTTGATCCATTCTCCGACTGCACCCCTTCTTTTTTATTTATTTTTATTGCTACTTTTTCCCCATGGTGTAATGGAAACAATTAACAAAACAACATCTTCTAGTAAAACTTACGTAATGACTTCGGGGAACCGTGAGTGCGGGTTCGTTCAATGCTCCCGTTGAAAGGAGACCCAGATATAGTAAAAAGTAAGAGAAATGAGTTAAAAAGAAGGGAGTAAGTAGTGATATAATTTTCCTGTACAAATGAGCACGGTAAGTAGACGGGTGAGATAATAACAATACTAATTCATCGGATCTCGTCATCACTCTGAAGTTAAACGTACTTGGCTGAGAGTAGTACTACGATGGGTGACATTTTGATCCATCCTTCGATTGCACCCCCTCTTTTTTGCAATTTGTTGCGCTTGTTTGTGCCCGATGTTGTAATGGAAATCTTTCACTAAACAACATCTTATACTAGAACTTAGCTAATGACTTCGGGGAACTTTGTGTGAGGGTTAGTTCGATGCTCATGCGCAAACGAGACCAAAATGTAGAAAAAAGTAAGAAAAATGTGTGATAAAGAAGGGAGGAAGTAGAGAAAGACTATTCATGTACATATGAGCACGAGAAGTAGAAGGGTGAGATCATACCCACACTAATTCATTGGATCCCATCACACTCGTATGTTAAACTTACTTGGCCGAGAGTAGTACAACGATGGGTTACCTTTTGATCCATATTCCGACTGCACCCCTTCTTTTTTATTTGATTTTATTGCTATCTTTTGCCCCAGGGTGTAATTGAAACATTTAACAAAACAACATTCTTTAATACAACTTATGTAATGATTTCGGGGAACCGTGAGTGTGGGTTAGTTTAATGCTCCTGTTGAAAGGAGACCTAGATATAGTAAAAAGTAAGAGAAATGAGTTAAAAAGAAGGAAGGAAGTTGTGATATAATTTTGATGTACAAATGAGCAAGAGAAGTAGACGGGTGAGATAATAACAATACTAATTCATCGGATCTCGTCATCACTCTGAAGTTCAACGTACTTGGCTGAGAGTAGTACTACGATGGGTGACATTTTGATCCATCCTTTGATTGCACCCCCTCTTTTTTGCAATTTGTTGCTGTTGTTTGTGCCTGGGGTTGTAATGGAAATGTTTCACTAAACAACATCCTATACTAGAACTTAGCTAATTACTTCGGGGAACTTTGTGTGAGGGTTAGTTCGATGCTCATGCGGAAACGAGACACAAATGTAGAAATAAGTAAGAAAAATGTGTGATAAAGAAGGGAGGAAGTAGTGAAAGACTATTCATGTACATATGAGCACGAGAAGTAGAAGGGTGAGATCATACCCACCCTAATTCATTGGATCCCATCACACTCGTATGTTAGACGTACTTGGCCGAGAATACTACTACGATGGGTGACCTTTTGATCCATCCTCCGACTGCACCCCTTCTTTTTCATTTATTTTTATTGCTACTTTTCCCCATGGTGTAATGGAAACAATTAACAAAACAACATCTTCTGGGAACCGTGAGTGCGGGTTCGTTCAATGCTCCCGTTGAAAGGAGACCCAGATATAGTAAAAAGTAAGAGAAATGAGTTAAAAAGAAGGGAGAAAGTAGTGATATAATTTTCCCGTACAAATGAGCACGGTAAGTAGACGGGTGAGATAATAACAATACTAATTCATCGGATCTCGTCATCACTCCGAAGTTAAACGTACTTGGCTGAGAGTAGTACTACGATGGGTGACATTTTGATCCATCCTTTGATTGCACACCCTCTTTTTTGCAATTTTTTGCTGTTGTTTTTGCCCGGGGTTGTAATGGAAATGTTTCATGAAACAACATCCTATACTAGAACTTAGCTAATGACTTCGGGGAACCATGTGTGAGGGTTAGTTCGATGGTCATGCGGAAACTAGACAAAAATGTAGAAAAAGTAAGAAAAATGTGTGATAAAGAATGGAGGAAGTAGTGAAAGACTATTCATGTACATATGAGAACGGGAAGTAGAAGGGTGAGATCATACCCACCCTAATTCATTGGATCGCATCACACTCGTATGTTAGACTTACTTGGCCGAGACTACTACGATGGGTGACCTTTTGATCCATCCTCCGACTGCACCCCTTCTTTTTTATTTTTTTTATTGCTTTTTCTTCCCCATGGTGTAATGGAAACAATTAACAAAACAACATCTTCTAGTAAAACTTACGTATTGACTTCGGGGAACCGTGAGTGCGGGGTCGTTCAATGCTCCTGTTGAAAGGAGACCTAGATATATTAAAAAGTAAGAGAAATGAGTTAAAAAGAAGGAAGGAAGTTGTGATATAATTTTCATGTAAAAATGAGCAAGAGAAGTAGATGGGTGAGATAATAACAATACTAATTCATCGGATCTCGTCATCACTCTGAAGTTCAACGTACTTGGCTGAGAGTAGTACTACGATGGGTGACATTTTGATCCATCCTTTGATTGCACCCCCTCTTTTTTGCAATTTGTTGCTGTTGTTTGTGCATAGGGTTGTAATGGAAATGTTTCACTAAACAACATCCTATAATAGAACTTAGCTAATGACTTCGGGGAACTTTGTGTGAGGGTTAGTTCGATGCTCATGCGGAAACGAGACACAAATGTAGAAATAAGTAAGAAAAATGTGTGATAAAGAAGGGAGGAAGTAGTGAAAGACTATTCATGTACATATGAGCACGAGAAGTAGAAGGGTGAGATCATACCCACCCTAATTCATTGGATCCCATCACACTCGTATGTTAGACTTACTTGGCCGAGAATACTACTACGATGGGTGACCTTTTGATCCATCCTCCGACTGCACCCCTTCTTTTTTATTTATTTTTATTGCTACTTTTCCCCATGGTGTAATGGAAACAATTAACAAAACAACATCTTGTAGTAAAACTTACGTAATGACTTCGGGGAACCGTGAGTGCGGGTTCGTTCAATGCTCCCGTTGAAAGGAGACCCAGATATAGTAAAAAGTAAGAGAAATGAGTTAAAAAGAAGGGAGAAAGTAGTGACATAATTTTCCTGTACAAATGAGCACGGTAAGTAGACGGGTGAGATAATAACAATACTAATTCATCGGATCTCGTCATCACTCGAAGTTAAACATACTTGGCCGAGAGTAGTACTACGATGGGTGACATTTTGATCCATCCTTCGATTGCACACCCTCTTTTTTGCAATTTGTTGCTGTTGTTTTTGCCCGGGGTTGTAATGGAAATGTTTCATGAAACAACATCCTATACTAGAACTTAGCTAATGACTTCGGGGAACCATGTGTGAGGGTTAGTTCGATGGTCATGCGGAAACTAGACAAAAATGTAGAAAAAGTAAGAAAAATGTGTGATAAAGAATGGAGGAAGTAGTGAAAGACTATTCATGTACATATGAGAACGGGAAGTAGAAGGGTGAGATCATACCCACCCTAATTCATTGGATCGCATCACACTCGTATGTTAGACTTACTTGGCCGAGACTACTACGATGGGTGACCTTTTGATCCATCCTCCGACTGCACCCCTTCTTTTTTATTTTTTTTATTGCTACTTCTTCCCCATGGTGTAATGGAAACAATTAACAATACAACATCTTCTAGTAAAACTTACGTATTGACTTCGGGGAACCGTGAGTGCGGGGTCGTTCAATGCTCCTGTTGAAAGGAGACCTAGATATAGTAAAAAGTAAGAGAAATGAGTTAAAAAGAAGGAAGGAAGTTGTGATATAATTTTCATGTACAAATGAGCAAGAGAAGTAGACGGGTGAGATAATAACAATACTAATTCATCGGATCTCGTCATCACTCTGAAGTTCAACGTACTTGGCTGAGAGTAGTACTACGATGGGTGACATTTTGATCCATCCTTTGATTGCACCCCCTCTTTTTTTCAATTTGTTGCTGTTGTTTGTGCATAGGGTTGTAATGGAAATGTTTCACTAAACAACATCCTATACTAGAACTTAGCTAATGACTTCGGGGAACTTTGTGTGAGGGTTAGTTCGATGCTCATGCGGAAACGAGACACAAATGTAGAAATAAGTAAGAAAAATGTGTGATAAAGAAGGGAGGAAGTAGTCAAAGACTATTCATGTACATATGAGCACGAGAAGTAGAAGGGTGAGATCATACCCACCCTAATTCATTGGATCCCATCACACTCGTATGTTAGACTTACTTGGCCGAGAATACTACTACGATGGGTGACCTTTTGATCCATCCTCCGACTGCATCCCTTCTTTTTTATTTATTTTTATTGCTACTTTTTCCCCATGGTGTAATGGAAACAATTAACAAAACAACATCTTCTAGTAAAACTTACGTAATGACTTCGGGGAACCGTGAGTGCGGGTTCGTTCAATGCTCCCGTTGAAAGGAGACCCGGATATAGTAAAAAGTAAGAGAAATGAGTTAAAAAGAAGGGAGAAAGTAGTGATATAATTTTCCCGTACAAATGAGCACGGTAAGTAGACGGGTGAGATAATAACAATACTAATTCATCGGATCTCGTCATCACTCTGAAGTTAAACGTACTTTGCTGAGAGTAGTACTACGATGGGTGACATTTTTATCCATCCTTCGATTGCACACCTTCTTTTTTGCAATTTGTTGCTGTTGTTTTTGCCCGGGGTTGTAATGGAAATCTTTCATGAAACAACATCCTATACTAGAACTTAGCTAATGACTTCGGGGAACCATGTGTGAGGATTAGTTCGATGGTCATGCGGAAACGAGACCAAAATGTAGAAAAAAGTAAGAAAATTGTGTGATAAAGAATGGAGGAAGTAGTGAAAGACTATTCATGTACATATGATCACGGGAAGTAGAAGGGTGAGATCATACCCACCCTAATTCATTGGATCCCATCACACTCGTATGTTAGACTTACTTGGCCGAGACTACTACGATGGGTGACCTTTTGATCCATCCTCCGAATGCACCCCTTCTTTTTTATTTTTTTTATTGCTACTTCTTCCCCATGGTGTAATGGAAACAATTAACAAAACAACATCTTCTAGTACAACTTACGTAATGATTTCGGGGAACCGTGAGTGCGGGGTCGTTCAATGCTCCCGTTGAAAGGAGACCCAGATATAGTAAAAAGTAAGTGAAATGAGTTAAAAAGAAGGGAGAAAGTAGTGATATAATTTTCCTGTACAAATGAGCACGGTAAGTAGACGGGTGAGATAATAACAATACTAATTCATCGGATCTCGTCATCACTCTGAAGTTAAACGTACTTGGCTGAGAGTACTACTACGATGGGTGCCATTTTGATCCATCCTTCGATTGCACACCCTCTTTTTTGCAATTTGTTGCTGTTGTTTTTGCCCGGGGTTGTAATGGAAATGTTTCATGAAACAACATCCTATACTAGAACTCAGCCTAATGACTTCGGGGAACCATGTGTGAGGGTTAGTTCGATGGTCATGCGGAAACTAGACAAAAATGTAGAAAAAGTAAGAAAAATGTGTGATAAAGAATGGAGGAAGTAGTGAAAGACTATTCATGTACATATGAGAACGGGAAGTAGAAGGGTGAGATCATACCCACCCTAATTCATTGGATCCCATCACACTCGTATGTTAGACTTACTTGGCCGAGACTACTACGATAGGTGACCTTTTGATCCATCCTCCGAATGCACCCCTTCTTTTTTATTTTTTTTATTGCTACTTCTTCCCCATGGTGTAATGGAAACAATTAACAAAACAACATCTTCTAGTAAAACTTACGTAATGATTTCGGGGAACCGTGAGTGCGGGGTCGTTCAATGCTCCCGTTGAAAGGAGACCCAGATATAGTAAAAAGTAAGAGAAATGAGTTAAAAAGAAGGGAGAAAGTAGTGTTATAATTTTCCTGTACAAATGAGCACGGTAAGTAGACGGGTGAGATAATAACAATACTAATTCATCGGATCTCGTCATCACTCTGAAGTTAAACGTACTTGGCTGAGAGTACTACTACGATGGGTGCCATTTTGATCCATCCTTCGATTGCACACCCTCTTTTTTGCAATTTGTTGCTGTTGTTTTTGCCCGGGGTTGTAATGGAAATGTTTCATGAAACAACATCCTATACTAGAACTCAGCTAATGACTTCGGGGAACCATGTGTGAGGGTTAGTTCGATGGTCATGCGGAAACTAGACAAAAATGTAGAAAAAGTAAGAAAAATGTGTGATAAAGAATGGAGGAAGTAGTGAAAGACTATTCATGTACATATGAGAACGGGAAGTAGAAGGGTGAGATCATACCCACCCTAATTCATTGGATCCCATCACACTCGTATGTTAGACTTACTTGGCCGAGACTACTACGATAGGTGACCTTTTGATCCATCCTCCGAATGCACCCCTTCTTTTTTATTTTTTTTATTGCTACTTCTTCCCCATGGTGTAATGGAAACAATTAACAAAACAACATCTTCTAGTAAAACTTACGTAATGATTTCGGGGAACCGTGAGTGCGGGGTCGTTCAATGCTCCCGTTGAAAGGAGACCCAGATATAGTAAAACGTAAGAGAAATGAGTTAAAAAGAAGGGAGAAAGTAGTGATATAATTTTCCCGTACAAATGAGCACGGTAAGTAGACGGGTGAGATAATAACAATACTAATTCATCGGATCTCGTCATCACTTCGAAGTTAAACGTACTTGGCTGAGAGTAGTACTACGATGGGTGACATTTTGATCTATCCTTCGATTGCACACCCTCTTTTTTGCAATTTGTTGCTGTTGTTTTGGCCCGGGGTTGTAATGGAAATGTTTCATGAAACAACATCCTATACTAGAACTTAGCTAATGACTTCGGGGAACCATGTGTGAGGGTTAGTTCGATGGTCATGCGGAAACTAGACAAAAATGTAGAAAAAAGTAAGAAAAATGTGTGATAAAGAATGGAGGAAGTAGTGAAAGACTATTCATGTACATATGAGAACGGGAAGTAGAAGGGTGAGATCATACCCACCCTAATTCATTGGATCCCATCACACTCGTATGTTAGACTTACTTGGCCGAGAATACTACTACGATGGGTGACCTTTTGATCCATCCTCCGACTGCATCCCTTCTTTTTTATTTATTTTTATTGCTACTTTTTCCCCATGGTGTAATGGAAACAATTAACAAAACAACATCTTCTAGTAAAACTTACGTAATGACTTCGGGGAACCGTGAGTGCGGGTTCGTTCAATGCTCCCGTTGAAAGGAGACCCGGATATAGTAAAAAGTAAGAGAAATGAGTTAAAAAGAAGGGAGAAAGTAGTGATATAATTTTCCCGTACAAATGAGCACGGTAAGTAGACGGGTGAGATAATAACAATACTAATTCATCGGATCTCGTCATCACTCCGAAGTTAAACGTACTTGGCCGAGAGTACTACTACGATGGGTGCCATTTTGATCCATCCTTCGATTGCACACCCTCTTTTTTGCAATTTGTTGCTGTTGTTTTTGCCCGGGGTTGTAATGGAAATGTTTCATGAAACAACATCCTATACTAGAACTTAGCTAATGACTTCGGGGAACCATGTGTGAGGGTTAGTTCGATGGTCATGCGGAAACTAGACAAAAATGTAGAAAAAGTAAGAAAAATGTGTGATAAAGAATGGAGGAAGTAGTGAAAGACTATTCATATACATATGAGAACGGGAAGTAGAAGGGTGAGATCATACCCACCCTAATTCATTGGATCGCATCACACTCGTATGTTAGACTTACTTGGCCGAGACTACTACGATGGGTGACCTTTTGATCCATCCTCCGACTGCACCCCTTCTTTTTTATTTTTTTTATTGCTACTTCTTCCCCATGGTGTAATGGAAACAATTAACAAAACAACATCTTCTAGTAAAACTTACGTAATGACTTCGGGGAACCGTGAGTGCGGGGTCGTTCAATGCTCCTGTTGAAAGGAGACCCATATATAGTAAAAAGTAAGAGAAATGAGTTAAAAAGAAGGGAGAAATTAGTGATATAATTTTCCGTACAAATGAGCACGGTAAGTAGACGGGTGAGATAATAACAATACTAATTCATCGGATCTCGTCATCACTCGAAGTTAAACGTACTTGGCCGAGAGTAGTACTACGATGGGTGACATTTTGATCTATCCTTCGATTGCACACCCTCTTTTTTGCAATTTGTTGCCGTTGTTTTTGCCCGGGGTTGTAATGGAAATGTTTCATGAAACAACATCCTATACTAGAACTTAGCTAATGACTTCGGGGAACCATGTGTGAGGGTTAGTTCGATGGTCATGCGGAAACTAGACAAAAATGTAGAAAAAAGTAAGAAAAATGTGTGATAAAGAATGGAGGAAGTAGTGAAAGACTATTCATGTACATATGAGAACGGGAAGTAGAAGGGTGAGATCATACCCACCCTAATTCATTGGATCCCATCACACTCGTATGTTAGACTTACTTGGCCGAGAATACTACTACGATGGGTGACCTTTTGATCCATCCTCCGACTGCATCCCTTCTTTTTTATTTATTTTTATTGCTACTTTTTCCCCATGGTGTAATGGAAACAATTAACAAAACAACATCTTCTAGTAAAACTTACGTAATGACTTCGGGGAACCGTGAGTGCGGGTTCGTTCAATGCTCCTGTTGAAAGGAGACCCAGATATAGTAAAAAGTAAGAGAAATGAGTTAAAAAGAAGGGAGAAAGTAGTGATATAATTTTCCCGTACAAATGAGCACGGTAAGTAGACGGGTGAGATAATAACAATACTAATTCATCGGATCTCGTCATCACTGCGAAGTTAAACGTACTTGGCCGAGAGTACTACTACGATGGGTGCCATTTTGATCCATCCTTCGATTGCACACCCTCTTTTTTGCAATTTGTTGCCGTTGTTTTTGCCCGGGGTTGTAATGGAAATGTTTCATGAAACAACATCCTATACTAGAACTTAGCTAATGACTTCGGGGAACCATGTGTGAGGGTTAGTTCGATGGTCATGCGGAAACTAGACAAAAATGTAGAAAAAGTAAGAAAAATGTGTGATAAAGAATGGAGGAAGTAGTGAAAGACTATTCATATACATATGAGAACGGGAAGTAGAAGGGTGAGATCATACCCACCCTAATTCATTGGATCGCATCACACTCGTATGTTAGACTTACTTGGCCGAGACTACTACGATGGGTGACCTTTTGATCCATCCTCCGACTGCACCCCTTCTTTTTATTTTTTTTATTGCTACTTCTTCCCCATGGTGTAATGGAAACAATTAACAAAACAACATCTTCTAGTAAAACTTACGTAATGACTTCGGGGAACCGTGAGTGCGGGGTCGTTCAATGCTCCTGTTGAAAGGAGACCCATATATAGTAAAAAGTAAGAGAAATGAGTTAAAAAGAAGGGAGAAATTAGTGATATAATTTTCCTGTACAAATGAGCACGGTAAGTAGACGGGTGAGATAATAACAATACTAATTCATCGGATCTCGTCATCACTCTGAAGTTAAACGTACTTGGCTGAGAGTAGTACTACGATGGGTGACATTTTGATCTATCCTTCGATTGCACACCCTCTTTTTTGCAATTTGTTGCTGTTGTTTTTGCCCGGGGTTGTAATGGAAATGTTTCATGAAACAACATCCTATACTAGAACTTAGCTAATGACTTCGGGGAACCATGTGTGAGGGTTAGTTCGATGGTTATGCGGAAACTAGACAAAAATGTAGAAAAAAGTAAGAAAAATGTGTGATAAAGAATGGAGGAAGTAGTGAAAGACTATTCATGTACATATGAGAACGGGAAGTAGAAGGGTGAGATCATACCCACCCTAATTCATTGGATCCCATCACACTCGTATGTTAGACTTACTTGGCCGAGAATACTACTACGATGGGTGACCTTTTGATCCATCCTCCGACCGCATCCCTTCTTTTTTATTTATTTTTATTGCTACTTTTTCCCCATGGTGTAATGGAAACAATTAACAAAACAACATCTTCTAGTAAAACTTACGTAATGACTTCGGGGAACCGTGAGTGCGGGTTCGTTCAATGCTCCCGTTGAAAGGAGACCCAGATATAGTAAAAAGTAAGAGAAATGAGTTAAAAAGAAGGGAGAAAGTAGTGATATAATTTTCCTGTACAAATGAGCACGGTAAGTAGACGGGTGAGATAATAACAATACTAATTCATCGGATCTCGTCATCACTCGAAGTTAAACGTACTTTGCCGAGAGTAGTACTACGATGGGTGACATTTTTATCCATCCTTCGATTGCACACCTTCTTTTTTGCAATTTGTTGCTGTTGTTTTTGCCCGGGGTTGTAATGGAAATCTTTCATGAAACAACATCCTATACTAGAACTTAGCTAATGACTTCGGGGAACCATGTGTGAGGGTTAGTTCGATGGTCATGCGGAAACGAGACCAAAATGTAGAAAAAAGTAAGAAAATTGTGTGATAAAGAATGGAGGAAGTAGTGAAAGACTATTCATGTACATATGATCACGGGAAGTAGAAGGGTGAGATCATACCCACCCTAATTCATTGGATCCCATCACACTCGTATGTTAGACTTACTTGGCCGAGACTACTACGATGGGTGACCTTTTGATCCATCCTCCGAATGCACCCCTTCTTTTTTATTTTTTTTATTGCTACTTCTTCCCCATGGTGTAATGGAAACAATTAACAAAACAACATCTTCTAGTAAAACTTACGTAATGATTTCGGGGAACCGTGAGTGCGGGGTCGTTCAATGCTCCCGTTGAAAGGAGACCCGGATATAGTAAAAAGTAAGAGAAATGAGTTAAAAAGAAGGGAGAAAGTAGTGATATAATTTTCCCGTACAAATGAGCACGGTAAGTAGACGGGTGAGATAATAACAATACTAATTCATCGGATCTCGTCATCACTCGAAGTTAAACGTACTTGGCCGAGAGTACTACTACGATGGGTGCCATTTTGATCCATCCTTCGATTGCACACCCTATTTTTTGCAATTTGTTGCCGTTGTTTTTGCCCGGGGTTGTAATGGAAATGTTTCATGAAACAACATCCTATACTAGAACTCCGCCTAATGACTTCGGGGAACCATGTGTGAGGGTTAGTTCGATGGTCATGCGGAAACTAGACAAAAATGTAGAAAAAGTAAGAAAAATGTGTGATAAAGAATGGAGGAAGTAGTGAAAGACTATTCATGTACATATGAGAACGGGAAGTAGAAGGGTGAGATCATACCCACCCTAATTCATTGGATCCCATCACACTCGTATGTTAGACTTACTTGGCCGAGAATACTACTACGATGGGTGACCTTTTGATCCATCCTCCGACTGCATCCGTTCTTTTTTATTTATTTTTATTGCTACTTTTTCCCCATGGTGTAATGGAAACAATTAACAAAACAACATCTTCTAGTAAAACTTACGTAATGACTTCGGGGAACCGTGAGTGCGGGTTCGTTCAATGCTCCCGTTGAAAGGAGACCCGGATATAGTAAAAAGTAAGAGAAATGAGTTAAAAAGAAGGGAGAAAGTAGTGATATAATTTTCCGTACAAATGAGCACGGTAAGTAGACGGGTGAGATAATAACAATACTAATTCATCGGATCTCGTCATCACTCTGAAGTTAAACGTACTTGGCTGAGAGTACTACTACGATGGGTGCCATTTTGATCCATCCTTCGATTGCACACCCTCTTTTTTGCAATTTGTTGCTGTTGTTTTTGCCTGGGGTTGTAATGGAAATGTTTCATGTAACAACATCCTATACTAGAACTTAGCTAATGACTTCGGGGAACCATGTGTGAGGGTTAGTTCGATGGTCATGCGGAAACGAGACCAAAATGTAGAAAAAGTAAGAAAATTGTGTGATAAAGAATGGAGGAAGTAGTGAAAGACTATTCATGTACATATGATCACGGGAAGTAGAAGGGTGAGATCATACCCACCCGAATTCATTGGATCCCATCACACTCGTATGTTAGACTTACTTGGCCGAGACTACTACGATGGGTGACCTTTTGATCCATCCTCCGAATGCACCCCTTCTTTTTTATTTTTTTTATTGCTACTTCTTCCCCATGGTGTAATGGAAACAATTAACAAAACAACATCTTCTAGTAAAACTTACGTAATGATTTCGGGGAACCGTGAGTGCGGGGTCGTTCAATGCTCCCGTTGAAAGGAGACCCAGATATAGTAAAAAGTAAGAGAAATGAGTTAAAAAGAAGGGAGAAAGTAGTGATATAATTTTCCTGTACAAATGAGCACCTGTAAGTAGACGGGTGAGATAATAACAATACTAATTCATCGGATCTCGTCATCACTCCGAAGTTAAACGTACTTGGCCGAGAGTACTACTACGATGGGTGCCATTTTGATCCATCCTTCGATTGCACACCCTATTTTTTGCAATTTGTTGCCGTTGTTTTTGCCCTGGGGTTGTAATGGAAATGTTTCATGAAACAACATCCTATACTAGAACTCAGCTAATGACTTCGGGGAACCATGTGTGAGGGTTAGTTCGATGGTCATGCGGAAACTAGACAAAAATGTAGAAAAAGTAAGAAAAATGTGTGATAAAGAATGGAGGAAGTAGTGAAAGACTATTCATGTACATATGAGAACGGGAAGTAGAAGGGTGAGATCATACCCACCCTAATTCATTGGATCCCATCACACTCGTATGTTAGACTTACTTGGCCGAGACTACTACGATAGGTGACCTTTTGATCCATCCTCCGAATGCACCCCTTCTTTTTTTTTTTTTATTGCTACTTCTCCCCATGGTGTAATGGAAACAATTAACAAAACAACATCTTCTAGTAAAACTTACGTAATGATTTCTGGGAACCGTGAGTGCGGGGTCGTTCAATGCTCCCGTTGAAAGGAGACCCGGATATAGTAAAAAGTAAGAGAAATGAGTTAAAAAGAAGGGAGAAAGTAGTGATATAATTTTCCGTACAAATGAGCACGGTAAGTAGACGGGTGAGATAATAACAATACTAATTCATCGCGATCTCGTCATCACTCGAAGTTAAACGTACTTGGCCGAGAGTACTACTACGATGGGTGCCATTTTGATCCATCCTTCGATTGCACACCCTCTTTTTGCAATTTGTTGCCGTTGTTTTTGCTCGGGGTTGTAATGGAAATGTTTCATGTAACAACATCCTATACTAGAACTTAGCTAATGACTTCGGGGAACCATGTGTGAGGGTTAGTTCGATGGTCATGCGGAAACGAGACCAAAATGTAGAAAAAAGTAAGAAAATTGTGTGATAAAGAATGGAGGAAGTAGTGAAAGACTATTCATGTACATATGATCACGGAAGTAGAAGGGTGAGATCATACCCACCCGAATTCATTGGATCCCATCACACTCGTATGTTAGACTTACTTGGCCGAGACTACTACGATGGGTGACCTTTTGATCCATCCTCCGAATGCACCCCTTCTTTTTTATTTTTTTTATTGCTACTTCTTCCCCATGGTGTAATGGAAACAATTAACAAAACAACATCTTCTAGTAAAACTTACGTAATGATTTCGGGGAACCGAGTGCGGGGTCGTTCAATGCTCCCGTTGAAAGGAGACCCGCATATAGTAAAAGTAAGAGAAATGAGTTAAAAAGAAGGGAGAAAGTAGTGATATAATTTTCCCGTACAAATGAGCACTTAGGTAGACGGGTGAGATAATAACAATACTAATTCATCTGATCTCGTCATCACTCTGAAGTTAAACGTACTTGGCTGAGAGTACTACTACGATGGGTGCCATTTTGATCCATCCTTCGATTGCACACCCTATTTTTTGCAATTTGTTGCTGTTGTTTTTGCCCGGGGTTGTAATGGAAATGTTTCATGAAACAACATCCTATACTAGAACTCAGCTAATGACTTCGGGGAACCATGTGTGAGGGTTAGTTCGATGGTCATGCGGAAACTAGACAAAAAATGTAGAAAAAGTAAGAAAAATGTGTGATAAAGAATGGAGGAAGTAGTGAAAGACTATTCATGTACATATGAGAACGGGAAGTAGAAGGGTGAGATCATACCCACCCTAATTCATCTGGATCCCATCACACTCGTATGTTAGACTTACTTGGCCGAGACTACTACGATAGGTGACCTTTTGATCCATCCTCCGAATGCACCCCCTTCTTTTTATTTTTTTTATTGCTACTTCTTCCCCATGGTGTAATGGAAACAATTAACAAAACAACATCTTCTAGTAAAACTTACGTAATGATTTCTGGGAACCGTGAGTGTGGGTCGTTCAATGCTCCCGTTGAAAGGAGACCCAGATATAGTAAAAAGTAAGAGAAATGAGTTAAAAAGAAGGGAGAAAGTAGTGATATAATTTTCCCCGTACAAATGAGCACGGTAAGTAGACGGGTGAGATAATAACAATACTAATTCATCGGATCTCGTCATCACTCTGAAGTTAAACGTACTTGGCTGAGAGTACTACTACGATGGGTGCCATTTTGATCCATCCTTCGATTGCACACCCTATTTTTTGCAATTTGTTGCCGTTGTTTTTGCCCGGGGTTGTAATGGAAATGTTTCATGAAACAACATCCTATACTAGAACTCGCCTAATGACTTCGGGGAACCATGTGTGAGGGTTAGTTCGATGGTCATGCGGAAACTAGACAAAAATGTAGAAAAAGTAAGAAAAATGTGTGATAAAGAATGGAGGAAGTAGTGAAAGACTATTCATGTACATATGAGAACGGGAAGTAGAAGGGTGAGATCATACCCACCCTAATTCATTGGATCCCATCACACTCGTATGTTAGACTTACTTGGCCGAGACTACTACGATAGGTGACCTTTTGATCCATCCTCCGAATGCACCCCTTCTCTTTTTATTTTTTTTATTGCTACTTCTTCCCCATGGTGTAATGGAAACAATTAACAAAACAACATCTTCTAGTAAAACTTACGTAATGATTTCTCGGGGAACCGTGAGTGCGGGGTCGTTCAATGCTCCCGTTGAAAGGAGACCCAGATATAGTAAAAAGTAAGAGAAATGAGTTAAAAAGAAGGGAGAAAGTAGTGATATAATTTTCCTGTACAAATGAGCACGGTAAGTAGACGGGTGAGATAATAACAATACTAATTCATCGGATCTCGTCATCACTCGAAGTTAAACGTACTTGGCCGAGAGTACTACTACGATGGGTGCCATTTTGATCCATCCTTCGATTGCACACCCTCTTTTTTGCAATTTGTTGCTGTTGTTTTTGCCCGGGGTTGTAATGGAAATGTTTCATGAAACAACATCCTATACTAGAACTCGCCCAATGACTTCGGGGAACCATGTGTGAGGGTTAGTTCGATGGTCATGCGGAAACTAGACAAAAATGTAGAAAAAGTAAGAAAAATGTGTGATAAAGAATGGAGGAAGTAGTGAAAGACTATTCATGTACATATGAGAACGGGAAGTAGAAGGGTGAGATCATACCCACCCTAATTCATTGGATCCCATCACACTCGTATGTTAGACTTACTTGGCCGAGACTACTACGATAGGTGACCTTTTGATCCATCCTCCGAATGCACCCCTTCTTTTTTATTTTTTTTATTGCTACTTCTTCCCCATGGTGTAATGGAAACAATTAACAAAACAACATCTTCTAGTAAAACTTACGTAATGATTTCGGGAACCGGGAGTGCGGGGTCGTTCAATGCTCCCGTTGAAAGGAGACCCGGATATAGTAAAAAGTAAGAGAAATGAGTTAAAAAGAAGGGAGAAAGTAGTGATATAATTTTCCCGTACAAATGAGCACCGTAAGTAGACGGGTGAGATAATAACAATACTAATTCATCGGATCTCGTCATCACTTCGAGGTTAAACGTACTTGGCCGAGAGTACTACTACGATGGGTGCCATTTTGATCCATCCTTCGATTGCACACCCTCTTTTTTGCAATTTGTTGCCGTTGTTTTTGCCTCGGGGTTGTAATGGAAATGTTTCATGAAACAACATCCTATACTAGAACTTAGCTAATGACTTCGGGGAACCATGTGTGAGGGTTAGTTCGATGGTCATGCGGAAACTAGACAAAAATGTAGAAAAAGTAAGAAAAATGTGTGATAAAGAATGGAGGAAGTAGTGAAAGACTATTCATATACATATGAGAACGGAAGTAGAAGGGTGAGATCATACCCACCCTAATTCATTGGATCGCATCACACTCGTATGTTAGACTTACTTGGCCGAGACTACTACGATGGGTGACCTTTTGATCCATCCTCCGACTGCAACCCTTCTTTTTATTTTTTTTTATTGCTACTTCTTCCCCATGGTGTAATGGAAACAATTAACAAAACAACATCTTCTAGTAAAACTTACGTAATGACTTCGGGGAACCGTGAGTGCGGGGTCGTTCAATGCTCCTGTTGAAAGGAGACCCATATATAGTAAAAAGTAAGAGAAATGAGTTAAAAAGAAGGGAGAAATTAGTGATATAATTTTCCCCGTACAAATGAGCACGGTAAGTAGACGGGTGAGATAATAACAATACTAATTCATCGGATCTCGTCATCACTCCGAAGTTAAACGTACTTGGCCGAGGAGTAGTACTACGATGGGTGACATTTTGATCTATCCTTCGATTGCACACCCTCTTTTGCAATTTGTTGCGTCGTTGTTTTTGCCCGGGGTTGTAATGGAAATGTTTAATGAAACAACATCCTATACTAGAACTTAGCTAATGACTTCGGGGAACCATGTGTGAGGGTTAGTTCGATGGTCATGCGGAAACTAGACAAAAATGTAGAAAAAAGTAAGAAAAATGTGTGATAAAGAATGGAGGAAGTAAGTGAAAGACTATTCATGTACATATGAGAACGGGAAGTAGAAGGGTGAGATCATACCCACCCTAATTCATTGGATCCCATCACACTCGTATGTTAGACTTACTTGGCCGAGAATAGTACTACGATGGGTGACCTTTTGATCCATCCTCCGACTGCACCCCATCTTTTTTATTTATTTTTATTGCTACTTTTTCCCCATGGTGTAATGGAAACAATTAACAAAACAACATCTTCTAGTAAAACTTACGTAATGACTTCGGGGAACCGTGAGTGCGTGGGTCGTTCAATGCTCCTATTGAAAGGAGACCCGGATATAGTAAAAAGTAAGAGAAATGAGTTAAAAAGAAGGGAGAAAGTAGTGATATAATTTTCCTGTACAAATGAGCACGGTAAGTAGACGGGTGAGATAATAACAATACTAATTCATCGGATCTCGTCATCACTCTGAAGTTAAACGTACTTGGCTGAGAGTACTACTACGATGGGTGCCATTTTGATCCATCCTTCGATTGCACACCCTCTTTTTTGCAATTTGTTGCTGTTGTTTTTGCCCGGGGTTGTAATGGAAATGTTTCATGACACAACATCCTATACTAGAACTTAGCTAATGACTTCGGGGAACCATGTGTGAGGGTTAGTTCGATGGTCATGCGGAAACGAGACCAAAATGTAGAAAAAAGTAAGAAAATTGTGTGATAAAGAATGGAGGAAGTATTGAAAGACTATTCATGTACATATGATCACGGGAAGTAGAAGGGTGAGATCATACCCACCCTAATTCATTGGATCCCATCACACTCGTATGTTAGACTTACTTGGCCGAGAATACTACTACGATGGGTGACCTTTTGATCCATCCTCCGACTACACCCCATCTTTTTTATTTATTTTTATTGCTACTTTTTCCCCATGGTGTAATGGAAACAATTAACAAAACAACATCTTCTAGTAAAACTTACTTAATGACTTCGGGGAACCGTGAGTGCGGGTTCGTTTAATGCTCCCGTTGAAAGGAGACCCATATATAGTAAAAAGTAAGAGAAATGAGTTAAAAAGAAGGGAGACAGTAGTGATATAATTTTCCCGTACAAATGAGCACGGTAAGTAGACGGGTGAGATAATAACAATACTAATTCATCGGATCTCGTCATCACTCTGAAGTTAAACTACT
This sequence comes from Linum usitatissimum, assembly GCA_030674075.2. Lineage (NCBI taxonomy): Eukaryota > Viridiplantae > Streptophyta > Magnoliopsida > Malpighiales > Linaceae > Linum > Linum usitatissimum. The sequence goes on from JAUJYP020000708.1 coordinate 3,305,099, forward strand.
TGGCTGAGAGTACTACTACGATGGGTGCCATTTTGATCCATCCTTCAATTGCACACCCTCTTTTTTGCAATTTGTTGCTGTTGTTTTTGCCCGGGGTTGTAATGGAAATGTTTCATGAAACAACATCCTATACTAGAACTTAGCTAATGACTTCGGGGAACCATGTGTGAGGGTTAGTTCGATGGTCATGTGGAAACTAGACAAAAATGTAGAAAAAAGTAAGAAAAATGTGTAATAAAGAATGGAGGAAGTAGTGAAAGACTATTCATGTACATATGATCACGGGAAGTAGAAGGGTGAGATCAAACCCACCCTAATTCATTGGATCCCATCACACTCGTATGTTAGACTTACTTGGCCGAGAATACTACTACGATGGGTGACCTTTTGATCCATCCTCCGACTGCACCCCATCTTTTTTATTTATTTTTATTGCTACTTTTTCCCCATGGTGTAATGGAAACAATTAACAAAACAACATCTTCTAGTAAAACTTACTTAATGACTTCGGGGAACCGTGAGTGCGGGTTCGTTTAATGCTCCCGTTGAAAGGAGACCCATATATAGTAAAAAGTAAGAGAAATGAGTTAAAAAGAAGGGAGAAAGTAGTGATATAATTTTCCCGTACAAATGAGCACGGTAAGTAGACGGGTGAGATAATAACAATACTAATTCATCGGATCTCGTCATCACTGCGAAGTTAAACGTACTTGGCCGAGAGTACTACTACGATGGGTGCCATTTTGATCCATCCTTCGATTGCACACCCTCTTTTTTGCAATTTGTTGCCGTTGTTTTTGCCCGGGGTTGTAATGGAAATGTTTCATGAAACAACATCCTATACTAGAACTTAGCTAATGACTTCGGGGAACCATGTGTGAGGGTTAGTTCGATGGTCATGTGGAAACTAGACAAAAATGTAGAAAAAAGTAAGAAAAATGTGTGATAAAGAATGGAGGAAGTAGTGAAAGACTATTCATGTACATATGATCACGGGAAGTAGAAGGGTGAGATCATACCCACCCTAATTCATTGGATCCCATCACACTCGTATGTTAGACTTACTTGGCCGAGAATACTACTACGATGGGTGACCTTTTGATCCATCCTCCGACCGCACCCCATCTTTTTTATTTATTTTTATTGCTACTTTTTCCCCATGGTGTAATGGAAACAATTAACAAAACAACATCTTCTAGTAAAACTTACTTAATGACTTCGGGGAACCGTGAGTGCGGGTTCGTTTAATGCTCCCGTTGAAAGGAGACCCATATATAGTAAAAAGTAAGAGAAATGAGTTAAAAAGAAGGGAGAAAGTAGTGATATAATTTTCCCCGTACAAATGAGTACGGTAAGTAGACGGGTGAGATAATAACAATACTAATTCATCGGATCTCGTCATCACTCGAAGTTAAACGTACTTGGCCGAGAGTACTACTACGATGGGTGCCATTTTGATCCATCCTTCGATTGCACACCCTCTTTTTTGCAATTTGTTGCCGTTGTTTTTGCCCGGGGTTGTAATGGAAATGTTTCATGAAACAACATCCTATACTAGAACTTAGCTAATGACTTCGGGGAACCATGTGTGAGGGTTAGTTCGATGGTCATGCGGAAACTAGACAAAAATGTAGAAAAAAGTAAGAAAAATGTGTGATAAAGAATGGAGGAAGTAGTGAAAGACTATTCATGTACATATGATCACGGGAAGTAGAAGGGTGAGATCATACCCACCCTAATTCATTGGATCCCATCACACTCGTATGTTAGACTTACTTGGCCGAGAATACTACTACGATGGGTGACCTTTTGATCCATCCTCCGACCGCACCCCATCTTTTTTATTTATTTTTATTGCTACTTTTTCCCCATGGTGTAATGGAAACAATTAACAAAACAACATCTTCTAGTAAAACTTACTTAATGACTTCGGGGAACCGTGAGTGCGGGTTCGTTTAATGCTCCCGTTGAAAGGAGACCCATATATAGTAAAAAGTAAGAGAAATGAGTTAAAAAGAAGGGAGAAAGTAGTGATATAATTTTCCTGTACAAATGAGCACGGTAAGTAGACGGGTGAGATAATAACAATACTAATTCATCGGATCTCGTCATCACTCTGAAGTTAAACGTACTTGGCCGAGAGTACTACTACGATGGGTGCCATTTTGATCCATCCTTCGATTGCACACCCTCTTTTTTGCAATTTGTTGCCGTTGTTTTTGCCCGGGGTTGTAATGGAAATGTTTCATGAAACAACATCCTATACTAGAACTTAGCTAATGACTTCGGGGAACCATGTGTGAGGGTTAGTTCGATGGTCATGCGGAAACTAGACAAAAATGTAGAAAAAAGTAAGAAAAATGTGTGATAAAGAATGGAGGAAGTAGTGAAAGACTATTCATGTACATATGATCACGGGAAGTAGAAGGGTGAGATCATACCCACCCTAATTCATTGGATCCCATCACACTCGTATGTTAGACTTACTTGGCCGAGAATACTACTACGATGGGTGACCTTTTGATCCATCCTCCGACTGCACCCCATCTTTTTTATTTATTTTTATTGCTACTTTTTCCCCATGGTGTAATGGAAACAATTAACAAAACAACATCTTCTAGTAAAACTTACTTAATGACTTCGGGGAACCGTGAGTGCGGGTTCGTTTAATGCTCCCGTTGAAAGGAGACCCATATATAGTAAAAAGTAAGAGAAATGAGTTAAAAAGAAGGGAGAAAGTAGTGATATAATTTTCCTGTACAAATGAGCACGGTAAGTAGACGGGTAAGATAATAACAATACTAATTCATCGGATCTCGTCATCACTCTGAAGTTAAACGTACTTGGCTGAGAGTACTACTACGATGGGTGCCATTTTGATCCATCCTTCGATTGCACACCCTCTTTTTTGCAATTTGGTGCTGTTGTTTTTGCCCGGGGTTGTAATGGAAATGTTTCATGAAACAACATCCTATACTAGAACTTAGCTAATGACTTCGGGGAACCATGTGTGAGGGTTTGTTCGATGGTCATGCGGAAACTAGACAAAAATGTAGAAAAAAGTAAGAAAAATGTGTGATAAAGAATGGAGGAAGCAGTGAAAGACTATTCATGTACATATGAGAACGGGAAGTAGAAGGGTGAGATCATACCCACCCTAATTCATTGGATCGCATCACACTCGTATGTTAGACTTACTTGGCCGAGACTACTACGATGGGTGACCTATTGATCCATCCTCCGATTGCACCCCTTCTTTTTTATTTTTTTTATTGCTACTTCTTCCCCATGGTGTAATGGAAACAATTAACAAAACAACATCTTCTAGTAAAACTTACGTAATGACTTCGGGGAACCGTGAGTGCGGGGTCGTTCAATGCTCCTGTTGAAACGAGACCCAGATATAGTAAAAAGTATGAGAAATGAGTTAAAAAGAAGGGAGAAAGTAGTGATATAATTTTCCTCGTACAAATGAGCACGTTAAGTAGACGGGTGAGATAATAACAATACTAATTCATCGGATCTCGTCATCACTCCGAAGTTAAACGTACTTGGCCGAGAGTACTACTACGATGGGTGACATTTTGATCCATCCTTCGATTGCACACCCTCTTTTTGCAATTTGGTGCCGTTGTTTTTGCCCGGGTTGTAATGGAAATGTTTCATGAAACAACATCCTATACTAGAACTTAGCTAATGACTTCGGGGAACCATGTGTGAGGGTTAGTTCTATGGTCATGCGTAAACTAGACAAAAATGTAGAAAAAAGTAAGAAAAATGTGTGATAAAGAATGGAGGAAGTAGTGAAAGACTATTCATGTACATATGATCACGGGAAGTAGAAGGGTGAGATCATACCCACCCTAATTCATTGATCCCATCACACTCGTATGTTAGACTTACTTGGCCGAGAATACTACTACGATGGGTGACCTTTTGATCCATCCTCCGACCGCACCCCATCTTTTTTATTTATTTTTATTGCTACTTTTCCCCATGGTGTAATGGAAACAATTAACAAAACAACATCTTCTAGTAAAACTTACTTAATGACTTCGGGGAACCGTGAGTGCGGGTTCGTTTAATGCTCCCGTTGAAAGGAGACCCATATATAGTAAAAAGTAAGAGAAATGAGTTAAAAAGAAGGGAGAAAGTAGTGATATAACTTTCCCCGTACAAATGAGCACGTAAGTAGACGGGTAAGATAATAACAATACTAATTCATCGGATCTCGTCATCACTCCGAAGTTAAACGTACTTGGCCGAGAGTACTACTACGATGGGTGCCATTTTGATCCATCCTTCGATTGCACACCCTCTTTTTGCAATTTGGTGCTGTTGTTTTTGCCCGGGGTTGTAATGGAAATGTTTCATGAAACAACATCCTATACTAGAACTTAGCTAATGACTTCGGGGAACCATGTGTGAGGGTTTGTTCGATGGTCATGCGGAAACTAGACAAAAATGTAGAAAAAAGTAAGAAAAATGTGTGATAAAGAATGGAGGAAGCAAGGAAAGACTATTCATGTACATATGAGAACGGGAAGTAGAAGGGTGAGATCATACCCACCCTAATTCATTGGATCGCATCACACTCGTATGTTAGACTTACTTGGCCGAGACTACTACGATGGGTGACCTATTGATCCATCCTCCGACTGCACCCCTTCTTTTTTATTTTTTTTATTGCTACTTCTTCCCCATGGTGTAATGGAAACAATTAACAAAACAACATCTTCTAGTAAAACTTACGTAATGACTTCGGGGAACCGTGAGTGCGGGGTCGTTCAATGCCTCCCGTTGAAACGAGACCCAGATATAGTAAAAAGTATGAGAAATGAGTTAAAAAGAAGGGAGAAAGTAGTGATATAATTTTCCTGTACAAATGAGCACGTTAAGTAGACGGGTGAGATAATAACAATACTAATTCATCGGATCTCGTCATCACTCTGAAGTTAAACGTACTGGGCCGAGAGTACTACTACGATGGGTGACATTTTGATCCATCCTTCGATTGCACACCCTCTTTTTTGCAATTTGGTGCTGTTGTTTTTGCCCGGGGTTGTAATGGAAATGTTTCATGAAACAACATCCTATACTAGAACTTAGCTAATGACTTCGGGGAACCATGTGTGAGGGTTTGTTCGATGGTCATGCGGAAACTAGACAAAAATGTAGAAAAAAGTAAGAAAAATGTGTGATAAAGAATGGAGGAAGCAAAGGGAAAGACTATTCATGTACATACGAGAACGGAAGTAGAAGGGTGAGATCATACCCACCCTAATTCATTGGATAGCATCACACTCGTATGTTAGACTTACTTGGCCGAGACTACTACGATGGGTGACCTATTGATCCATCCTCCGACTGCACCCCTTCTTTTTTATTTTTTTTATTGCTACTTCTTCCCCATGGTGTAATGGAAACAATTAACAAAACAACATCTTCTAGTAAAACTTACGTAATGACTTCGGGAACCGTGAGTGCGGGGTCGTTCAATGCTCCCGTTGAAACGAGACCCGTATATAGTAAAGAGTATGAGAAATGAGTTAAAAAGAAGGGAGAAAGTAGTGATATAATTTTCCGTACAAATGAGCACGGTAAGTAGACGGGTGAGATAATAACAATACTAATTCATCGGATCTCGTCATCACTCCGAAGTTAAACGTACTGGCAAGAGAGTACTACGATGGGTGACATTTTGATCCATCCTTCGATTGCACACCCTCTTTTTGCAATTTGTTGCCGTTGTTTTTGCCCTAGGGTTGTAATGGAAATGTTTCATGAAACAACATCCTATACTAGAACTTAGCTAATGACTTCGGGAACCATGTGTGAGGGTTAGTTCGATGGTCATGCGGAAACGAGACCAAAATGTAGAAAAAAGTAAGAAAAATGTGTGATAAAGAATGGAGGAAGCGATGAAAGACTATTCATGTACATATGAGAACGGGAAGTAGAAGGGTGAGATCATACCCACCCTAATTCATTGGATCCCATCACACTCGTATGTTAGACTTACTTGGCCGAGAATACTACTACGATGGGTGACCTTTTGATCCATCCTCCGACTGCACCCCATCTTTTTTATTTATTTTTATTGCTACTTTTTCCCCCATGGTGTAATGGAAACAATTAACAAAACAACATCTTCTAGTAAAACTTACTTAATGACTTCTGGAACCGTGAGTGCGGGTTCGTTTAATGCTCCCGTTGAAAGGAGACCCATATATAGTAAAAAGTAAGAGAAATGAGTTAAAAAGAAGGGAGAAAGTAGTGATATAACTTTCCCCGTACAAATGAGCACGGTAAGTAGACGGTAAGATAATAACAATACTAATTCATCGGATCTCGTCATCACTCCGAAGTTAAACGTACTTGGCCGAGAGTACTACTACGATGGGTGCCATTTTGATCCATCCTTCGATTGCACACCCTCTTTTTTGCAATTTGGTGCCTGTTGTTTTTGCCCTGGGTTGTAATGGAAATGTTTCATGAAACAACATCCTATACTAGAACTTAGCTAATGACTTCGGGAACCATGTGTGAGGGTTTGTTCGATGGTCATGCGGAAACTAGACAAAAATGTAGAAAAAGTAAGAAAAATGTGTGATAAAGAATGGAGGAAGCAATGAAAGACTATTCATGTACATATGAGAACGGGAAGTAGAAGGGTGAGATCATACCCACCCTAATTCATTGGGATCGCATCACACTCGTATGTTAGACTTACTTGGCCGAGACTACTACGATGGGTGACCTATTGATCCATCCTCCGACCGCACCCCTTCTTTTTTATTTTTTTTTATTGCTACTTCTTCCCCATGGTGTAATGGAAACAATTAACAAAACAACATCTTCTAGTAAAACTTACGTAATGACTTCTGGGAACCGTGAGTGCGGGGTCGTTCAATGCTCCCCGTTGAAACGAGACCCGCATATAGTAAAAAGTATGAGAAATGAGTTAAAAAGAAGGGAGAAAGTAGTGATATAATTTTCCCCGTACAAATGAGCACGTTAAGTAGACGGTGAGATAATAACAATACTAATTCATCGGATCTCGTCATCACTCGAAGTTAAACGTACTTGGCTGAGAGTACTACTACGATGGGTGACATTTTGATCCATCCTTCGATTGCACACCCTCTTTTTTGCAATTTGGTGCTGTTGTTTTTGCCCGGGGTTGTAATGGAAATGTTTCATGAAACAACATCCTATACTAGAACTTAGCTAATGACTTCGGGGAACCATGTGTGAGGGTTAGTTCTATGGTCATGCAGAAACTAGACAAAAATGTAGAAAAAAGTAAGAAAAATGTGTGATAAAGAATGGAGGAAGTAGTGAAAGACTATTCATGTACATATGATCACGGAAGTAGAAGGGTGAGATCATACCCACCCTAATTCATTGGATCCCATCACACTCGTATGTTAGACTTACTTGGCCGAGAATACTACTACGATGGGTGACCTTTTCGATCCATCCTCCGACCGCACCCCATCTTTTTTATTTATTTTTATTGCTACTTTTTCCCCATGGTGTAATGGAAACAATTAACAAAACAACATCTTCTAGTAAAACTTACTTAATGACTTCGGGGAACCGTGAGTGCGGGTTCGTTTAATGCTCCTGTTGAAAGGAGACCCATATATAGTAAAAAGTAAGAGAAATGAGTTAAAAAGAAGGGAGAAAGTAGTGATATAACTTTCCTGTACAAATGAGCACGGTAAGTAGACGGGTAAGATAATAACAATACTAATTCATCTGATCTCGTCATCACTCAAGTTAAACGTACTTGGCCGAGAGTACTACTACGATGGGTGCCATTTTGATCCATCCTTCGATTGCACACCCTCTTTTTTGCAATTTGGTGCTGTTGTTTTTGCCCGGGGTTGTAATGGAAATGTTTCATGAAACAACATCCTATACTAGAACTTAGCTAATGACTTCGGGGAACCATGTGTGAGGGTTTGTTCGATGGTCATGCGGAAACTAGACAAAAATGTAGAAAAAAGTAAGAAAAAATGTGTGATAAAGAATGGAGGAAGCAAGGAAAGACTATTCATGTACATATGAGAACGGAAGTGAGAAGGGTGAGATCATACCCACCCTAATTCATTGGATCGCATCACACTCGTATGTTAGACTTACTTGGCCGAGACTACTACGATGGGTGACCTATTGATCCATCCTCCGACCGCACCCCTTCTTTTTTATTTTTTTTATTGCTACTTCTTCCCCATGGTGTAATGGAAACAATTAACAAAACAACATCTTCTAGTAAAACTTACGTAATGACTCTGGGAACCGTGAGTGCGGGGTCGTTCAATGCTCCCGTTGAAACGAGACCCATATAGTAAAAAGTATGAGAAATGAGTTAAAAAGAAGGGAGAAAGTAGTGATATAATTTTCCCCGTACAAATGAGCACGTTAAGTAGACGGGTGAGATAATAACAATACTAATTCATCGGATCTCGTCATCACTCCGAAGTTAAACGTACTTGGCCGAGAGTACTACTACGATGGGTGACATTTTGATCCATCCTTCGATTGCACACCCTCTTTTTGCAATTTGGTGCCGTTGTTTTTGCCCGGGGTTGTAATGGAAATGTTTCATGAAACAACATCCTATACTAGAACTTAGCTAATGACTTCGGGGAACCATGTGTGAGGGTTTGTTCGATGGTCATGCGGAAACTAGACAAAAATGTAGAAAAAAGTAAGAAAAATGTGTGATAAAGAATGGAGGAAGCAAGAAAGACTATTCATGTACATATGAGAACGGAAGTAGAAGGGTGAGATCATACCCACCCTAATTCATTGGATAGCATCACACTCGTATGTTAGACTTACTTGGCCGAGACTACTACGATGGGTGACCTATTGATCCATCCTCCGACTGCAACCCTTCTTTTTATTTTTTTTATTGCTACTTCTTCCCCATGGTGTAATGGAAACAATTAACAAAACAACATCTTCTAGTAAAACTTACGTAATGACTTCGGGGAACCGTGAGTGCGGGGTCGTTCAATGCTCCCGTTGAAACGAGACCCGTATATAGTAAAGAGTATGAGAAATGAGTTAAAAAGAAGGGAGAAAGTAGTGATATAATTTTCCCGTACAAATGAGCATCCGTAAGTAGACGGGTGAGATAATAACAATACTAATTCATCGGATCTCGTCATCACTCAAGTTAAACGTACTTGCGTAGAGTAGTACTACGATGGGTGACATTTTGATCCATCCTTCGATTGCACACCCTCTTTTTGCAATTTGTTGCCGTTGTTTTTGCCCGGGGTTGTAATGGAAATGTTTCATGAAACAACATCCTATACTAGAACTTAGCTAATGACTTCTGGGAACCAAGTGTGAGGGAAAGTTAGTTCGATGGTCATGCGGAAACGAGACCAAAATGTAGAAAAAAGTAAGAAAATTGTGTGATAAAGAATGGAGGAAGTAGTGAAAGACTATTCATGTACATATGATCACGGAAGTAGAAGGGTGAGATCATACCCACCCTAATTCATTGGATCCCATCACACTCGTATGTTAGACTTACTTGGGCCGAGACTACTACTACGATGGGTGACCTTTTGATCCATCCTCCGACCGCAACCCTTCTTTTTTTTTTTTTATTGCTACTTCTTCCCCATGGTGTAATGGAAACAATTAACAAAACAACATCTTCTAGTAAAACTTACGTAATGACTTCGGGAACGCGAGTGCGGGGTCGTTCAATGCTCCCGTTGAAAGGAGACCCAGTACATAGTAAAAAGTAAGAGAAATGAGTTAAAAAGAAGGGAGAAAGTAGTGATATAATTTTTCCCGTACAAATGAGCACCGTAATTGGACGGGTGAGATAATAACAATACTCATTCATCGGATCTCGTCATCACTCGAAGTTAAACGTACTCTGGCCGAGAGTAATACTACGATGGGTGACATTTTGATCCATCCTTCGATTGCACACCCTCTTTTTTGCAATTTGTTGCTGTTGTTTTTGTCCGGGATTGTAATGGAAATGTTTCATGAAACAACATCCTATACTAGAACTTAGCTAATGACTTCGGGGAACCATGTGTGAGGGTTAGTTCGATGGTCGTGCGGAAACGAGACCAAAATGTAGAAAAAAGTAAGAAAAATGTGTGATAAAGAATGGCGGAAGCAGTGAAAGACTATTCATGTACATATGATCACGGGAAGTAGAAGGGTGAGATCATACCCACCCTAATTCATGGATCCCATCACACTCGTATGTTAGACTTACTTGGCCGAGACTACTACTACGATGGGTGACCTTTTGATCCATCCTCCGACTGCAACCCTTCTTTTTATTTTTTTTATTGCTACTTCTTCCCCATGGTGTAATGGAAACAATTAACAAAACAACATCTTCTAGTAAAACTTACGTAATGACTTTCGGGGAACCGTGGAGTGCGGGGTCGTTCAATGCTCCCGTTGAAAGGAGACCCGATTATAGTAAAAAGTAAGAGAAATGAGTTAAAAAGAAGGGAGAAAGTAGTGATATAATTTTTCCCCGTACAAATGAGCACGGTAAGTAGATCGTGAGATAATAACAATACTCATTCATCGATCTCGTCATCACTCCGAAGTTAAACGTACTTGGCCGAGAGTAGTACTCACGATGGGTGACATTTTGATCCATCCTTCGATTGCACACCCTCTTTTTTGCAATTTGTTGCCGTTGTTTTTGTCCGGGTTGTAATGGAAATGTTTCATGAAACAACATCCTATACTAGAACTTAGCTAATGACTTCGGGGAACCATGTGTGAGGGTTAGTTCGATGGTCGTGCGGAAACGAGACCAAAATGTAGAAAAAAGTAAGAAAATTGTGTGATAAAGAATGGAGGAAGTAGGGAAAGACTATTCATGTACATATGATCACGGGTGCTAGAAGGGTGAGATCATACCCACCCTAATTCATTGGATCCCATCACACTCGTATGTTAGACTTACTTGGCCGAGAATACTACTACGATGGGTGACCTTTTGATCCATCCTCCGACCGCACCCCTTCTTTTATTTTTTTTATTGCTACTTCTTCCCCATGGTGTAATGGAAACAATTAACAAAACAACATCTTCTAGTAAAACTTACGTAATGACTTCGGGGAACCGTGAGTGCGGGGTCGTTCAATGCTCCCGTTGAAAGGAAACCGTATATAGTAAAAGTAAGAGAAATGAGTTAAAAAGAAGGGAGAAAGTAGTGATATAATTTTCCCGTACAAATGAGCACTATGGAGACGGTGAGATAATAACAATACTAATTCATCTAACCGGGGTTATCACTCCGAAGTTAAACGTACTTGGCCGAGAATACTACTACGATGGGTGCCATTTTGATCCATCCTTCGGATTGCACACCCTCTTTTTGCAATTTGGTGCCGTTGTTTTTGCCCGGGGTTGTAATGGAAATGTTTCATGAAACAACATCCTATACTAGAACTTAGCTAATGACTTCGGGAACCATGTGTGAGGGTTTGTTCGATGGTCATGCGGAAACTAGACAAAAATGTAGAAAAAAGTAAGAAAAATGTGTGATAAAGAATGGAGGAAGCAGTGAAAGACTATTCATGTACATATGAGAACGGAAGTAGAAGGGTGAGATCATACCCACCCTAATTCATTGGATCGCATCACACTCGTATGTTAGACTTACTTGGCCGAGACTACTACGATGGGTGACCTATTGATCCATCCTCCGACCGCACCCCTTCTTTTATTTTTTTTATTGCTACTTCTTCCCCATGGTGTAATGGAAACAATTAACAAAACAACATCTTCTAGTAAAACTTACGTAATGGCTTCTCGGAACCGTGAGTGCGGGGTCGTTCAATGCCCCCGTTGAAACGAGACCCGTATATAGTAAAAAGTATGAGAAATGAGTTAAAAAAAGAAGGGAGAAAGTAGTGATATAATTTTCCCGTACAAATGAGCACTCGTAAGTGCGGGTGAGATAATAACAATACTAATTCATCGATCTCGTCATCACTCAAGTTAAACGTACTTGGCCGAGAGTAGTACTACGATGGGTGACATTTCGATCCATCCTTCGATTGCACACCCTCTTTTTGCAATTTGTTGTTGTTGTTTTTGCCCGGGGTTGTAATGGAAATGTTTCATGAAACAACATCCTATACTAGAACTTAGCTAATGGACTGGGAACCATGTGTGAGGGTTAGTTCGATGGTCATGCGTGGAAACGAGACCAAAATGTAGAAAAAAGTAAGAAAATTGTGTGATAAAGAATGTGAGGAAGTAGTGAAAGACTATTCATGTACATAAGATCACCTGAAGTAGGAAGGGTGAGATCATACCCACCCCAATTCATCGGATCCCATCACACTCGTATGTTGGATTTACTTGGCCGAGACTACTACTACGATGGGTGACCTTTGATCCATCCTCCGACCGCAACCCTTCTTTTTTTTTTTTTTATTGCTACTTCTTCCCCATGGTAATGGAAACAATTAACAAAACAACATCTTCAAGAAACTTACGTAATGACTTCTGTGAACCGTGAGTGCGGGGTCGTTCAATGCTCCCGTTGAAAGGAGACCCAGATATAGTAAAAAGTAAGAGAAATGAGTTAAAAAGAAGGGATAAAGTAGTGATATAATTTTTCCCGTACAAATGAGCACTGCAGTTAGAGGGTGAGATAATAACAATACTCATTCATCGGATCCCGTCATCACTTCCGAAGTTAAACGTACTTGGTCGAGAGTAGTACTACGATGGGTGACATTTCGATCCATCCTTCGATTGCACACCCTCTTTTTGCAATTTGTTGCCGTTGTTTTTGTCCTCGGGTTGTAATGGAAATGTTTCATGAAACAACATCCTATACTAGGAACTTAGCTAATGACTTCGGCGAACCAGTGTGAGGTGGTTAGTTCGATGGTCGTGCGGAAACGAGACCAAAATGTAGAAAAAAGTAAGAAAATGTGTGATAAAGAACTGGAGGAAGTAGTGAAAGACTATTCATGTACATACGATCATGGGTAGTTGTAAGTGAGATCATACCCACCCTAATTCATTGATCCCATCACACTCGTATGTTAGACTTACTTGGCCGAGACTACTACTACGATGGGTGACCTTTGATCCATCCTCCGACTCGCAACCCTTCTTTTATTTTTTATTGCTACTTCTTCCCCATGGTGTAATGGAAACAATTAACAAAACAACATCTTCTAAAACTTACGTAATGACTTCTGGGAACCGTGAGTGCGGGGTCGTTCAATGCTCCCGTTGAAAGGAGACCCGCATATAGTAAAAGTAAGAGAAATGAGTTAAAAAGAAAGGAGAAAGTAGTGATATAATTTTTCCCGTACAAATGAGCACGGTAAGTAGACGGGTGAGATAATAACAATACTCATTCATCGGATCTCGTCATCAGTTAAGCAACGTACTTGGCCGAGAGTAGTACTACGATGGGTGACATTTTGATCCATCCTTCGATTGCACACCCTCTTTTTTGCAATTTGTTGCCGTTGTTTTTGTCCGGGGTTGTAATGGAAATGTTTCATGAAACAACATCCTATACTAGAACTTAGCTAATGACTTCGGCGAACCATGTGTGAGGGTTAGTTCGATGGTCGTGCGGAAACGAGACCAAAATGTAGAAAAAAGTAAGAAAAATGTGTGATAAAGAATGGAGGAAGTAGTGAAAGACTATTCATGTACATATGATCATGGGAAGTAGAAGTGTGAGATCATACCCACCCTAATTCATTGGATCCCATCACACTCGTATGTTAGACTTACTTGGCCGAGACTACTACTACGATGGGTGACCTTTTGATCCATCCTCCGACTGCAACCCTTCTTTTTATTTTTTTTATTGCTACTTCTTCCCCATGGTGTAATGGAAACAATTAACAAAACAACATCTTCTAGTAAAACTTACGTAATGACTTCTGGGAACCGTGAGTGCGGGTCGTTCAATGCTCCCTCGTTGAAAGGAGACCCAGATATAGTAAAAAGTAAGAGAAATGAGTTAAAAAGAAGGGAGAAAGTAGTGGATATAATTCTTCCCGTACAAATGAGCATGGTAAGTAGACTGTGAGATAATACCAATACTCATTCATCGGATCTCGTCATCACTCGAAGTTAAACGTACTTCGCCGAGAGTAAGCATCATGATGGGGGGGGGGGGGGGGTGACATTTTGATCCATCCTTCGATTGCACACCCTCTTTTTGCAATTTGTTGCTGTTGTTTTTGTCCCGGGGTTGTAATGGAAATGTTTCATGAAACAACATCCTATACTAGAACTTAGCTAATGACTTCCGGGAACCATGGTGAGGGTTAGTTCGATGGTCGTGCGGAAACGAGACCAAAATGTAGAAAAAAGTAAGAAAATTAGTGAGATAAAGAATGGAGGAAGTGAAGTCAAAGACTATTCATGTACATATGATCACTGGAAGTAGTATATGAGATCATACCCACCCTCATTCATCAGATCCCATCACACTCGTATGTTGAATTTATTACTCTGTCGAGAACTACTACGATGGGTGACCTTTTCGATCCATCCTCCGACCGCACCCCTTCTTTTTATTTTTTTTATTGCTACTTCTTCCCCATGGTGTAATGGAAACAATTAACAAAACAAATCTTCCAAAGAAAACTTACGTAATGACTTCGGGGAACCGTGAGTGCGGGGTCGTTCAATGCTCCTGCTGAAAGGAAACCCCATATATAGTAAAAAGTAAGAGAAATGAGTTAAAACGAAGGGAGAAAGTAGTGATATAATTTTCCCGTCCAAATGAGCACCTGAGTAGACGGTGAGATAATAAGAATACTAATTCATCGGATTCGGTTATCACTCAAGTTAAACGTACTTCGCCGAGAGTACTACTACGATGGGTGCCATTTTGATCCATCCTTCGATTGCACACCTCTTTTTTGCAATTTGTTTCGTTGTTGTGTTCTCGGTTGTAATGGAAATGTTTCATGAAACAACATCCTATACTAGAACTTAGCTAATGACTTCGTGGAACCATGTGTGAGGGTTAGTTCGATGGTCATGCGAAAACTAGACAAAATGTGAAAAGTAAGAAAATGTGTGATAAAGAATGGAGAAGGCAATGAAAGACTATTCACGTACATATGATCACGGGAAGTAGTAGTGTGCGATCATACCCACCCTAATTCATCGGATCCCATCACACTCGTATGTTAGACTTACTTGGCCGAGAATACTACTACGATGGGTGACCTCGATCCATCCTCCGACTGCACCCCATCTTTTTTATTTATTTTTATTGCTACTTTTTCCCCATTGTGTAAATGAAACAATTAACAAAACAAACATCTTCCAAAGAAACTTACTTAATGACTTCTGGAACCCTGAGTGCGAAGTTCGTT
>JAUJYP020000710.1:0-33353 GCA_030674075.2 Linum usitatissimum
TTGGAAAGACGATCGATCGATCTACGAGGAATTGGTCAATCAAGCTCGATGAGGCTCTTTGGGCCTTTCGAGCGCCTTGAAGACTCGTATCGATCGGCAATTCACATTGTCGACTATTTAATGGTACGTCTTGTCATTTATCGGTCAACCTTGAGCATAAACCATTATGGGCGATGAAGCTACTAAATATTGATGCTAGTGTTACGACTTTAGAAAGAAAGTACCAAATACTAGAGTTGGAGGAGTACAACGTTCCATGCATTCGAAAGCGCAATATTATATAAAGAGAAAGGTAATGATGCTAAGGTTCTGGTAAAGTTCATGCCATGAGTTCTCACTCAACTTGACGACCCTCTCTTGGTCATAAGCAATCGGTGTAATCACTTTCAGAGTATTTTCAAACGTGTTTTTAAACTAACTAGAATAACTCATTTATTGATCATCGCTTGCCACCCACATGCAATTAGTGTGGAGGAAGTGACGAATCATGAGCTCGAGCTAATTGTTGGAAAGACGATCGATCAATCTCTGAGGAATTGGTCAATCAAGTTTCGATGAGGCTCTTTGGGCCTTTCAACTGCCTTGAAGACTCGTATCGATCGGCAAATTCACATTGTCGACGATTTAATGGTAAGTCTTGTCATTTATCAGTCAACCTTGAGCATAAACCATTATGGGCGATGAAGCTACTAAATATTGATGCTAGTGTTACAGCTTTAGAAAGAAAGTACCAAATACTAGAGTTGGAGGAGTACAACTTCCATGCATTCGAAAGCGCACTACTATATAAAGAGAAAGGTAATGATGCTAAGGTTCTGGTAAAGTTCATGCCATGAGTTCTCACTCAACTTGACGAACCTCTGTTGGTCATAAGCAATCGGGGTAATCACTTTGAGAGTATTTTCAAACGTGTTTTTAAATTAACTAGAATAACTCATTTATTGATCATCGCTTGCCACCCACATGCAATTAGTGTGGAGGAAGTGACGAATCACGAGCTCGAGCTAATTGTTGGAAAGACGATCGATCAATCTGCGAGGAATTGGTCGATCAAGCTCGATGAGGCTCTTTGGGCCTTTCCAACTGCCTTCAAGACTCGTATCGATCGGCAATTCACATTGTCGACTATTTAATGGTAAGTCTTGTCATTCATCGATCCAACCTTGAGCATAAACCATTATGGGCGATGAAGCTACTAAATATTGATGCTAGTGTTACAGCTTTAGAAAGAAAGTACCAAATACTAGAGTTGGAGGAGTACAACTTCCATGCATTCGAAAGCGCACTATTATATAAAGAGAAAGGTAATGATGCTAAGGTTTTGGTAAAGTTCATGCCATGAGTTCTCACTCAACTTGACGACCCTCTCTTGGTCATAAGCAATCGGTGTAATCACTTTCAGAGTATTTTCAAACGTGTTTTTAAACTAACTAGAATAACTCATTTATTGATCATCGCTTGCCACCCACATGCAATTAGTGTGGAGGAAGTGACGAATCATGAGCTCGAGCTAATTGTTGGAAAGACGATCGATCAATCTTCGAGGAATTGGTCAATCAAGCTTGATGAGGCTCTTTGGGCCTTTCCAATTGCCTTCAAGACTCGTATCGATCGGCAATTCACATTGTCGACTATTTAATGGTAAGTCTTGTCATTTATCGGTCAACCTTGAGCATAAACCATTATGGGCGATGAAGCTACTAAATATTGATGCTAGTGTTACGGCTTTAGAAAGAAAGTACCAAATACTAGAGTTGGAGGAGTACAACTTCCATGCATTCGAAAGCGCACTACTATATAAAGAGAAAGGTAATGATGCTAAGGTTTTGGTAAAGTTCATGCCATGAGTTCTCACTCAACTTGACGAACCTCTGTTGGTCATAAGAAATCGGGGTAATCACTTTGAGAGTATTTTCAAACGTGTTTTTAAATTAACTAGAATAACTCATTTATTGATCATCGCTTGCCACCCACATGCAATTAGTGTGGAGGAAGTGACGAATCATGAGCTCGAGCTAATTGTTGGAAAGACGATCGATCGATCTTTGAGGAATTGGTCTGTCAAGCTCGATGAGGCTCTTTGGGCCTTTCCAACTGCCTTCAAGACTCGTATCGATCGGCAATTCACATTGTCGACTATTTAATGGTAAGTCTTGTCATTCATCGATCAACCTTGAGCATAAACCATTATGGGCGATGAAGCTACTAAATATTGATGCTAGTGTTACGGCTTTAGAAAGAAAGTACCAAATACTAGAGTTGGAGGAGTACACGTTCCATGCATTCAAAAGCGCAATATTATATAAAGAGAAAGGTAATGATGCAAAGGTCTTTGGTAAAGTTCATGCCATGAGTTCTCACTCAACTTGACGACCCTCTCTTGGTCATAAGCAATCGGTGTAATCACTTTCAAAGTATTTTCAAACGTGTTTTTAAACTAACTAGAATAACTCATTTATTGATCATGGCTTGACACCCACATGCAATTAGTGTGGAGGAAGTGACGAATCATGAGCTCGAGCTAATTGTTGGAAAGACGATCGATCAATCTCTCGAGGAATTGGTTAATCAAGCTTGATGAGGCTCTTTGGGCCTTTCGACCTGCCTTGAAGACTCGTATCGATCGGCAAATCACATTGTCGACGATTTAATGGTAACTCTTGTCATTTATCAGTCAACCTTGAGCATACACCATTATGGGCGATGAAGCTACTAAATATTGATGCTAGTGTTACAGCTTTAGAAAGAAAGTACCAAATACTAGAGTTGGAGGAGTACAACTTCCATGCATTCGAAAGCGCACTACTATATAAAGAGAAAGGTAATGATGCTAAGGTTCTGGTAAAGTTCATGCCATGAGTTCTCACTCAACTTGACGAACCTCTGTTGGTCATAAGAAATCGGGGTAATCACTTTGAGAGTATTTTCAAACGTGTTTTTAAATTAACTAGAATAACTCATTTATTGATCATCGCTTGCCACCCACATGCAATTAGTGTGGAGGAAGTGACGAATCACAAGCTCGAGCTAATTGTTGGAAAGACGATCGATCAATCTGCGAGGAATTGGTCGGTCAAGCTCGATGAGGCTCTTTGGGCCTTTCCAAGCGCCTTCAAGACTCGTATCGATCGGCAATTCACATTGTCGACTATTTAATGGTAAGTCTTGTCATTCATCGATCAACCTTGAGCATAAACCATTATGGGCGATGAAGCTACTAAATATAGATGCTAGTGTTACGACTTTAGAAAGAAAGTACCAAATACTAGAGTTGGAGGAGTACAACTTCCATGCATTCGAAAGCGCACTACTATATAAAGAGAAAGGTAATGATGCTAAGGTTCTGGTAAAGTTCATGCCATGAGTTCTCACTCAACTTGACGAACCTCGGTTGGTCATAAGCAATCGGGGTAATCACTTTGAGAGTATTATCAAATGTGTTTTTAAATTACCTAGAATAACTCATTTATTGATCATCGCTTGCCACCCACATGCAATTAGTGTGGAGGAAGTGACGAATCACGAGCTCGAGCTAATTGTTGGAAAGACGATCGATCAATCTACGAGGAATTGGTCGATCAAGCTCGATGAGGCTCTTTGGGCCTTTCAACTGCCTTCAAGACTCGTATCGATCGGCAATTCACATTGTCGACTATTTAATGGTAAGTCTTGTCATTCATCGGTCAACCTTGAGCATAAACCATTATGGGCGATGAAGCTACTAAATATTGATGCTAGTGTTACAGCTTTAGAAAGAAAGTACCAAATACTAGAGTTGGAGGAGTACAACTTCCATGCATTCGAAAGCGCACTATTATATAAAGAGAAAGGTAATGATGCTAAGGTTCTGGTAAAGTTCATGCCATGAGTTCTCACTCAATTCGACGACCCTCTCTTGGTCATAAGCAATCGGGGTACTCACTTTCAAAGTATTTTCAAACGTGTTTTTAAACTAACTAGAATAACTCATTTATTGATCATCGCTTGCCACCCACATGCAATTAGTGTGGAGGAAGTGACGAATCATGAACTCGAGTTAATTCTTGGAAAGACGATCGATCAATCTCTGAGGAATTGGTCAATCAAGTTTGATGAGGCTCTTTGGGCCTTTCCAATTGCCTTCAAGACTCGTATCGATCGGCAATTCACATTGTCGGCTATTTAATGGTAAGTCTTGTCATTTATCAGTCAACCTTGAGCATAAACCATTATGGGCGATGAAGCTACTAAATATTGATGCTAGTGTTACAGCTTTAGAAAGAAAGTACCAAATACTAGAGTTGGAGGAGTACAACTTCCATGCATTCGAAAGCGCACTACTATATAAAGAGAAAGGTAATGATGCTAAGGTTCTGGTAAAGTTCATGCCATGAGTTCTCACTCAACTTGACGAACCTCTCTTGGTCATAAGAAATCGGGGTAATCACTTTGAGAGTATTTTCAAACGTGTTTTTAAATTAACTAGAATAACTCATTTATTGATCATCGCTTGCCACCCACATGCAATTAGTGTGGAGGAAGTGACGAATCATGAGCTCGAGCTAATTGTTGGAAAGACGATCGATCGATCTCGCGAGGAATTGGTCTGTCAAGCTCGATGAGGCTCTTTGGGCCTTTCCAACTGCCTTCAAGACTCGTATCGATCGGCAATTCACATTGTCGACTATTTAATGGTACATCTTGTCATTCATCAGTCAACCTTGAGCATAAACCATTATGGGCGATGAAGCTACTAAATATTGATGCTAGTGTTACTGACTTTAGAAAGAAAGTACCAAATACTAGAGTTGGAGGAGTACACGTTCCATGCATTCAAAAGCGCAATATTATATAAAGAGAAAGGTAATGATGCAAAGGTGCTGGTAAAGTTCATGCCATGAGTTCTCACTCAACTTGACGACCCTCTCTTGGTCATAAGCAATCGGTGTAATCACTTTCAAAGTATTTTCAAACGTGTTTTTAAACTAACTAGAATAACTCATTTATTGATCATGGCTTGACACCCACATGCAATTAGTGTGGAGGAAGTGACGAATCATGAGCTCGAGCTAATTGTTGGAAAGACGATCGATCAATCTCGAGGAATTGGTTAATCAAGCTTGATGAGGCTCTTTGGGCCTTTCGACTGCCTTCAAGACTCGTATCGATCGGCAAATCACATTGTCGACTATTTAATGGTAACTCTTGTCATTTATCGATCAACCTTGAGCATACACCATTATGGGCGATGAAGCTACTAAATATTGATGCTAGTGTTATAGCTTTAGAAAGAAAGTACCAAATACTAGAGTTGGAGGAGTACAACTTCCATGCATTCGAAAGCGCACTACTATATAAAGAGAAAGGTAATGATGCTAAGGTTCTGGTAAAGTTCATGCCATGAGTTCTCACTCAACTTGACGAACCTCTGTTGGTCATAAGAAATCGGGGTAATCACTTTGAGAGTATTTTCAAACGTGTTTTTAAATTAACTAGAATAACTTATTTATTGATCATCATTTGCCACCCACATGCAATTAGTGTGGAGGAAGTGACGAATCATGAGCTCGAGCTAATTGTTGGAAAGACGATCGATCGATCTCTGAGGAATTGGTCCATCAAGCTCGATGAGGCTCTTTGGGCCTTTCCAACTGCCTTCAAGACTCGTATCGATCGGCAATTCACATTATCGACTATTTAATGGTAAGTCTTGTCATTCATCGGTCGACCTTGAGAATAAACCATTATGGGCGATGAAGCTACTAAATATTGATGCTAGTGTTACGGCTTTAGAAAGAAAGTACCAAATACTAGAGTTGGAGGAGTACAACTTCCATGCATTCGAAAGCGCACTACTATATAAAGAGAAAGGTAATGATGCTAAGGTTCTGGTAAAGTTCATGCCATGAGTTCTCACTCAACTTGACGAACCTCTCTTGGTCATAAGCAATCGGGGTAATCACTTCGAGAGTATTTTCAAACGTGTTTTTAAATTACCTAGAATAACTCATTTATTGATCATCGCTTACCACCCACATGCAATTAGTGTGGAGGAAGTGACGAATCACGAGCTCGAGCTAATTCTTGGAAAGACGATCGATCAATCTCTGAGGAATTGGTCAGTCAAGCTCGATGAGGCTCTTTGGGCCTTTCAAACTGCCTTCAAGACTCGCATCGATCGGCAATTCACATTGTCGACTATTTAATGGTAAGTCTTGTCATTCATCGATCAACCTTGAGCATAAACCATTATGGGCGATGAAGCTACTAAATATTGATGCTAGTGTTACGGCTTTAGAAAGAAAGTACCAAATACTAGAGTTGGAGGAGTACAAGTTCCATGCATTCGAAAGCGCACTATTATATAAAGAGAAAGGTAATGATGCTAAGGTTGTGGTAAAGTTCATGCCATGAGTTCTCACTCAACTTGACGACCCTCTCTTGGTCATAAGCAATCGGGGTACTCACTTTCAGAGTATTTTCAAATGAGTTTTCAAACTAACTAGAATAACTCATTTATTGATCATCGCTTGCCACCCACATGCAATTAGTGTGGACGAAGTGACGAATCATGAACTCGGGCTAATTGTTGGAAAGACGATCGATCAATCTTCGAGGAATTGGTCAATCAAGCTCGATGAGGCTCTTTGGGCCTTTCAAATTGCCTTCAAGACTCGTATCGATCGGCACTTCACATTGTCGACTATTTAATGGTAAGTCTTGTCATTTATCAGTCAACCTTGAGCATACACCATTATGGGCGATGAAGCTACTAAATATTGATGCTAGTGTTACAGCTTTAGAAAGAAAGTACCAAATACTAGAGTTGGAGGAGTACAACTTCCATGCATTCGAAAGCGCACTACTATATAAAGAGAAAGGTAATGATGCTAAGGTTCTGGTAAAGTTCATGCCATGAGTTCTCACTCAACTTGACGACCCTCTCTTGGTCATAAGCAATCGGTGTAATCACTTTCAAAGTATTTTCAAACGTGTTTTTAAACTAACTAGAATAACTCATTTATTGATCATCGCTTGCCACCCACATGCAATTAGTGTGGAGGAAGTGACGAATCATGAGCTCGAGCTAATTGTTGGAAAGACGATCGATCAATCTCTCGAGGAATTGGTTAATCAAGCTTGATGAGGCTCTTTGGGCCTTTCGACTGCCTTCAAGACTCGTATCGATCGGCAAATCACATTGTCGACGATTTAATGGTAACTCTTGTCATTTATCAGTCAACCTTGAGCATACACCATTATGGGCGATGAAGCTACTAAATATTGATGCTAGTGTTACAGCTTTAGAAAGAAAGTACCAAATACTAGAGTTGGAGGAGTACAACTTCCATGCATTCGAAAGCGCACTACTATATAAAGAGAAAGGTAATGATGCTAAGGTTCTGGTAAAGTTCATGCCATGAGTTCTCACTCAACTTGACGAACCTCTCTTGGTCATAAGAAATCGGGGTAATCACTTTGAGAGTATTTTCAAACGTGTTTTTAAATTAACTAGAATAACTCATTTATTGATCATCGCTTGCCACCCACATGCAATTAGTGTGGAGGAAGTGACGAATCATGAGCTCGAGCTAATTGTTGGAAAGACGATCGATCGATCTCTCGAGGAATTGGTCAATCAAGCTCGATGAGGCTCTTTGGGCCTTTCCAATTGCCTTCAAGACTCGTATCGATCGGCAATTCACATTGTCGACTATTTAATGGTACATCTTGTCATTCATCGTCAACCTTGAGCATAAACCATTATGGGCGATGAAGCTACTAAATATTGATGCTAGTGTTACGGCTTTAGAAAGAAAGTACCAAATACTAGAGTTGGAGGAGTACACGTTCCATGCATTCAAAAGCGCAATATTATATAAAGAGAAAGGTAATGATGCAAAGGTTTGGTAAAGTTCATGCCATGAGTTCTCACTCAACTTGACGACCCTCTCTTGGTCATAAGCAATCGGTGTAATCACTTTCAAAGTATTTTCAAACGTGTTTTTAAACTAACTAGAATAACTCATTTATTGATCATGGCTTGACACCCACATGCAATTAGTGTGGAGGAAGTGACGAATCATGAGCTCGAGCTAATTGTTGGAAAGACGATCGATCAATCTCGAGGAATTGGTTAATCAAGCTTGATGAGGCTCTTTGGGCCTTTCGACCTGCCTTCAAGACTCGTATCGATCGGCAAATCACATTGTCGACGATTTAATGGTAACTCTTGTCATTTATCGGTCAACCTTGAGCATACACCATTATGGGCGATGAAGCTACTAAATATTGATGCTAGTGTTACGGCTTTAGAAAGAAAGTACCAAATACTAGAGTTGGAGGAGTACAACTTCCATGCATTCGAAAGCGCACTACTATATAAAGAGAAAGGTAATGATGCTAAGGTTCTGGTAAAGTTCATGCCATGAGTTCTCACTCAACTTGACGAACCTCTGTTGGTCATAAGAAATCGGGGTAATCACTTTGAGAGTATTTTCAAACGTGTTTTTAAATTAACTAGAATAACTTATTTATTGATCATCGCTTGCCACCCACATGCAATTAGTGTGGAGGAAGTGACGAATCATGAGCTCGAGCTAATTGTTGGAAAGACGATCGATCGATCTGCGAGGAATTGGTCAATCAAGCTCGATGAGGCTCTTTGGGCCTTTCCAACTGCCTTCAAGACTCGTATCGATCGGCAATTCACATTATCTACTATTTAATGGTAAGTCTTGTCATTCATCGATCAACCTTGAGAATAAACCATTATGGGCGATGAAGCTACTAAATATTGATGCTAGTGTTACGGCTTTAGAAAGAAAGTACCAAATACTAGAGTTGGAGGAGTACAACTTCCATGCATTCGAAAGCGCACTACTATATAAAGAGAAAGGTAATGATGCTAAGGTTTGGTAAAGTTCATGCCATGAGTTCTCACTCAACTTGACGAACCTCTCTTGGTCATAAGCAATCGGGGTAATCACTTTGAGAGTATTTTCAAACGTGTTTTTAAATTACCTAGAATAACTCATTTATTGATCATCGCTTGCCACCCACATGCAATTAGTGTGGAGGAAGTGACGAATCACGAGCTCGAGCTAATTCTTGGAAAGACGATCGATCAATCTGCGAGGAATTGGTCAATCAAGCTCGATGAGGCTCTTTGGGCCTTTCAAGCGCCTTCAAGACTCGTATCGATCGGCAATTCACATTGTCGACTATTTAATGGTAAGTCTTGTCATTCATCAGTCAACCTTGAGCATAAACCATTATGGGCGATGAAGCTACTAAATATAGATGCTAGTGTTACAGCTTTAGAAAGAAAGTACCAAATACTAGAGTTGGAGGAGTACAACTTCCATGCATTCGAAAGCGCACTACTATATAAAGAGAAAGGTAATGATGCTAAGGTTCTGGTAAAGTTCATGCCATGAGTTCTCACTCAACTTGACGAACCTCTCTTGGTCATAAGCAATCGGGGTAATCACTTTGAGAGTATTATCAAACGTGTTTTTAAATTACCTAGAATAACTCATTTATTGATCATCGCTTACCACCCACATGCAATTAGTGTGGAGGAAGTGACGAATCACGAGCTCGAGCTAATTCTTGGAAAGACGATCGATCAATCTCTGAGGAATTGGTCAGTCAAGCTCGATGAGGCTCTTTGGGCCTTTCAACCGCCTTCAAGACTCGCATCGATCGGCAATTCACATTGTCGACTATTTAATGGTAAGTCTTGTCATTCATCGATCAACCTTGAGCATAAACCATTATGGGCGATGAAGCTACTAAATATTGATGCTAGTGTTACGGCTTTAGAAAGAAAGTACCAAATACTAGAGTTGGGGGAGTACAAGTTCCATGCATTCGAAAGCGCACTATTATATAAAGAGAAAGGTAATAATGCTAAGGTTGTGGTAAAGTTCATGCCATGAGTTCTCACTCAATTCGACGACCCTCTCTCGGTCATAAGCAATCGGGGTACTCACTTTCAGAGTATTTTCAAATGAGTTTTCAAACTAACTAGAAAAGTCATTTATTGATCATCGCTTGCCACCCACATGCAATTAGTGCGGACAAAGTGACGAATCATGAACTCGGGTTAATTCTTGGAAAGACGATCTATCAATCTTTGAGGAATTGGTCAATCAAGTTTGATGAGGCTCTTTGGGCCTTTCCAATTGCCTTCAAGACTCATATCGATCGGCACTTCACCTTGTCGACTATTTAATGGTAAGTCTTGTCATTTATCGGTCAACCTTGAGCATACACCATTATGGGCGATGAAGCTACTAAATATTGATGCTAGTGTTACGGCTTTAGAAAGAAAGTACCAAATACTAGAGTTGGAGGAGTACAACTTCCATGCATTCGAAAGCGCACTACTATATAAAGAGAAAGGTAATGATGCAAAGGTGCTGGTAAAGTTCATGCCATGAGTTCTCACTCAACTTGACGACCCTCTCTTGGTCATAAGCAATCGGTGTAATCACTTTCAAAGTATTTTCAAACGTGTTTTTAAACTAACTAGAATAACTCATTTATTGATCATGGCTTGACACCCACATGCAATTAGTGTGGAGGAAGTGACGAATCATGAGCTCGAGCTAATTGTTGGAAAGACGATCGATCAATCTCTGATGAATTGGTTAATCAAGCTTGATGAGGCTCTTTGGGCCTTTCGACCTGCCTTCAAGACTCGTATCGATCGGCAAATCACATTGTCGACTATTTAATGGTAACTCTTGTCATTTATCAGTCAACCTTGAGCATACACCATTATGGGCGATGAAGCTACTAAATATTGATGCTAGTGTTACAGCTTTAGAAAGAAAGTACCAAATACTAGAGTTGGAGGAGTACAACTTCCATGCATTCGAAAGCGCACTACTATATAAAGAGAAAGGTAATGATGCTAAGGTTACGGTAAAGTTCATGCCATGAGTTCTCACTCAACTTGACGAACCTCTCTTGGTCATAAGAAATCGGGGTAATCATTTTGAGAGTATTTTCAAACGTGTTTTTAAATTAACTAGAATAACTCATTTATTGATCATCGCTTGCCACCCACATGCAATTAGTGTGGAGGAAGTGACGAATCATGAGCTCGAGCTAATTGTTGGAAAGACGATCGATCGATCTCTGAGGAATTGGTCTGTCAAGCTCGATGAGGCTCTTTGGGCCTTTCCAACTGCCTTCAAGACTCGTATCGATCGGCAATTCACATTGTCGACTATTTAATGGTACATTCTTGTCATTCATCGATCAACCTTGAGCATAAACCATTATGGGCGATGAAGCTACTAAATATTGATGCTAGTGTTACGGCTTTAGAAAGAAAGTACCAAATACTAGAGTTGGAGGAGTACACGTTCCATGCATTCAAAAGCGCAATATTATATAAAGAGAAAGGTAATGATGCAAAGGTGCCGGTAAAGTTCATGCCATGAGTTCTCACTCAACTTGACGACCCTCTCTTGGTCATAAGCAATCGGTGTAATCACTTTCAAAGTATTTTCAAACGTGTTTTTAAACTAACTAGAATAACTCATTTATTGATCATGGCTTGACACCCACATGCAATTAGTGTGGAGGAAGTGACGAATCATGAGCTCGAGCTAATTGTTGGAAAGACGATCGATCAATCTCTGATGAATTGGTTAATCAAGCTTGATGAGGCTCTTTGGGCCTTTCGACCTGCCTTCAAGACTCGTATCGATCGGCAAATCACATTGTCGACTATTTAATGGTAACTCTTGTCATTTATCAGTCAACCTTGAGCATACACCATTATGGGCGATGAAGCTACTAAATATTGATGCTAGTGTTACAGCTTTAGAAAGAAAGTACCAAATACTAGAGTTGGAGGAGTACAACTTCCATGCATTCGAAAGCGCACTACTATATAAAGAGAAAGGTAATGATGCTAAGGTTCTCGGTAAAGTTCATGCCATGAGTTCTCACTCAACTTGACGAACCTCTTGTTGGTCATAAGAAATCGGGGTAATCACTTTGAGAGTATTATCAAACGTGTTTTTAAATTACCTAGAATAACTCATTTATTGATCATCGCTTGCCACCCACATGCAATTAGTGTGGAGGAAGTGACGAATCACGAGCTCGAGCTAATTGTTGGAAAGACGATCGATCAATCTCTGAGGAATTGGTCAGTCAAGCTCGATGAGGCTCTTTGGGCCTTTCCAACTGCCTTCAAGACTCGTATCGATCGGCAATTCACATTGTCGACTATTTAATGGTAAGTCTTGTCATTCATCAGTCAACCTTGAGCATAAACCATTATGGGCGATGAAGCTACTAAATATAGATGCTAGTGTTACAGCTTTAGAAAGAAAGTACCAAATACTAGAGTTGGAGGAGTACAACTTCCATGCATTCGAAAGCGCACTATTATATAAAGAGAAAGGTAATGATGCTAAGGTTATGGTAAAGTTCATGCCATGAGTTCTCACTCAATTCGACGACCCTCTCTCGGTCATAAGCAATCGGGGTACTCACTTTCGAGTATTTTCAAATGAGTTTTCAAACTAACTAGAAAAGTCATTTATTGATCATCACTTGCCACCCACATGCAATTAGTGCGGACAAAGTGACGAATCATGAACTCGGGTTAATTCTTGGAAAGACGATCTATCAATCTTTGAGGAATTGGTCAATCAAGTTTGATGAGGCTCTTTGGGCCTTTCCAATTGCCTTCAAGACTCATATCGATCGGCACTTCACCTTGTCGACTATTTAATGGTAAGTCTTGTCATTTATACGTCAACCTTGAGCATAAACCATTATGAGCGATGAAGCGACTAAATATGGATGCTAGTCATACATCTTTAGAAAGAAAGTACCAACTACTAGAGTTGGAGGAGTACACGTTCCATGCATTCAAAAGCGCAATATTATATAAAGAGAAAGGTAATGATGCAAAGGTCTTGGTAAAGTTCATGCCATGAGTTCTCACTCAACTTGACGACCCTCTCTTGGTCATAAGCAATCGGTGTAATCACTTTCAAAGTATTTTCAAACGTGTTTTTAAACTAACTAGAATAACTCATTTATTGATCATGGCTTGACACCCACATGCAATTAGTGTGGAGGAAGTGACGAATCATGAGCTCGAGCTAATTGTTGGAAAGACGATCGATCAATCTACGAGGAATTGGTCAATCAAGCTTGATGAGGCTCTTTGGGCCTTTCGACTGCCTTCAAGACTCGTATCGATCGGCAAATCACATTGTCGACTATTTAATGGTAAGTCTTGTCATTTATCGGTCCAACCTTGAGCATACACCATTATGGGCGATGAAGCTACTAAATATTGATGCTAGTGTTACAGCTTTAGAAAGAAAGTACCAAATACTAGAGTTGGAGGAGTACAACTTCCATGCATTCGAAAGCGCACTACTATATAAAGAGAAAGGTAATGATGCTAAGGTTCTGGTAAAGTTCATGCCATGAGTTCTCACTCAACTTGACGAACCTCTCTGGTCATAAGAAATCGGGGTAATCACTTTGAGAGTATTTTCAAACGTGTTTTTAAATTACCTAGAATAACTCATTTATTGATCATCGCTTGCCACCCACATGCAATTAGTGTGGAGGAAGTGACGAATCATGAGCTCGAGCTAATTGTTGGAAAGACGATCGATCAATCTCTCGAGGAATTGGTCGATCAAGCTCGATGAGGCTCTTTGGGCCTTTCCAACTCGCCTTCAAGACTCGTATCGATCGGCAATTCACATTGTCGACTATTTAATGGTAAGTCTTGTCATTCATCGATCAACCTTGAGCATAAACCATTATGGGCGATGAAGCTACTAAATATAGATGCTAGTGTTACGACTTTAGAAAGAAAGTACCAAATACTAGAGTTGGAGGAGTACAACTTCCATGCATTCGAAAGCGCACTATTATATAAAGAGAAAGGTAATGATGCTAAGGTTATGGTAAAGTTCATGCCATGAGTTCTCACTCAATTCGACGACCCTCTCTCGGTCATAAGCAATCGGGGTACTCACTTTGGGAGTATTTTCAAATGAGTTTTCAAACTAACTAGAATAACTCATTTATTGATCATCGCTTGCCACCCACATGCAATTAGTGTGGACAAAGTGACGAATCATGAACTCGAGTTAATTGTTGGAAAGACGATCGATCAATCTTCGAGGAATTGGTCAATCAAGTTTGATGAGGCTCTTTGGGCCTTTCCAACTGCCTTCAACACTCATACGATCGGAACTTCACGTTGTCGACTAATTAATCGTAAGTCTGGTCAATTATACGTCAACCTTGAGCATAAACCATTATGGGCGATGAAGCGACTAAATATGGATGCTAGTCTTACATCTTTAGAAAGAAAGTACCAAATACTAGAGTTGGAGGAGTACACGTTCCATGCATTCAAAAGCGCAATATTATATAAAGAGAAAGGTAATGATGCAAAGGTGCTGGTAAAGTTCATGCCATGAGTTCTCACTCAACTTGACGACCCTCTCTTGGTCATAAGCAATCGGTGTAATCACTTTCAAAGTATTTTCAAACGTGTTTTTAAACTAACTAGAATAACTCATTTATTGATCATCGCTTGACACCCACATGCAATTAGTGTGGAGGAAGTGACGAATCATGAGCTCCAGCTAATTATTGGAAAGACGATCGATCAATCTCGAGGAATTGGTTAATCAAGCTTGATGAGGCTCTTTGGGCCTTTCGACTTGCCTTCAAGACTCGTATCGATCGGCAAATCACATTGTCGACTATTTAATGGTAACTCTTGTCATTTATCAGTCAACCTTGAGCATACACCATTATGGGCGATGAAGCTACTAAATATTGATGCTAGTGTTATAGCTTTAGAAAGAAAGTACCAAATACTAGAGTTGGAGGAGTACAACTTCCATGCATTCGAAAGCGCACTACTATATAAAGAGAAAGGTAATGATGCTAAGGTTCTGGTAAAGTTCATGCCATGAGTTCTCACTCAACTTGACGAACCTCTCTTGGTCATAAGAAATCGGGGTAATCACTTTGAGAGTATTTTCAAACGTGTTTTTAAATTAACTAGAATAACTCATTTATTGATCATCGCTTGCCACCCACATGCAATTAGTGTGGAGGAAGTGACGAATCATGAGCTCGAGCTAATTGTTGGAAAGACGATCGATCAATCTCGAGGAATTGGTCAATCAAGCTCGATGAGGCTCTTTGGGCCTTTCCAACTGCCTTCAAGACTCGTATCGATCGGCAATTCACATTGTCGACTATTTAATGGTAAGTCTTGTCATTCATCAGTCAACCTTGAGCATAAACCATTATGGGCGATGAAGCTACTAAATATAGATGCTAGTGTTACAGCTTTAGAAAGAAAGTACCAAATACTAGAGTTGGAGGAGTACAACTTCCATGCATTCGAAAGCGCACTACTATATAAAGAGAAAGGTAATGATGCTAAGGTTCTGGTAAAGTTCATGCCATGAGTTCTCACTCAACTTGACGAACCTCTGTTGGTCATAAGCAATCGGGGTAATCACTTTGAGAGTATTATCAAACGTGTTTTTAAATTACCTAGAATAACTCATTTATTGATCATCGCTTGCCACCCACATGCAATTAGTGTGGAGGAAGTGACGAATCACGAGCTCGAGCTAATTGTTGGAAAGACGATCGATCAATCTCGAGGAATTGGTCGATCAAGCTCGATGAGGCTCTTTGGGCCTTTCCAATCGCCTTCAAGACTCGTATCGATCGGCAATTCACATTGTCGACTATTTAATGGTAAGTCTTGTCATTCATCGGTCAACCTTGAGCATAAACCATTATGGGCGATGAAGCTACTAAATATAGATGCTAGTGTTACGGCTTTAGAAAGAAAGTACCAAATACTAGAGTTGGAGGAGTACAACTTCCATGCATTCGAAAGCGCACTATTATATAAAGAGAAAGGTAATGATGCTAAGGTTATGGTAAAGTTCATGCCATGAGTTCTCACTCAATTCGACGACCCTCTCTCGGTCATAAGCAATCGGGGTACTCACTTTCAGAGTATTTTCAAATGAGTTTTCAAACTAACTAGAATAAGTCATTTATTGATCATCGCTTGCCACCCACATGCAATTAGTGTGGAAAAAGTGACGAATCATGAACTCGGGTTAATTCTTGGAAAGACGATCGATCAATCTTTGAGGATTTGGTCAATCAAGTTTGATGAGGCTCTTTGGGCCTTTCCAATTGCCTTCAAGACTCATATCGATCGGCACTTCACCTTGTCGACTATTTAATGGTAAGTCTTGTCATTTATACGTCAACCTTGAGCATAAACCATTATGAGCGATGAAGCGACTAAATATGGATGCTAGTGTTACATCTTTAGAAAGAAAGTACCAAATACTAGAGTTGGAGGAGTACACGTTCCATGCATTCAAAAGCGCAATATTATATAAAGAGAAAGGTAATGATGCAAAGGTGCTTGGTAAAGTTCATGCCATGAGTTCTCACTCAACTTGACGACCCTCTCTTGGTCATAAGCAATCGGTGTAATCACTTTCAAAGTATTTTCAAACGTGTTTTTAAACTAACTAGAATAACTCATTTATTGATCATCGCTTGACACCCACATGCAATTAGTGTGGAGGAAGTGACGAATCATGAGCTCGAGCTAATTGTTGGAAAGACGATCGATCAATCTCTGAGGAATTGGTCAATCAAGCTCGATGAGGCTCTTTGGGCCTTTCGACCTGCCTTCAAGACTCGTATCGATCGGCAAATCACATTGTCGACTATTTAATGGTAAGTCTTGTCATTTATCGGTCAACCTTGAGCATAAACCATTATGGGCGATGAAGCTACTAAATATTGATGCTAGTGTTACAGCTTTAGAAAGAAAGTACCAAATACTAGAGTTGGAGGAGTACAACTTCCATGCATTCGAAAGCGCACTACTATATAAAGAGAAAGGTAATGATGCTAAGGTTACGGTAAAGTTCATGCCATGAGTTCTCACTCAACTTGACGAACCTCTCGTTGGTCATAAGCAATCGGGGTAATCACTTTGAGAGTATTTTCAAACGTGTTTTTAAATTAACTAGAATAACTCATTTATTGATCATCGCTTGCCACCCACATGCAATTAGTGTGGAGGAAGTGACGAATCATGAGCTCGAGCTAATTGTTGGAAAGACGATCGATCAATCTCTGAGGAATTGGTCAATCAAGCTCGATGAGGCTCTTTGGGCCTTTCCAACTGCCTTCAAGACTCGTATCGATCGGCAATTCACATTGTCGACTATTTAATGGTAAGTCTTGTCATTTATCGATCAACCTTGAGCATAAACCATTATGGGCGATGAAGCTACTAAATATAGATGCTAGTGTTACATCTTTAGAAAGAAAGTACCAAATACTAGAGTTGGAGGAGTACACCTTCCATGCATTCGAAAGCGCACTATTATATAAGGAGAAAGGTAATGATGCTAAGGTTTTGGTAAAGTTCATGCCATGAGTTCTCACTCAATTCGACGACCCTCTCTCGGTCATAAGCAATCGGGGTACTCACTTTCAAAGTATTTTCAAATGAGTTTTCAAATTAACTAGAAAAGTCATTTATTGATCATCGCTTGCCACCCACATGCAATTAGTGTGGAGGAAGTGACGAATCATGAACTCGGGTTATATCTCGGAAAGACGATCGATCAATCTCTGAGGAATTGGTCAGTCAAGCTCGATGAGGCTCTTTGGGCCTTTCCAACTGCCTTCAAGACTCGTATCGATCGGCAATTTCACATTGTCGACTATTTAATGGTAAGTCTTGTCATTTATCGTCAACCTTGAGCATACACCATTATGGGCGATGAAGCTACTAAATATTGATGCTAGTGTTACGGCTTTAGAAAGAAAGTACCAAATACTAGAGTTGGAGGAGTACAACTTCCATGCATTCGAAAGCGCACTATTATATAAAGAGAAAGGTAATGATGCTAAGGTTCGGTAAAGTTCATGCCATGAGTTCTCACTCAACTTGACGAACCTCTCTTGGTCATAAGAAATCGGGGTAATCACTTTGAGAGTATTTTCAAACGTGTTTTTAAATTAACTAGAATAACTCATTTATTGATCATCGCTTGCCACCCACATGCAATTAGTGTGGAGGAAGTGACGAATCATGAGCTCGAGCTAATTGTTGGAAAGACGATCGATCGATCTCTGAGGAATTGGTCAGTCAAGCTCGATGAGGCTCTTTGGGCCTTTCCAACTGCCTTCAAGACTCGTATCGATCGGCAATTCACATTGTCGACTATTTAATGGTACATCTTGTCATTCATCAGTCAACCTTGAGCATAAACCATTATGGGCGATGAAGCTACTAAATATTGATGCTAGTGTTACAGCTTTAGAAAGAAAGTACCAAATACTAGAGTTGGAGGAGTACACGTTCCATGCATTCAAAAGCGCAATATTATATAAAGAGAAAGGTAATGATGCAAAGGTCTTGGTAAAGTTCATGCCATGAGTTCTCACTCAACTTGACGACCCTCTCTTGGTCATAAGCAATCGGTGTAATCACTTTCAAAGTATTTTCAAACGTGTTTTTAAACTAACTAGAATAACTCATTTATTGATCATCGCTTGACACCCACATGCAATTAGTGTGGAGGAAGTGACGAATCATGAGCTCGTGCTAATTGTTGGAAAGACGATCGATCAATCTCTGAGGAATTGGTCTGTCAAGCTCGATGAGGCTCTTTGGGCCTTTCGAATTCGCCTTCAAGACTCGTATCGATCGGCAAATCACATTGTCGACGATTTAATGGTAACTCTTGTCATTTATCAGTCAACCTTGAGCATACACCATTATGGGCGATGAAGCTACTAAATATTGATGCTAGTGTTACAGCTTTAGAAAGAAAGTACCAAATACTAGAGTTGGAGGAGTACAACTTCCATGCATTCGAAAGCGCACTACTATATAAAGAGAAAGGTAATGATGCTAAGGTTATGGTAAAGTTCATGCCATGAGTTCTCACTCAACTTGACGAACCTCTCTTGGTCATAAGCAATCGGGGTAATCACTTTGAGAGTATTTTCAAACGTGTTTTTAAATTAACTAGAATAACTCATTTATTGATCATCGCTTGCCACCCACATGCAATTAGTGTGGAGGAAGTGACGAATCATGAGCTCGAGCTAATTGTTGGAAAGAAGATCGATCAATCTCTGAGGAATTGGTCAGTCAAGCTCGATGAGGCTCTTTGGGCCTTTCGACCTGCCTTCAAGACTCGTATCGATCGGCAAATCACATTGTCGACTATTTAATGGTAAGTCTTGTCATTTATACGTCAACCTTGAGCATAAACCATTATGAGCGATGAAGCGACTAAATATGGATGCTAGTCATACATCTTTAGAAAGAAAGTACCAAATACTAGAGTTGGAGGAGTACACGTTCCATGCATTCAAAAGCGCAATATTATATAAAGAGAAAGGTAATGATGCAAAGGTCTTGGTAAAGTTCATGCCATGAGTTCTCACTCAACTTGACGACCCTCTCTTGGTCATAAGCAATCGGTGTAATCACTTTCAAAGTATTTTCAAACGTGTTTTTAAACTAACTAGAATAACTCATTTATTGATCATCGCTTGACACCCACATGCAATTAGTGTGGAGGAAGTGACGAATCATGAGCTCGAGCTAATTGTTGGAAAGACGATCGATCAATCTCGAGGAATTGGTTAATCAAGCTCGATGAGGCTCTTTGGGCCTTTCGACCTGCCTTCAAGACTCGTATCGATCGGCAAATCACATTGTCGACTATTTAATGGTAACTCTTGTCATTTATCGATCAACCTTGAGCATACACCATTATGGGCGATGAAGCTACTAAATATTGATGCTAGTGTTACAGCTTTAGAAAGAAAGTACCAAATACTAGAGTTGGAGGAGTACAACTTCCATGCATTCGAAAGCGCACTACTATATAAAGAGAAAGGTAATGATGCTAAGGTTCTGGTAAAGTTCATGCCATGAGTTCTCACTCAACTTGACGAACCTCTCTTGGTCATAAGCAATCGGGGTAATCACTTTGAGAGTATTTTCAAACGTGTTTTTAAATTACCTAGAATAACTCATTTATTGATCATCGCTTGCCACCCACATGCAATTAGTGTGGAGGAAGTGACGAATCACGAGCTCGAGCTAATTGTTGGAAAGACGATCGATCAATCTCTGAGGAATTGGTCAGTCAAGCTCGATGAGGCTCTTTGGGCCTTTCCAACTCGCCTTCAAGACTCGTATCGATCGGCAATTCACATTGTCGACTATTTAATGGTAAGTCTTGTCATTCATCGAGTCAACCTTGAGCATAAACCATTATGGGCGATGAAGCTACTAAATATAGATGCTAGTGTTACAGCTTTAGAAAGAAAGTACCAAATACTAGAGTTGCAGGAGTACAACTTCCATGCATTCGAAAGCGCACTATTATATAAAGAGAAAGGTAATGATGCTAAGGTTATGGTAAAGTTCATGCCATGAGTTCTCACTCAATTCGACGACCCTCTCTCGGTCATAAGCAATCGGGGTACTCACTTTCAGAGTATTTTCAAATGAGTTTTCAAACTAACTAGAAAAGTCATTTATTGATCATCACTTGCCACCCACATGCAATTACTCTGGACAAAGTGACGAATCATGAACTCGGGTTAATTCTTGGAAAGACGATCTATCAATCTTTGAGGAATTGGTCAATCAAGTTTGATGAGGCTCTTTGGGCCTTTCCAATTGCCTTCAAGACTCATATCGATCGGCACTTCACCTTGTCGACTATTTAATGGTAAGTCTTGTCATTTATACGTCAACCTTGAGCATAAACCATTATGAGCGATGAAGCGACTAAATATGGATGCTAGTCATACATCTTTAGAAAGAAAGTACCAACTACTAGAGTTGGAGGAGTACACGTTCCATGCATTCAAAAGCGCAATATTATATAAAGAGAAAGGTAATGATGCAAAGGTGCTGGTAAAGTTCATGCCATGAATTCTCACTCAACTTGACGACCCTCTCTTGGTCATAAGCAATCGGTGTAATCACTTTCAAAGTATTTTCAAACGTGTTTTTAAACTAACTAGAATAACTCATTTATTGATCATGGCTTGACACCCACATGCAATTAGTGTGGAGGAAGTGACGAATCATGAGCTCGAGCTAATTGTTGGAAAGACGATCGATCAATCTCTGAGGAATTGGTTAATCAAGCTTGATGAGGCTCTTTGGGCCTTTCGACCCGCCTTCAAGACTCGTATCGATCGGCAAATCACATTGTCGACTATTTAATGGTAAGTCTTGTCATTTATCGATCAACCTTGAGCATACACCATTATGGGCGATGAAGCTACTAAATATTGATGCTAGTGTTATAGCTTTAGAAAGAAAGTACCAAATACTAGAGTTGGAGGAGTACAACTTCCATGCATTCGAAAGCGCACTACTATATAAAGAGAAAGGTAATGATGCTAAGGTTCTAGTAAAGTTCATGCCATGAGTTCTCACTCAACTTGACGAACCTCTCTTGGTCATAAGAAATCGGGGTAATCACTTTGAGAGTATTTTCAAACGTGTTTTTAAATTAACTAGAATAACTTATTTATTGATCATCGTTTGCCACCCACATGCAATTAGTGTGGAGGAAGTGACGAATCACGAGCTCGAGCTAATTGTTGGAAAGACGATCGATCAATCTCTGAGGAATTGGTCGATCAAGCTCGATGAGGCTCTTTGGGCCTTTCCAACTGCCATCAATACTCGTATCGATCTGCAATTCACATTGTCGACTATTTAATGGTAAGTCTTGTCATTCATCAGTCAACCTTGAGCATAAACCATTATGGGCGATGAAGCTACTAAATATAGATGCTAGTGTTACAGCTTTAGAAAGAAAGTACCAAATACTAGAGTTGGAGGAGTACAACTTCCATGCATTCGAAAGCGCACTACTATATAAAGAGAAAGGTAATGATGCTAAGGTTGGTAAAGTTCATGCCATGAGTTCTCACTCAACTTGACGAACCTCGGTTGGACATAAGCAATCGGGGTAATCACTTTGAGAGTATTATCAAACGTGTTTTTAAATTACCTAGAATAACTCATTTATTGATCATCGCTTGCCACCCACATGCAATTAGTGTGGAGGAAGTGACGAATCACGAGCTCGAGCTAATTGTTGGAAAGACGATCGATCAATCTCTCGAGGAATTGGTCGATCAAGCTCGATGAGGCTCTTTGGGCCTTTCCAACTGCCTTCAAGACTCGTATCGATCTGCAATTCACATTGTCGACTATTTAATGGTAAGTCTTGTCATTCATCGATCAACCTTGAGCATAAACCATTATGGGCGATGAAGCTACTAAATATAGATGCTAGTGTTACGGCTTTAGAAAGAAAGTACCAAATACTAGAGTTGCAGGAGTACAACTTCCATGCATTCGAAAGCGCACTATTATATAAAGAGAAAGGTAATGATGCTAAGGTTATGGTAAAGTTCATGCCATGAGTTCTCACTCAACTTCGACGACCCTCTCTTGGTCATAAGCAATCGGTGTACTCACTTTCAAAGTATTTTCAAACGTGTTTTTAAACTAACTAGAATAACTCATTTATTGATCATCGCTTGCCACCCACATGCAATTAGTGTGGAGGAAGTGACGAATCATGAGCTCGAGCTAATTGTTGGAAAGACGATCGATCAATCTTCGAGGAATTGGTCAATCAAGCTTGATGAGGCTCTTTGGGCCTTTCCAATTGCCTTCAAGACTCGTATCGATCGGCAATTCACATTGTCGACTATTTAATGGTAAGTCTTGTCATTTATCAGTCAACCTTGAGCATACACCATTATGGGCGATGAAGCTACTAAATATTGATGCTAGTGTTACAGCTTTAGAAAGAAAGTACCAAATACTAGAGTTGGAGGAGTACAACTTCCATGCATTCGAAAGCGCACTACTATATAAAGAGAAAGGTAATGATGCTAAGGTTCGGTAAAGTTCATGCCATGAGTTCTCACTCAACTTGACGAACCTCTGTTGGTCATAAGAAATCGGGGTAATCACTTTGAGAGTATTTTCAAACGTGTTTTTAAATTAACTAGAATAACTCATTTATTGATCATCGCTTGCCACCCACATGCAATTAGTGTGGAGGAAGTGACGAATCATGAGCTCGAGCTAATTGTTGGAAAGACGATCGATCGATCTTCGAGGAATTGGTCGGTCAAGCTCGATGAGGCTCTTTGGGCCTTTCCAACTGCCTTCAAGACTCGTATCGATCGGCAATTCACATTATCGACTATTTAATGGTAAGTCTTGTCATTCATCAGTCAACCTTGAGAATAAACCATTATGGGCGATGAAGCTACTAAATATTGATGCTAGTGTTACAGCTTTAGAAAGAAAGTACCAAATACTAGAGTTGGAGGAGTACAACTTCCATGCATTCGAAAGCGCACTACTATATAAAGAGAAAGGTAATGATGCTAAGGTTCTGGTAAAGTTCATGCCATGAGTTCTCACTCAACTTGACGAACCTCGGTTGGACATAAGCAATCGGGGTAATCACTTTGAGAGTATTATCAAACGTGTTTTTAAATTACCTAGAATAACTCATTTATTGATCATCGCTTGCCACCCACATGCAATTAGTGTGGAGGAAGTGACGAATCACGAGCTCGAGCTAATTGTTGGAAAGACGATCGATCAATCTCTGAGGAATTGGTCAGTCAAGCTCGATGAGGCTCTTTGGGCCTTTCCAACCGCCTTCAAGACTCGTATCGATCGGCAATTCACATTGTCGACTATTTAATGGTAAGTCTTGTCATTCATCGATCAACCTTGTGCATAAACCATTATGGGCGATGAAGCTACTAAATATTGATGCTAGTGTTACAGCTTTAGAAAGAAAGTACCAAATACTAGAGTTGCAGGAGTACAAGTTCCATGCATTCGAAAGCGCACTATTGTATAAAGAGAAAGGTAATAATGCTAAGGTTGTGGTAAAGTTCATGCCATGAGTTCTCACTCAATTCGACGACCCTCTCTCGGTCATAAGCAATCGGGGTACTCACTTTCAGAGTATTTTCAAATGAGTTTTCAAACTAACTAGAAAAGTCATTTATTGATCATCGCTTGCCACCCACATGCAATTAGTCTGGACAAAGTGACGAATCATGAACTCGGGTTAATTCTTGGAAAGACGATCTATCAATCTTTGAGGAATTGGTCAATCAAGTTTGATGAGGCTCTTTGGGCCTTTCCAATTGCCTTCAAGACTCATATCGATCGGCACTTCACCTTGTCGACTATTTAATGGTAAGCCTTGTCATTTATACGTCATCCTTGAGCATAAACCATTATGAGCGATGAAGCGACTAAATATGGATGCTAGTCATACATCTTTAGAAAGAAAGTACCAACTACTAGAGTTGGAGGAGTACACGTTCCATGCATTCAAAAGCGCAATATTATATAAAGAGAAAGGTA
The DNA here is from genome assembly GCA_030674075.2 of Linum usitatissimum. Lineage (NCBI taxonomy): Eukaryota > Viridiplantae > Streptophyta > Magnoliopsida > Malpighiales > Linaceae > Linum > Linum usitatissimum. The sequence continues at coordinate 24,530 of JAUJYP020000710.1, forward strand.
ATGATGCAAAGGTGTTGGTAAAGTTCATGCCATGAATTCTCACTCAACTTGACGACCCTCTCTTGGTCATAAGCAATCGGTGTAATCACTTTCAAAGTATTTTCAAACGTGTTTTTAAACTAACTAGAATAACTCATTTATTGATCATGGCTTGACACCCACATGCAATTAGTGTGGAGGAAGTGACGAATCATGAGCTCGAGCTAATTGTTGGAAAGACGATCGATCAATCTCTGAGGAATTGGTTAATCAAGCTTGATGAGGCTCTTTGGGCCTTTCGACCTGCCTTCAAGACTCGTATCGATCGGCAAATCACATTGTCGACTATTTAATGGTAAGTCTTGTCATTTATCAGTCAACCTTGAGCATACACCATTATGGGCGATGAAGCTACTAAATATTGATGCTAGTGTTATAGCTTTAGAAAGAAAGTACCAAATACTAGAGTTGGAGGAGTACAACTTCCATGCATTCGAAAGCGCACTACTATATAAAGAGAAAGGTAATGATGCTAAGGTTACAGTAAAGTTCATGCCATGAGTTCTCACTCAACTTGACGAACCTCGGTTGGACATAAGAAATCGGGGTAATCACTTTGAGAGTATTTTCAAACGTGTTTTTAAATTAACTAGAATAACTTATTTATTGATCATCGTTTGCCACCCACATGCAATTAGTGTGGAGGAAGTGACGAATCACGAGCTCGAGCTAATTGTTGGAAAGACGATCGATCAATCTCTCGAGGAATTGGTCAGTCAAGCTCGATGAGGCTCTTTGGGCCTTTCCAACTGCCATCAATACTCGTATCGATCGGCAATTCACATTGTCGACTATTTAATGGTAAGTCTTGTCATTCATCAGTCAACCTTGAGCATAAACCATTATGGGCGATGAAGCTACTAAATATAGATGCTAGTGTTACAGCTTTAGAAAGAAAGTACCAAATACTAGAGTTGGAGGAGTACAACTTCCATGCATTCGAAAGCGCACTACTATATAAAGAGAAAGGTAATGATGCTAAGGTTCCGGTAAAGTTCATGCCATGAGTTCTCACTCAACTTGACGAACCTCGCTTGGACATAAGCAATCGGGGTAATCACTTTGAGAGTATTATCAAATGTGTTTTTAAATTACCTAGAATAACTCATTTATTGATCATCGCTTGCCACCCACATGCAATTAGTGTGGAGGAAGTGACGAATCACGAGCTCGAGCTAATTGTTGGAAAGACGATCGATCAATCTCTGAGGAATTGGTCAATCAAGCTCGATGAGGCTCTTTGGGCCTTTCCAACCGCCTTCAAGACTCGTATCGATCCGCAATTCACATTGTCGACTATTTAATGGTAAGTCTTGTCATTCATCCGTCAACCTTGAGCATAAACCATTATGGGCGATGAAGCTACTAAATATAGATGCTAGTGTTACGGCTTTAGAAAGAAAGTACCAAATACTAGAGTTGGAGGAGTACAACTTCCATGCATTCGAAAGCGCACTATTATATAAAGAGAAAGGTAATGATGCTAAGGTTATTGTAAAGTTCATGCCATGAGTTCTCACTCAACTTGACGACCCTCTCTCGGTCATAAGCAATCGGGGTACTCACTTTCAAAGTATTTTCAAATGAGTTTTCAAACTAACTAGAATAACTCATTTATTGATCATCACTTGCCACCCACATGCAATTAGTGTGGAGAAAGTGACGAATCATGAACTCGAGTTAATTGTTGGAAAGACGATCTATCAATCTTTGAGGAATTGGTCAATCAAGTTTGATGAGGCTCTTTGGGCCTTTCCAATTGCCTTCAAGACTCGTATCGATCGGCAATTCACATTGTCGACTATTTAATGGTAAGTCTTGTCATTTATCGATCAACCTTGAGCATACACCATTATGGGCGATGAAGCTACTAAATATTGATGCTAGTGTTACGGCTTTAGAAAGAAAGTACCAAATACTAGAGTTGGAGGAGTACAACTTCCATGCATTCGAAAGCGCACTACTATATAAAGAGAAAGGTAATGATGCTAAGGTTCTGGTAAAGTTCATGCCATGAGTTCTCACTCAACTTGACGAACCTCTCGTTGGTCATAAGAAATCGGGGTAATCACTTTGAGAGTATTTTCAAACGTGTTTTTAAATTAACTAGAATAACTCATTTATTGATCATCGCTTGCCACCCACATGCAATTAGTGTGGAGGAAGTGACGAATCATGAGCTCGAGCTAATTGTTGGAAAGACGATCGATCGATCTCTGAGGAATTGGTCTGTCAAGCTCGATGAGGCTCTTTGGGCCTTTCCAACTGCCTTCAAGACTCGTATCGATCGGCAATTCACATTGTCGACTATTTAATGGTACATCTTGTCATTCATCAGTCAACCTTGAGCATAAACCATTATGGGCGATGAAGCTACTAAATATTGATGCTAGTGTTACAGCTTTAGAAAGAAAGTACCAAATACTAGAGTTGGAGGAGTACACGTTCCATGCATTCAAAAGCGCAATATTATATAAAGAGAAAGGTAATGATGCAAAGGTTCTTTGGTAAAGTTCATGCCATGAGTTCTCACTCAACTTGACGACCCTCTCTTGGTCATAAGCAATCGGTGTAATCACTTTCAAAGTATTTTCAAACGTGTTTTTAAACTAACTAGAATAACTCATTTATTGATCATGGCTTGACACCCACATGCAATTAGTGTGGAGGAAGTGACGAATCATGAGCTCGAGCTAATTGTTGGAAAGACGATCGATCAATCTGCGAGGAATTGGTTAATCAAGCTTGATGAGGCTCTTTGGGCCTTTCGACTGCCTTCAAGACTCGTATCGATCGGCAAATCACATTGTCGACTATTTAATGGTAACTCTTGTCATTTATCGATCAACCTTGAGCATACACCATTATGGGCGATGAAGCTACTAAATATTGATGCTAGTGTTATAGCTTTAGAAAGAAAGTACCAAATACTAGAGTTGGAGGAGTACAACTTCCATGCATTCGAAAGCGCACTACTATATAAAGAGAAAGGTAATGATGCTAAGGTTACTTGGTAAAGTTCATGCCATGAGTTCTCACTCAACTTGACGAACCTCTCTTGGTCATAAGAAATCGGGGTAATCACTTTGAGAGTATTTTCAAACGTGTTTTTAAATTAACTAGAATAACTTATTTATTGATCATCGCTTGCCACCCACATGCAATTAGTGTGGAGGAAGTGACGAATCATGAGCTCGAGCTAATTGTTGGAAAGACGATCGATCGATCTCGCGAGGAATTGGTCCATCAAGCTCGATGAGGCTCTTTGGGCCTTTCAATTGCCTTCAAGACTCGTATCGATCGGCAATTCACATTATCTACTATTTAATGGTAAGTCTTGTCATTCATCGATCAACCTTGAGAATAAACCATTATGGGCGATGAAGCTACTAAATATTGATGCTAGTGTTACGGCTTTAGAAAGAAAGTACCAAATACTAGAGTTGGAGGAGTACAACTTCCATGCATTCGAAAGCGCACTACTATATAAAGAGAAAGGTAATGATGCTAAGGTTCTGGTAAAGTTCATGCCATGAGTTCTCACTCAACTTGACGAACCTCTGTTGGTCATAAGCAATCGGGGTAATCACTTTGAGAGTATTATCAAACGTGTTTTTAAATTACCTAGAATAACTCATTTATTGATCATCGCTTACCACCCACATGCAATTAGTGTGGAGGAAGTGACGAATCACGAGCTCGAGCTAATTCTTGGAAAGACGATCGATCAATCTGCGAGGAATTGGTCGGTCAAGCTCGATGAGGCTCTTTGGGCCTTTCAAGCGCCTTGAAGACTCGTATCGATCGGCAATTCACATTGTCGACTATTTAATGGTAAGTCTTGTCATTCATCGATCAACCTTGAGCATAAACCATTATGGGCGATGAAGCTACTAAATATTGATGCTAGTGTTACGGCTTTAGAAAGAAAGTACCAAATACTAGAGTTGCGAGGAGTACAAGTTCCATGCATTCGAAAGCGCACTATTATATAAAGAGAAAGGTAATAATGCTAAGGTTGTGGTAAAGTTCATGCCATGAGTTCTCACTCAATTCGACGACCCTCTCTCGGTCATAAGCAATCGGGGTACTCACTTTCAGAGTATTTTCAAATGAGTTTTCAAACTAACTAGAAAAGTCATTTATTGATCATCGCTTGCCACCCACATGCAATTAGTACGGACAAAGTGACGAATCATGAACTCGGGTTAATTCTTGGAAAGACGATCTATCAATCTTTGAGGAATTGGTCAATCAAGTTTGATGAGGCTCTTTGGGCCTTTCCAATTGCCTTCAAGACTCATATCGATCGGCACTTCACCTTGTCGACTATTTAATGGTAAGTCTTGTCATTTATCGAGTCAACCTTGAGCATACACCATTATGGGCGATGAAGCTACTAAATATTGATGCTAGTGTTACGGCTTTAGAAAGAAAGTACCAAATACTAGAGTTGGAGGAGTACAACTTCCATGCATTCGAAAGCGCACTACTATATAAAGAGAAAGGTAATGATGCTAAGGTCTTTGGTAAAGTTCATGCCATGAGTTCTCACTCAACTTGACGAACCTCTCTTGGTCATAAGCAATCGGGGTAATCACTTTGAGAGTATTTTCAAACGTGTTTTTAAATTAACTAGAATAACTCATTTATTGATCATCGCTTGCCACCCACATGCAATTAGTGTGGAGGAAGTGACGAATCATGAGCTCGAGCTAATTGTTGGAAAGACGATCGATCGATCTCGAGGAATTGGTTAATCAAGCTCGATGAGGCTCTTTGGGCCTTTCGACACTGCCTTCAAGACTCGTATCGATCGGCAAATCACATTGTCGACTATTTAATGGTAACTCTTGTCATTTATCGGTCAACCTTGAGCATACACCATTATGGGCGATGAAGCTACTAAATATTGATGCTAGTGTTATAGCTTTAGAAAGAAAGTACCAAATACTAGAGTTGGAGGAGTACAACTTCCATGCATTCGAAAGCGCACTACTATATAAAGAGAAAGGTAATGATGCTAAGGTTGGTAAAGTTCATGCCATGAGTTCTCACTCAACTTGACGAACCTCTCGGTTGGTCATAAGAAATCAGGGTAATCATTTTGAGAGTATTTTCAAACGTGTTTTTAAATTAACTAGAATAACTCATTTATTGATCATCGCTTGCCACCCACATGCAATTAGTGTGGAGGAAGTGACGAATCATGAGCTCGAGCTAATTGTTGGAAAGACGATCGATCGATCTACGAGGAATTGGTCAATCAAGCTCGATGAGGCTCTTTGGGCCTTTCCAGCTGCCTTGAAGACTCGTATCGATCGGCAATTCACATTGTCGACTATTTAATGGTACATCTTGTCATTCATCGATCAACCTTGAGCATAAACCATTATGGGCGATGAAGCTACTAAATATTGATGCTAGTGTTACGGCTTTAGAAAGAAAGTACCAAATACTAGAGTTGGAGGAGTACACGTTCCATGCATTCAAAAGCGCAATATTATATAAAGAGAAAGGTAATGATGCTAAGGTCTTGGTAAAGTTCATGCCATGAGTTCTCACTCAACTTGACGACCCTCTCTTGGTCATAAGCAATCGGTGTAATCACTTTCAAAGTATTTTCAAACGTGTTTTTAAACTAACTAGAATAACTCATTTATTGATCATGGCTTGACACCCACATGCAATTAGTGTGGAGGAAGTGACGAATCATGAGCTCGAGCTAATTGTTGGAAAGACGATCGATCAATCTCTGAGGAATTGGTTAATCAAGCTTGATGAGGCTCTTTGGGCCTTTCGACCTGCCTTGAAGACTCGTATCGATCGGCAAATCACATTGTCGACTATTTAATGGTAACTCTTGTCATTTATCGGTCAACCTTGAGCATACACCATTATGGGCGATGAAGCTACTAAATATTGATGCTAGTGTTACGGCTTTAGAAAGAAAGTACCAAATACTAGAGTTGGAGGAGTACAACTTCCATGCATTCGAAAGCGCACTACTATATAAAGAGAAAGGTAATGATGCTAAGGTTCTGGTAAAGTTCATGCCATGAGTTCTCACTCAACTTGACGACCCTCTCTTGGTCATAAGCAATCGGTGTAATCACTTTGAGAGTATTTTCAAACGTGTTTTTAAACTAACTAGAATAACTTATTTATTGATCATCGCTTGCCACCCACATGCAATTAGTGTGGAGGAAGTGACGAATCATGAGCTCGAGCTAATTGTTGGAAAGACGATCGATCGATCTCGAGGAATTGGTCAATCAAGCTCGATGAGGCTCTTTGGGCCTTTCCAAGCCGCCTTCAAGACTCGTATCGATCGGCAATTCACATTGTCGACTATTTAATGGTAAGTCTTGTCATTTATCGATCAACCTTGAGCATAAACCATTATGGGCGATGAAGCTACTAAATATTGATGCTAGTGTTACGGCTTTAGAAAGAAAGTACCAAATACTAGAGTTGGAGGAGTACAACTTCCATGCATTCGAAAGCGCACTATTATATAAAGAGAAAGGTAATGATGCTAAGGTTATGGTAAAGTTCATGCCATGAGTTCTCACTCAACTTGACGACCCTCTGTTGGTCATAAGCAATCGGTGTAATCACTTTGAGAGTATTTTCAAACGTGTTTTTAAACTAACTAGAATAACTCATTTATTGATCATCGCTTGCCACCCACATGCAATTAGTGTGGAGGAAGTGACGAATCATGAGCTCGAGCTAATTGTTGGAAAGACGATCGATCAATCTTCGAGGAATTGGTCAATCAAGCTCGATGAGGCTCTTTGGGCCTTTCCAACTGCCTTCAAGACTCGTATCGATCGGCAATTCACATTGTCGACTATTTAATGGTAAGTCTTGTCATTTATCAGTCAACCTTGAGCATACACCATTATGGGCGATGAAGCTACTAAATATAGATGCTAGTGTTACGGCTTTAGAAAGAAAGTACCAAATACTAGAGTTGGAGGAGTACAACTTCCATGCATTCGAAAGCGCACTATTATATAAAGAGAAAGGTAATGATGCTAAGGTTTGGTAAAGTTCATGCCATGAGTTCTCACTCAATTCGACGACCCTCTCTCGGTCATAAGCAATCGGGGTACTCACTTTCAGAGTATTTTCAAATGAGTTTTCAAACTAACTAGAAAACTCATTTATTGATCATCGCTTGCCACCCACATGCAATTAGTCTGGACAAAGTGACGAATCATGAGCTCGGGCTAATTCTTGGAAAGACGATCGATCAATCTATGAGGAATTGGTCAATCAAGCTTGATGAGGCTCTTTGGGCCTTTCCATTTGCCTTCAAGACACGTATCGATCGGCACTTCACCTTGTCGACTATTTAATGGTAAGTCTTGTCATTGATACGTCAACCTTGAGCATAAACCATTATGGGCGATGAAGCGACTAAATATGGATGCTAGTCTTACATCTTTAGAAAGAAAGTACCAACTACTAGAGTTGGAGGAGTACACGTTCCATGCATTCAAAAGCGCAATATTATATAAAGAGAAAGGTAATGATGCTAAGGTCGTTGGTAAAGTTCATGCCATGAGTTCTCACTCAACTTGACGACCCTCTCTTGGTCATAAGCAATCGGTGTAATCACTTTCAAAGTATTTTCAAACGTGTTTTTAAACTAACTAGAATAACTCATTTATTGATCATCGCTTGACACCCACATGCAATTAGTGTGGAGGAAGTGACGAATCATGAGCTCGAGCTAATTGTTGGAAAGACGATCGATCAATCTCGAGGAATTGGTCAATCAAGCTCGATGAGGCTCTTTGGGCCTTTCGACCTGCCTTTAAGACTCGTATCGATCGGCAAATCACATTGTCGACTATTTAATGGTAAGTCTTGTCATTTATCAGTCAACCTTGAGCATACACCATTATGGGCGATGAAGCTACTAAATATTGATGCTAGTGTTACAGCTTTAGAAAGAAAGTACCAAATACTAGAGTTGGAGGAGTACAACTTCCATGCATTCGAAAGCGCACTACTATATAAAGAGAAAGGTAATGATGCTAAGGTTTTAGTAAAGTTCATGCCATGAGTTCTCACTCAACTTGACGAACCTCTCTTGGTCATAAGCAATCGGGGTAATCACTTTGAGAGTATTTTCAAACGTGTTTTTAAACTAACTAGAATAACTTATTTATTGATCATCGCTTGCCACCCACATGCAATTAGTGTGGAGGAAGTGACGAATCATGAGCTCGAGCTAATTGTTGGAAAGACGATCGATCAATCTACGAGGAATTGGTCAATCAAGCTCGATGAGGCTCTTTGGGCCTTTCCAAGCTTGCCTTCAAGACTCGTATCGATCGGCAATTCACATTGTCGACTATTTAATGGTAAGTCTTGTCATTCATCGATCAACCTTGAGCATAAACCATTATGGGCGATGAAGCTACTAAATATAGATGCTAGTGTTACGGCTTTAGAAAGAAAGTACCAAATACTAGAGTTGGAGGAGTACAACTTCCATGCATTCGAAAGCGCACTACTATATAAAGAGAGAAAGGTAATGATGCTAAGGTTAGGTAAAGTTCATGCCATGAGTTCTCACTCAATTGACGAACCTCTCTTGGTCATAAGCAATCGGGGTAATCACTTTGAGAGTATTATCAAATGTGTTTTTAAATTACCTAGAATAACTCATTTATTGATCATCGCTTGCCACCCACATGCAATTAGTGTGGAGGAAGTGACGAATCATGAGCTCGAGCTAATTGTTGGAAAGACGATCGATCAATCT
>JAUJYP020000711.1:0-33851 GCA_030674075.2 Linum usitatissimum
TAAAGTTCATGCAATTCCTTTTCACACGTTTCGACGCTTGTCACTCGGTCATAAGCTATCGGGGTACTCACATTCACAGGAAATTTTCCAATGAGTTTCCCAACTCATTGGGATATCTAATCGATTGATCATCGCTTACCACCCACTTGCAAGCGATCATGTGGACCAGAAGAATCGTGACCTCAAGTGGATTTTTGAAACAATAATCGATTAATTTGTGATGGACTAGTCAATCAAACACGATGACTCGCGTTGGGCCTATCAAAATGCGTTCAAGACGTCTATCCACACTTCTCATTGTCTACTAGTTTATGGCAAAGCTTTTCATTTATATGTCACTCTTGAGAATAAGGCATTATGGGCGGTGAAAGCTACTAAATATGGATGCCGGTCTTGTTGCTTTCGAAAGAAAGTACATACTACTAGAGGTGGGGTACAGGTTCCATTCATACGAAACCGAGAGATTATACAAGGATAAAACTAATGATGCGAAGGCGGTGGTAAAGTTCATGCAATTCCTTTTCACACGTTTCGACGCTTGTCACTCGGTCATAAGCTATCGGGGTACTCACATTCACGGAGAATTTTCCAATGAGTTTCCCAACTCATTGGGATATCTAATCGATTGATCATCGCTTACCACCCACTTGCAAGCGATCATGTGGACCGGAAGAATCGTGACCTCAAGTGGATTTTTGAAACAATAATCGATTAATTTGTGATGGATTTGGTCAATCAAACACGATGACTCGCGTTGGGCCTATCAAAATGCGTTCAAGACGTCTATCCACACTTCTCATTGTCTACTAGTTTATGGCAAAGCTTTTCATTTATATGTCACTCTTGAGAATAAGGCATTATGGGCGGTGAAGCTACTAAATATGGATGCCAGTCTTGTTGCTTTCGAAAGAAAGTACATACTACTAGAGGTGGGGTACAGGTTCCATTCATACGAAACCAGAGATTATACAAGGATAAAACTAATGATGCGAAGGCGGTGGTAAAGTTCATGCAATTCCTTTTCACACGTTTCGACGCTTGTCACTCGGTCATAAGCTATCGGGGTACTCACATTCACAAAATTTTCCAATGAGTTTCCCAACTCATTGGGATATCTAATCGATTGATCATCGCTTACCACCCACTTGCAAGCGATCATGTGGACCGAAGAATCGTGACCTCAAGTGGATTTTTGAAACAATAATCGATTAATTTGTGATGGACTAGTCAATCAAACACGATGACTCGCGTTGGGCCTATCAAAATGCGTTCAAGACGTCTATCCACACTTCTCATTGTCTACTAGTTTATGGCAAAGCTTTTCATTTATATGTCACTCTTGAGAATAAGGCATTATGGGCGGTGAAGCTACTAAATATGGATGCCGATCTTGTTGCTTTCGAAAGAAAGTACATACTACTAGAGGTGGGGTACGGGTTCCATTCATACGAAACCGAGAGATTATACAAGGATAAAACTAATGATGCGAAGGCGGTGGTAAAGTTCATGCAATTCCTTTTCACACGTTTCGACGCTTGTCACTCGGTCATAAGCTATCGGGGTACTCACATTCACGAGAATTTTCCAATGAGTTTCCCAACTCATTGGGATATCTAATCGATTGATCATCGCTTACCACCCACTTGCAAGCGATCATGTGGACCCGAAGAATCGTGACCTCAAGTGGATTTTTGAAACAATAATCGATTAATTTGTGATGGACTAGTCAATCAAACACGATGACTCGCGTTGGGCCTATCAAAATGCGTTCAAGACGTCTATCCACACTTCTCATTGTCTACTAGTTTATGGCAAAGCTTTTCATTTATATGTCACTCTTGAGAATAAGGCATTATGGGCGGTGAAGCTACTAAATATGGATGCGGTCTTGTTGCTTTCGAAAGAAAGTACATACTACTAGAGGTGGGGTACGAGTTCCATTCATACGAAACCCAGAGATTATACAAGGATAAACTAATGATGTGAAGGCGGTGGTAAAGTTCATGCAATTCCTTTTCACACGTTTCGACGCTTGTCACTCAGTCATAAGCTATCGGGGTACTCACATTCACAGAATTTTCCAATGAGTTTCCCAACTCATTGGGATATCTAATCGATTGATCATCGCTTACCACCCACTTGCAAGCGATCATGTGGACCAGAAGAATCGTGACCTCAAGTGGATTTTTGAAACAATAATCGATTAATTTGTGATGGACTCGGTCAATCAAACATGATGACTCGCGTTGGGCCTATCAAAATGCGTTCAAGACGTCTATCCACACTTCTCATTGTCTACTAGTTTATGGCAAAGCTTTTCATTTATATGTCACTCTTGAGAATAAGGCATTATGGGCGGTGAAGCTACTAAATATGGATGCCAGTCTTGTTGCTTTCGAAAGAAAGTACATACTACTAGAGGTGGGGTACGAGTTCCATTCATACGAAACCGAGATTATACAAGGATAAAACTAATGATGCGAAGGCGGTGGTAAAGTTCATGCAATTCCTTTTCACACGTTTCGACGCTTGTCACTCAGTCATAAGCTATCGGGGTACTCACATTCACAAAATTTTCCAATGAGTTTCCCAACTCATTGGGATATCTAATCGATTGATCATCGCTTACCACCCACTTGCAAGCGATCATGTGGACCAGAAGAATCGTGACCTCAAGTGGATTTTTGAAACAATAATCGATTAATTTGTGATGGACTGGTCAATCAAACACGATGACTCGCGTTGGGCCTATCAAAATGCGTTCAAGACGTCTATCCACACTTCTCATTGTCTACTAGTTTATGGCAAAGCTTTTCATTTATATGTCACTCTTGAGAATAAGGCATTATGGGCGGTGAAGCTACTAAATATGGATGCCGATCTTGTTGCTTTCGAAAGAAAGTACATACTACTAGAGGTGGGGTACATGTTCCATTCATACGAAACCAGAGATTATACAAGGATAAAACTAATGATGCGAAGGCGGTGGTAAAGTTCATGCAATTCCTTTTCACACGTTTCGACGCTTGTCACTCAGTCATAAGCTATCGGGGTACTCACATTCACAGAATTTTCCAATGAGTTTCCCAACTCATTGGGATATCTAATCGATTGATCATCGCTTACCACCCACTTGCAAGCGATCATGTGGACCGAAGAATCGTGACCTCAAGTGGATTTTTGAAACAATAATCGATTAATTTGTGATGGACTAGTCAATCAAACACGATGACTCGCGTTGGGCCTATCAAAATGCGTTCAAGACGTCTATCCACACTTCTCATTGTCTACTAGTTTATGGCAAAGCTTTTCATTTATATGTCACTCTTGAGAATAAGGCATTATGGGCGGTGAAGCTACTAAATATGGATGCCGATCTTGTTGCTTTCGAAAGAAAGTACATACTACTAGAGGTGGGGTACAAGTTCCATTCATACGAAACCGAGAGATTATACAAGGATAAAACTAATGATGCGAAGGCGGTGGTAAAGTTCATGCAATTCCTTTTCACACGTTTCGACGCTTGTCACTAAGTCATAAGCTATCGGGGTACTCACATTCACGAGAATTTTCCAATGAGTTTCCCAACTCATTGGGATATCTAATCGATTGATCATCGCTTACCACCCACTTGCAAGCGATCATGTGGACCGAAGAATCGTGACCTCAAGTGGATTTTTGAAACAATAATCGATTAATTTGTGATGGACTGGTCAATCAAACACGATGACTCGCGTTGGGCCTATCAAAATGCGTTCAAGACGTCTATCCACACTTCTCATTGTCTACTAGTTTATGGCAAAGCTTTTCATTTATATGTCACTCTTGAGAATAAGGCATTATGGGCGGTGAAGCTACTAAATATGGATGCCGGTCTTGTTGCTTTCGAAAGAAAGTACATACTACTAGAGGTGGGGTACAAGTTCCATTCATACGAAACCGAGAGATTATACAAGGATAAAACTAATGATGCGAAGGCGGTGGTAAAGTTCATGCAATTCCTTTTCACACGTTTCGACGCTTGTCACTCAGTCATAAGCTATCGGGGTACTCACATTCACAAAATTTTCCAATGAGTTTCCCAACTCATTGGGATATCTAATCGATTGATCATCGCTTACCACCCACTTGCAAGCGATCATGTGGACCTGAAGACTCGTGACCTCAAGTGGATTTTTGAAACAATAATCGATTAATTTGTGATGGACTGGTCAATCAAACACGATGACTCGCGTTGGGCCTATCAAAATGCGTTCAAGACGTCTATCCACACTTCTCATTGTCTACTAGTTTATGGCAAAGCTTTTCATTTATATGTCACTCTTGAGAATAAGGCATTATGGGCGGTGAAGCTACTAAATATGGATGCCGGTCTTGTTGCTTTCGAAAGAAAGTACATACTACTAGAGGTGGGGTACGGGTTCCATTCATACGAAACCGAGAGATTATACAAGGATAAAACTAATGATGCGAAGGCGGTGGTAAAGTTCATGCAATTCCTTTTCACACGTTTCGACGCTTGTCACTCAGTCATAAGCTATCGGGGTACTCACATTCACAGAATTTTCCAATGAGTTTCCCAACTCATTGGGATATCTAATCGATTGATCATCGCTTACCACCCACTTGCAAGCGATCATGTGGACCGAAGAATCGTGACCTCAAGTGGATTTTTGAAACAATAATCGATTAATTTGTGATGGACTGGTCAATCAAACACGATGACTCGCGTTGGGCCTATCAAAATGCGTTCAAGACGTCTATCCACACTTCTCATTGTCTACTAGTTTATGGCAAAGCTTTTCATTTATATGTCACTCTTGAGAATAAGGCATTATGGGCGGTGAAGCTACTAAATATGGATGCCGGTCTTGTTGCTTTCGAAAGAAAGTACATACTACTAGAGGTGGGGTACGAGTTCCATTCATACGAAACCGAGAGATTATACAAGGATAAAACTAATGATGCGAAGGCGGTGGTAAAGTTCATGCAATTCCTTTTCACACGTTTCGACGCTTGTCACTAAGTCATAAGCTATCGGGGTACTCACATTCACAGAATTTTCCAATGATTTTCCCAACTCATTGGGATATCTAATCGATTGATCATCGCTTACCACCCACTTGCAAGCGATCATGTGGACCTGAAGACTCATGACCTCAAGTGGATTTTTGAAAAAAAAATCTATTAATTTCTAATGGATCGGTCAATCAAACACGATGACTCGCTTTGGGCCTATCAAAATGCGTTCAAGACGTCTATCCACACTTCTCATTGTCTACTAGTTTATGGCAAAGCTTTTCATTTATATGTCACTCTTGAGAATAAGGCATTATGGGCGGTGACGCTACTAAATATGGATGCCGATCTTGTTGCTTTCGAAAGAAAGTACATACTACTAGAGGTGGGGTACGAGTTCCATTCATACGAAACCAGAGATTATACAAGGATAAAACTAATGATGCGAAGGCGGTGGTAAAGTTCATGCAATTCCTTTTCACACGTTTCGACGCTTGTCACTCAGTCATAAGCTATCGGGGTACTCACATTCACGAGAATTTTCCAATGAGTTTCCCAACTCATTGGGATATCTAATCGATTGATCATCGCTTACCACCCACTTGCAAGCGATCATGTGGACCGAAGACTCGTGACCTCAAGTGGATTTTAGAAAAAAAAATCTATTAATTTCTAATGGATTGGTCAATCAAACACGATGACTCGCGTTGGGCCTATCAAAATGCGTTCAAGACGTCTATCCACACTTCTCATTGTCTACTAGTTTATGGCAAAGCTTTTCATTTATATGTCACTCTTGAGAATAAGGCATTATGGGCGGTGACGCTACTAAATATGGATGCCGGTCTTGTTGCTTTCGAAAGAAAGTACATACTACTAGAGGTGGGGTACAAGTTCCATTCATACGAAACCGAGAGATTATACAAGGATAAAACTAATGATGCGAGTGTGGTGGTAAAGTTCATTCAATGCCTTTTCACACGTTTCGACGCTTGTCACTAAGTCATAAGCGATCGGGGTACTCAATTTCAGAGAATTTTCCAATGAGTTTCTTAAATCATTGGGACATGTAATCGATTGATCATCGCTTACCACCCACTTGCAAGCGATCATGTGGACCTGAAGACTCGTGACGTCAAGTGGATTTTTGAAAAAAAAATCTATTAATTTCGAATGGACTGGTCAATCAAACACGATGACTCGCTTTGGACCTATCAAAATGCGTTCAAGACGTCTATCCACACTTCTCATTGTCTACTAGTTTATGGCAAAGCTTTTCATTTAGATGTCACTCTTGAGAATAAGGCATTATGGGCGGTGAAGCTACTAAATATGGATGCCAGTCTTGTTGGTTTCGAAAGAAAGTACATACTACTAGAGGTGGGGTACGGGTTCCATTCATACGAAACCGAGAGATTATACAAGGATAAAACTAATGATGTGAAGGCGGTGGTAAAGTTCATGCAATTCCTTTTCACACGTTTCGACGCTTGTCACTCGGTCATAAGCTATCGGGGTACTCACATTCACGGAATTTTCCAATGAGTTTCCCAACTCATTGGGATATCTAATCGATTGATCATCGCTTACCACCCACTTGCAAGCGATCATGTGGACCGAAGACTCGTGACCTCAAGTGGATTTTAGAAAAAAAAATCTATTAATTTCTAATGGATCGGTCAATCAAACACGATGACTCGCGTTGGGCCTATCAAAATGCGTTCAAGACGTCTATCCACACTTCTCATTGTCTACTAGTTTATGGCAAAGCTTTTCATTTATATGTCACTCTTGAGAATAAGGCATTATGGGCGGTGACGCTACTAAATATGGATGCCAGTCTTGTTGCTTTCGAAAGAAAGTACATACTACTAGAGGTGGGGTACAAGTTCCATTCATACGAAACCAGAGATTATACAAGGATAAAACTAATGATGCGAGTGTGGTGGTAAAGTTCATTCAATGCCTTTTCACACGTTTCGACGCTTGTCACTAAGTCATAAGCGATCGGGGTACTCACTTTCAGAGAATTTTCCAATGAGTTTCTTAAATCATTGGGACATGTAATCGATTGATCATCGCTTACCACCCACTTGTAAGCGATCATGTGGACAAAAAGACTCGTGACGTCAAGTGGATTTTTGAAAAAAAAATCTATTAATTTCGAATGGACTGGTCAATCAAACACGATGACTCGCTTTGGACCTATCAAAATGCGTTCAAGACGTCTATCCACACTTCTCATTGTCTACTAGTTTATGGCAAAGCTTTTCATTTAGATGTCACTCTTGAGAATAAGGCATTATGGGCGGTGAAGCTACTAAATATCGATGCCAGTCTTGTTGCTTTCGAAAGAAAGTACATACTACTAGAGGTGGGGTACAGGTTCCATTCATACGAAACCAGAGATTATACAAGGATAAAACTAATGATGTGAAGGCGGTGGTAAAGTTCATGCAATTCCTTTTCACACGTTTCGACGCTTGTCACTCAGTCATAAGCTATCGGGGTACTCACATTCACAGAATTTTCCAATGAGTTTCCCAACTCATTGGGATATCTAATCGATTGATCATCGCTTACCACCCACTTGCAAGCGATCATGTGGACCTGAAGACTCGTGACCTCAAGTGGATTTTTGAAAAAAAAATCTATTAATTTCTAATGGATCGGTCAATCAAACACGATGACTCGCTTTGGGCCTATCAAAATGCGTTCAAGACGTCTATCCACACTTCTCATTGTCTACTAGTTTATGGCAAAGCTTTTCATTTATATGTCACTCTTGAGAATAAGGCATTATGGGCGGTGACGCTACTAAATATGGATGCCGATCTTGTTGCTTTCGAAAGAAAGTACATACTACTAGAGGTGGGGTACGAGTTCCATTCATACGAAACCAGAGATTATACAAGGATAAAACTAATGATGCGAAGGCGGTGGTAAAGTTCATGCAATTCCTTTTCACACGTTTCGACGCTTGTCACTCAGTCATAAGCTATCGGGGTACTCACATTCACGAGAATTTTCCAATGAGTTTCCCAACTCATTGGGATATCTAATCGATTGATCATCGCTTACCACCCACTTGCAAGCGATCATGTGGACCTGAAGACTCGTGACCTCAAGTGGATTTTAGAAAAAAAAATCTATTAATTTCTAATGGACTGGTCAATCAAACACGATGACTCGCGTTGGGCCTATCAAAATGCGTTCAAGACGTCTATCCACACTTCTCATTGTCTACTAGTTTATGGCAAAGCTTTTCATTTATATGTCACTCTTGAGAATAAGGCATTATGGGCGGTGACGCTACTAAATATGGATGCCGATCTTGTTGCTTTCGAAAGAAAGTACATACTACTAGAGGTGGGGTACAAGTTCCATTCATACGAAACTAGAGATTATACAAGGATAAAACTAATGATGCGAGTGTGGTGGTAAAGTTCATTCAATGCCTTTTCACACGTTTCGACGCTTGTCACTAAGTCATAAGCGATCGGGGTACTCAATTTCAGAGAATTTTCCAATGAGTTTCTTAAATCATTGGGACATGTAATCGATTGATCATCGCTTACCACCCACTTGCAAGCGATCATGTGGACTCGAAGACTCGTGACGTCAAGTGGATTTTTGAAAAAAAAATCTATTAATTTCGAATGGACTCGGTCAATCAAACACGATGACTCGCTTTGGACCTATCAAAATGCGTTCAAGACGTCTATCCACACTTCTCATTGTCTACTAGTTTATGGCAAAGCTTTTCATTTCGATGTCACTCTTTAGAATAAGGCATTATGGGCGGTGAAGCTACTAAATATGGATGCCAGTCTTGTTGGTTTCGAAAGAAAGTACATACTACTAGAGGTGGGGTACGAGTTCCATTCATACGAAACCGAGAGATTATACAAGGATAAAACTAATGATGCGAAGGCGGTGGTAAAGTTCATGCAATTCCTTTTCACACGTTTCGACGCTTGTCACTCGATCATAAGCTATCGGGGTACTCACATTCACAGAATTTTCCAATGAGTTTCCCAACTCATTGGGATATCTAATCGATTGATCATCGCTTACCACCCACTTGCAAGCGATCATGTGGACCTGAAGACTCGTGACTTCAAGTGGATTTTTGAAACAATAATCTATTAATTTCTAATGGATCGGTCAATCAAACACGATGACTCGCGTTGGGCCTATCAAAATGCGTTCAAGACGTCTATCCACACTTCTCATTGTCTACTAGTTTATGGCAAAGCTTTTCATTTATATGTCACTCTTGAGAATAAGGCATTATGGGCGGTGACGCTACTAAATATGGATGCCGGTCTTGTTGCTTTCGAAAGAAAGTACATACTACTAGAGGTGGGGTACAAGTTCCATTCATACGAAACCGAGAGATTATACAAGGATAAAACTAATGATGCGAGTGTGGTGGTAAAGTTCATTCAATGCCTTTTCACACGTTTCGACGCTTGTCACTAAGTCATAAGCGATCGGGGTACTCAATTTCAGAGAATTTTCCAATGAGTTTCTTAAATCATTGGGACATGTAATCGATTGATCATCGCTTACCACCCACTTGCAAGCGATCATGTGGACCTGAAGACTCGTGACGTCAAGTGGATTTTTGAAAAAAAAATCTATTAATTTCGAATGGACTGGTCAATCAAACACGATGACTCGCTTTGGACCTATCAAAATGCGTTCAAGACGTCTATCCACACTTCTCATTGTCTACTAGTTTATGGCAAAGCTTTTCATTTAGATGTCACTCTTGAGAATAAGGCATTATGGGCGGTGAAGCTACTAAATATGGATGCCATTCTTGTTGCTTTCGAAAGAAAGTACATACTACTAGAGGTGGGGTACAGGTTCCATTCATACGAAACCAGAGATTATACAAGGATAAAACTAATGATGCGAAGGCGGTGGTAAAGTTCATGCAATTCCTTTTCACACGTTTCGACGCTTGTCACTCGGTCATAAGCTATCGGGGTACTCACATTCACGAGAATTTTCCAATGAGTTTCCCAACTCATTGGGATATCTAATCGATTGATCATCGCTTACCACCCACTTGCAAGCGATCATGTGGACCTGAAGACTCGTGACCTCAAGTGGATTTTTGAAAAAAAAATCTATTAATTTCTAATGGATCGGTCAATCAAACACGATGACTCGCTTTGGGCCTATCAAAATGCGTTCAAGACGTCTATCCACACTTCTCATTGTCTACTAGTTTATGGCAAAGCTTTTCATTTATATGTCACTCTTGAGAATAAGGCATTATGGGCGGTGACGCTACTAAATATGGATGCCGGTCTTGTTGCTTTCGAAAGAAAGTACATACTACTAGAGGTGGGGTACAGGTTCCATTCATACGAAACCAGAGATTATACAAGGATAAAACTAATGATGCGAGTGTGGTGGTAAAGTTCATTCAATGCCTTTTCACACGTTTCGACGCTTGTCACTAAGTCATAAGCGATCGGGGTACTCACTTTCAGAAAATTTTCCAATGAGTTTCTTAACTCATTGGGACATGTAATCGATTGATCATCGCTTACCACCCACTTGCAAGCGATCATGTGGACTCGAAGACTCGTGACGTCAAGTGGATTTTTGAAAAAAAAATCTATTAATTTCGAATGGACTGGTCAATCAAACACGATGACTCGCTTTGGACCTATCAAAATGCGTTCAAGACGTCTATCCACACTTCTCATTGTCTACTAGTTTATGGCAAAGCTTTTCATTTAGATGTCACTCTTGAGAATAAGGCATTATGGGCGGTGAAGCTACTAAATATGGATGCCAGTCTTGTTGCTTTCGAAAGAAAGTACATACTACTAGAGGTGGGGTACAGGTTCCATTCATACGAAACCAGAGATTATACAAGGATAAAACTAATGATGCGAAGGCGGTGGTAAAGTTCATGCAATTCCTTTTCACACGTTTCGACGCTTGTCACTCAGTCATAAGCTATCGGGGTACTCACATTCACAGAATTTTCCAATGAGTTTCCCAACTCATTGGGATATCTAATCGATTGATCATCGCTTACCACCCACTTGCAAGCGATCATGTGGACCTGAAGACTCGTGACCTCAAGTGGATTTTTGAAAAAAAAATCTATTAATTTCTAATGGATCGGTCAATCAAACACGATGACTCGCTTTGGGCCTATCAAAATGCGTTCAAGACGTCTATCCACACTTCTCATTGTCTACTAGTTTATGGCAAAGCTTTTCATTTATATGTCACTCTTGAGAATAAGGCATTATGGGCGGTGACGCTACTAAATATGGATGACGGTCTTGTTGCTTTCGAAAGAAAGTACATACTACTAGAGGTGGGGTACAAGTTCCATTCATACGAAACCAGAGATTATACAAGGATAAAACTAATGATGCGAGTGTGGTGGTAAAGTTCATTCAATGCCTTTTCACACGTTTCGACGCTTGTCACTAAGTCATAAGCGATCGGGGTACTCACTTTCAGAAAATTTTCCAATGAGTTTCTTAACTCATTGGGACATGTAATCGATTGATCATCGCTTACCACCCACTTGCAAGCAATCATGTGGACCTGAACACTCGTGACGTCAAGTGGATTTTTGAAAAAAAAATCTATTAATTTCGAATGGATCGGTCAATCAAACACGATGACTCGCTTTGGACCTATCAAAATGCGTTCAAGACGTCTATCCACACTTCTCATTGTCTACTAGTTTATGGCAAAGCTTTTCATTTAGATGTCACTCTTGAGAATAAGGCATTATGGGCGGTGAAGCTACTAAATATGGATGCCATTCTTGTTGCTTTCGAAAGAAAGTACATACTACTAGAGGTGGGGTACAGGTTCCATTCATACGAAACCGAGAGATTATACAAGGATAAAACTAATGATGCGAAGGCGGTGGTAAAGTTCATGCAATTCCTTTTCACACGTTTCGACGCTTGTCACTCGGTCATAAGCTATCGGGGTACTCACATTCACAGAATTTTCCAATGAGTTTCCCAACTCATTGGGATATCTAATCGATTGATCATCGCTTACCACCCACTTGCAAGCGATCATGTGGACCTGAAGACTCGTGACCTCAAGTGGATTTTTGAAAAAAAAATCTATTAATTTCTAATGGACTGGTCAATCAAACACGATGACTCGCTTTGGGCCTATCAAAATGCGTTCAAGACGTCTATCCACACTTCTCATTGTCTACTAGTTTATGGCAAAGCTTTTCATTTATATGTCACTCTTGAGAATAAGGCATTATGGGCGGTGACGCTACTAAATATGGATGCCGAGTCTTGTTGCTTTCGAAAGAAAGTACATACTACTAGAGGTGGGGTACAAGTTCCATTCATACGAAACCGAGAGATTATACAAGGATAAAACTAATGATGCGAGTGCGGTGGTAAAGTTCATTCAATGCCTTTTCACACGTTTCGACGCTTGTCACTAAGTCATAAGCGATCGGGGTACTCACTTTCAGAGAATTTTCCAATGAGTTTCTCAAATCATTGGGACATGTAATCGATTGATCATCGCTTACCACCCACTTGCAAGCGATCATGTGGACCAGAAGAATCGTGACCTCAAGTGGATTTTTGAAACAATAATCGATTAATTTCGAATGGACCGGTCAATCAAACACGATGACTCGCTTTGGACCTATCAAAATGCGTTCAAGACGTCTATCCACACTTCTCATTGTCTACTAGTTTATGGCAAAGCTTTTCATTTATATGTCACTCTTGAGAATAAGGCATTATGGGCGGTGAAGCTACTAAATATGGATGCCGAGTCTTGTTGCTTTCGAAAGAAAGTACATACTACTAGAGGTGGGGTACGAGTTCCATTCATACGAAACCAGAGATTATACAAGGATAAAACTAATGATGCGAGTGCGGTGGTAAAGTTCATTCAATTCCTTTTCACACGTTTCGACGCTTGTCACTAAGTCATAAGCTATCGGGGTACTCACTTTCAGAGAATTTTCCAATGAGTTTCCCAACTCATTGGGACATGTAATCGATTGATCATCGCTTACCACCCACTTGCAAGCGATCATGTGGACCGAAGAATCGTGACCTCAAGTGGATTTTTGAAACAATAATCGATTAATTTCTGATGGACCGGTCAATCAAACAGGATGACTCGCTTTGGACCTATCAAAATGCGTTCAAGACGTCTATCCACACTTCTCATTGTCTACTAGTTTATGGCAAAGCTTTTCATTTATATGTCACTCTTGAGAATAAGGCATTATGGGCGGTGAAGCTACTAAATATGGATGCCGATCTTGTTGCTTTCGAAAGAAAGTACATACTACTAGAGGTGGGGTGAAGGTTCCATTCATACGAAACCAGAGATTATACAAGGATAAAACTAATGATGCGAAGGCGGTGGTAAAGTTCATGCAATTCCTTGTCACACGTTTCGACGCTTGTCACTCGGTCATAAGCTATCGGGGTACTCACATTCACGAGAATTTTCCAATGAGTTTCCCAACTCATTGGGATATCTAATCGATTGATCATCGCTTACCACCCACTTGCAAGCGATCATGTGGACACGAAGACTCGTGACCTCAAGTGGATTTTTGAAAAAAAAATCTATTAATTTCTAATGGACTGGTCAATCAAACACGATGACTCGCTTTGGGCCTATCAAAATGCGTTCAAGACGTCTATCCACACTTCTCATTGTCTACTAGTTTATGGCAAAGCTTTTCATTTATATGTCACTCTTGAGAATAAGGCATTATGGGCGGTGACGCTACTAAATATGGATGCCGGTCTTGTTGCTTTCGAAAGAAAGTACATACTACTAGAGGTGGGGTACAAGTTCCATTCATACGAAACCAGAGATTATACAAGGATAAAACTAATGATGCGAGTGCGGTGGTAAAGTTCATTCAATGCCTTTTCACACGTTTCGACGCTTGTCACTAAGTCATAAGCGATCGGGGTACTCACTTTCAGAGAATTTTCCAATGAGTTTCTCAAATCATTGGGACATGTAATCGATTGATCATCGCTTACCACCCATTTGCAAGCGATCATGTGGACCAGAAGAATCGTGACCTCAAGTGGATTTTTGAAACAATAATCGATTAATTTCAGATGGACCGGTCTATCAAACAGGATGACTCGCTTTGGACCTATCAAAATGCGTTCAAGACGTCTATCGATACTTCTCATTGTCTACTAGTTTATGGCAAAGCTATTCATTTATATGTCACTCTTGAGAATAAGGCATTATGGGCGGTGAAGCTACTAAATATGGATGCCAGTCTTGTTGCTTTCGAAAGAAAATACATACTACTAGAGGTGGGGTACAGGTTCCATTCATACGAAACCAGAGATTATACAAGGATAAAACTAATGATGCGAGTGCGGTGGTAAAGTTCATTCAATGCATTTTCACACGTTTCGACGCTTGTCACTAAGTCATAAGCGATCGGGGTACTCACTTTCAGAGAATTTTCCAATGAGTTTCTCAAATCATTGGGACATGTAATCGATTGATCATCGCTTACCACCCATTTGCAAGCGATCATGTGGACCAGAAGAATCGTGACCTCAAGTGGATTTTTGAAACAATAATCAATTAATTTCTGATGGACCGGTCAATTAAACAAGATGACTCGCTTTGGACCTATTAAAATGCGTTAAAGATGTCTATCCACACTTCTCATTGTCTACTAGTTTATGGCAAAGCTTTTCATTTATATGTCACTCTTGAGAATAAGGCATTATGGGCGGTGAAGCTACTAAATATGGATGCCAGTCTTGTTGCTTTCGAAAGAAAATACATACTACTAGAGGTGGGGTACGGGTTCCATTCATACGAAACCGAGAGATTATACAAGGATAAAACTAATGATGCGAGTGCGGTGGTAAAGTTCATTCAATGCATTTTCACACGTTTCGACGCTTGTCACTAAGTCATAAGCGATCGGGGTACTCACTTTCAGAGAATTTTCCAATGAGTTTCTCAAATCATTGGGACATGTAATCGATTGATCATCGCTTACCACCCATTTGCAAGCGATCATGTGGACCAGAAGAATCGTGACCTCAAGTGGATTTTTGAAACAATAATCAATTAATTTCTGATGGACCGGTCAATTAAACAAGATGACTCGCTTTGGACCTATTAAAATGCGTTAAAGACGTCTATCCACACTTCTCATTGTTTACTAGTTTATGGCAAAGCTTTTCATTTATATGTCACTCTTGAGAATAAGGCATTATGGGCGGTGAAGCTACTAAATATGGATGCCAGTCTTGTTGCTTTCGAAAGAAAGTACATACTACTAGAGGTGGGGTACAGGTTCCATTCATACGAAACCAGAGATTATACAAGGATAAAACTAATGATGCGAGTGCGGTGGTAAAGTTCATTCAATGCCTTTTCACGCGTTTCGACGCTTGTCGCTAAGTCATAAGTGATCGGGGTACTCACTTTCAGAGAATTTTCCAATGAGTTTCTCAAATCATTGGGACATGTAATCGATTGATTATCGCTTACCACCCACTTGCAAGCGATCATGTGGACCAGACGAATCGTGACCTCAAGTGGATTTTTAAACAATAATTGATTAATTTCTGATGGACTGGTCAATCAAACGCGATTACTCACTTTGGACCTATCAAAATGCGTTCAAGACGTCTATCCACACTTCTCATTGTCTACTAGTTTATGGCAAAGCTTTTCATTTATATGTCACTCTTGAGAATAAGGCATTATGGGCGGTGAAGCTACTAAATATGGATGCCGAGTCTTGTTCCTTTCGAAAGAAAGTACATACTACTAGAGGTGGGGTACAGGTTCCATTCATACGAAACCAGAGATTATACAAGGATAAAAGTAATGATGCAAAGGCGGTGGTAAAGTTCATGCAATTCCTTTTCACACGTTTCGACGCTTGTCACTGAGTCAAAAGCTATCGGGGTACTCACATTCACAGAATTTTTTAATGAGTTTCCCAACTCATTGGGATATCTAATCGATTGATCATCGCTTACCACCCACTTGCAAGCGATCATGTGGACCTGAAGACTCGTGACCTCAAGTGGATTTTTGAAAAAAAAATCGATTAATTTCTGATGGACTCGTCAGTCAAACACGATGACTCGCTTTGGGCCTATCAAAACGCGTTCAAGACGTCTATCCACACTTCTCATTGCTACTAGTTTATTGCAAAGCTTTTCATTTATATGTCATTCTTGAGAATAAGGCATTATGGGCGGTGAAGCTACTAAATATGGATGCTAGTCTTGTTGCTTTAGAAAGAAAGTTCATACTACTAGAGGTGGGGTACAGGTTCCATTCATACGAAACCAGAGATTATACAAGGATAAAACTAATGATGCGAGTGCGGTGGTAAAGTTCATTCAATGCCTTTTCACACGTTTCGACGCTTGTCACTAAGTCATAAGCGATCGGGGTACTCACTTTCGGAGAATTTTCCAATGAGTTTCTCAAATCATTGGGACATGTAATCGATTGATCATCGCTTACCACCCACTTGCAAGCGATCATGTGGACCTGAAGAATCGTGACCTCAAGTGGATTTTTGAAAAAAAAATCGATTAATTTATGATGGACTGCTCAATCAAATACGATGACTCGCTTTGGGCCTATCAAAATGCGTTCAAGACGTCTATCCACACTTCTCAATATCTACTAGTTTATGGCAAAGCTTTTCATTTATATGTCACTCTTGAGAATAAGGCATTTTGGGCGGTAAAGCTACTAAATATGGATGCCAGTCTTGTTGCTTTAGAAAGAAAGTGCATACTGCTAGAGGTGCAGTACAGGTTGCATTCATACGAAACCAGTGATTATACAAGGATAAAACTAATGATGCGAGTGCGATGGTAAAGTTCATGCAATGCCTTTCACACGTTTCGACGCTTGTCACTCAGTCATAACGATCGGGGTACTCACTTTCAGAGAATTTTCCAATGAGTTTCTCAAATCATTGGGACATGTAATCGATTGATCATCACTTACCACCCACTTGCAAGCGATCATGTGGACCAGAAGAATCGTGACCTCAAGTGGATTTTTGAAACAATAATCAATTAATTTCGATGGACTGGTCAATCAAAACGGGATGACTCGCTTTGGGCCTATCAAAATGCGTTCAAGGCGTCTATCCACACTTCTCATTGTCTACTAGTTTATGGCAAAGCTTTTCATTTATATGTCACTCTTGATAATAAGGCATTATTGGCGGTGACGCTACTAAATATGGATGCCAGTCTTGTTGCTTTCGAAAGAAAGTACATACTACTAGAGGTGGGGTACAGGTTCCATTCATACGAAACCAGAGATTATACAAGGATTAAACTAATGATGCGAGTGCGGTGGTAAAGTTCATTCAATGCCTTTTCACACGTTTCGACGCTTGTCACACTGTCATAACCGATCGGGGTACTCACTTTAAGAGATTTTTGCAATGCGTTTCCCAACTCATTGGGATATCTAATCGATTGATGATCGCTAACCACCCATTTGCAAGCGATCATGTGGACCTGAAGAATCGTCACCTCAAGTGGATTTTTGAAAAAAAAATTGATTAATTTCTGATGGACTGCTCAATCAAATACGACGATTCGCATTGGGCCTATCAAAATGCGTTCAAGACGTCTATCCACACTTCTCATTGTCTACTAGTTTATGGCAAAGCTTTTCATTTATATGTCACTCTTGAGAATAAGGCATTATGGGCGGTGAAGCTACTAAATATGGATGCCAGTCTTGTTGCTTTAGAAAGAAAGTGCATACTGCTAGAGGTGGGGTACAGGTTCCATTCATACGAAACCAGTGATTATACAAGGATAAAACTAATGATGCGAGTGCGGTGGTAAAGTTCATGCAATGCCTTTTCACACGTTTCGACGCTTGTCACTCAGTCATAACCGATCGGGGTACTCACTTTAAGAGATTTTTCCAATGTGTTTCCCAACTCATTGGGATATCTAATCGATTAATGATCGCTTACCACCCACTTGCAAGCGATCATGTGGACCAGAAGAATCGTGACCTCAAGTGGATTTTTGAAACAATAATCGATTAATTTCTGATGGACTAGTCAATCAAACAGGATGACTCGCTTTGGACCTATCAAAATGCGTTCAAGACGTCTATCCACACTTCTCATTGTCTACTAGTTTATGGCAAAGCTTTTCATTTATATGTCACTCTTGAGAATAAGGCATATTGTGCGGGGTGAGGCAACTATATATGGAAGCTAGGCTTGTCGGTTTAGAAAGAAAGTGCCATTTTCTCTAGTTGGAGCTGTACAACTTCCATGCATATGAAAGCACACGATTATAGAAGGAGAATGCTAGTGATGCAAAGGTGCTAGTAAAGTTCATCCAATGCCTTTTCACAAGTTTCGACGCCCGTCACTCAATCATAAGCGATTGGGGTACTCAGTTTCAGAGTGTTTTCAAATGAGTTTGCCAACTCATTGGGACAGCTAATCAATTGATCATCGCTTACCACCCAGATGCAAGCGGCCAGGAGGAAGTGAGGAATCGTGAGCTCAAGTGGATTTTTTAAAAACCAATCGATCAATCTCGGAAGGACTGGTGAATTATGCTCGATGAGTCGTTTTGGGCCTATCAAATTGCGTTCAAGACTCCTATCGGCACTTCTCATTTTCGAGTAGTTTATGTCAACTCTTTTCATTTACATGTCATGCTTGAGAATAAGGCATATTGTGCGGGATGAAGCAACTACATATGGATGCTAGGCTTGTCGCTTTAGAAAGAAAGTGACATTTTCTTGAGTTGGAGCAGTACAAGTTCCATGCATATGAAAGCACACGATTATAGAAGGAGAATGCTAATGATGCAAAGGTAATGGTAAAGTTCATCCAATGTCTTTTCACACGTTTCGACGCCCGTCAGTCAGTCATAAGCGATTAGGGTAATTAGTTTCAGAGTGTTTTCAAATGAGTTTGCCAACTCATTGGGCCGGCTAATCAATTGATCATCGCTTACCACCCACATGCAAGCGGCCAGGAGGACGTGAAGAATCGTTCGCTCAAGTGGATTTTTTGAAAACCAATCGATCAATCTAGGAAGGACTAGTGAATCACACTCGATGAGTCTGTTTGGGCCTATCAAATTGCGTTCAAGACTCCTATCGGCACTTCTCATTTTCGAGTAGTTTATGGCAACTCTTTTCATTTATATGCCATGCTTGAGAATAAGGCATATTGTGCGGGATGAAGCAACTGCATATGGATGCTAGGCTTGTCGCTTTAGAAAGAAAGTGCCATTTTCATGAGTTGGAGCAGTACAAGTTCCATGCATATGAAAGCACACGATTATAGAAGGAGAATGCTAATGATACAAAGGTGCTAGTAAAGTTCATCCAATGCCTTTTCACACATTTCGACGCCCGTCAGTCAGTCATATGCGATTGGGGTACTCAGTTTCAGAGTGTTTTCAAATGAGTTTCCCAACTCATTGGAATAGCTAATCGATTGATCATCGCTTACCACTCACATGCATGCGGCCAGGAGGAAGTGAAGAATCTTGAGCTCAAGTGGATTTTTAAAAAACCAATCGATCAATCTCGGAAGGACTGGTGAATCACGCTCGATGAGTCTCTTAGGGCCTATCAAATTGCGTTCAAGACTCCTATTGGCAATTCTCATTTTTAAGTAGTTTATGGCAACTCTTTTCATTTATATGTCATACTTGAGAATAAGTCATATTGTGCGGGATGAAGCAACTAAATATGGATGCTAGGCTTGTCGCTTTAGAAAGAAAGTGCCATTTTCTTGAGTTGGAGCACTACAACTTCCATGCATATGAAAGCACACGATTATAGAAGGAGAATGCTAGTGATGCAAAGGTGCTGGTAAAGTTCATCCAATGCCTTTTCACAAGTTTCGACGCCCGTCACTCAATCATAAGCGATTGGGGTACTCAGTTTCAAAGTGTTTTCAAATGAGTTTGCCAACTCATTGGGACAGCTAATCAATTGATCATTGCTTACCACCCACATGCATGCGGCCAGGAGGAAGTGAAGAATCGTGAGTTCAAGTGGATTTTTTGAAAACCAATCGATCAATCTCGGAAGGACTGGTGAATCACGCTCGATGAGTCTGTTTGGGCCTATCAAATTGCGTTCAAGACTCCTATTGGCACTTCTCATTATCGAGTAGTTTATGGCAAGTCTTTTCATTTATATGTCATGCTTGAGAATAAGGCATATTGTGCGAGATGAAGCAACTGCATATGGATGCTAGGCTTGTCGGTTTAGAAAGAAAGTACCATTTTCTTGAGTTGGAGCCGTACAAGTTCCATGCATATGAAAGAACACGATTATAGAAGGAGAATGCTAATGATGCAAAGGTGCTAGTAAAGTTCATCCAATGCCTTTTCACACATTTCGACTACTATCAGTCAGTCATAAGTGATTGGGGTACTCAGTTTCAGAGTGTTTTCAAATGAGTTTCCCAACTCATTGGAATAGCTAATCGATTGATCATCGCTTACCAACCACATGCATGCGGCGAGGAGGAAGTGAAGAATCTTGAGCTGAAGTGGATTTTTAAAGAACCAATCGATCAATCTCGGAAGGACTGGTGAATCACGCTCGATGAGTCTCTTGGGGCCTATCAAATTGCGTTCAAGACTCCTATCGGCACTTCTCATTTTTGAGTAGTTTATGGCAACTCTTTTCATTTATATTTCATGCTTGAGAATAAGGCATATTGTGCGGGATGAAGCAACTAAATATGGATGCTAGGCTTGTCACTTTAGAAAGAAAGTGCAATTTTCTTGAGTTGGAGCCGTACAAGTTCCATGTATATGAAAGCACACGATTATAGAAGGAGAACGCTAGTGATGCAAAGGTGCTGGTAAAGTTCATCCAATGCTTTTTCACACGTTTCGACGCCCATCAGTCAGTCATAACCGATTGGGTACTCAATTTCAGAGTGTTTTCAAATGAGTTTGCCAACTTATTGGGACAGCTATCTAATTGATCATCGCTTACCACCCACATGCAAACGGCAAGGAGGAAGTGAAGAATCATGAGTTCAAGTGGATTTTTTGAAAACCAATCGATCAATCTCGGAAGGACTGGTGAATCACGCTCGATGAGTCTGATTGGGCCTATCAAATTGCGTTCAAGACTCCTATTGGCACTTCTCATTTTTGAGTAGTTTATGGCAACTCTTTTCATTTATATGTCATGCTTGAGAATAAGGCATATTGTGATGGATGAAGCAACTACATATGGATGCTAGGCTTGTCGGTTTAGAAAGAAAGTGCCATTTTCTTGAGTTGGAGAAGTACAACTTCCATGCATATGAAAGCACACGATTAGAGATGGATAATGCTAGTGATGCAAAGGTGCTGGTAAAGTTCATCCAATGCCTTTTCACAAGTTTCGACGCCTGTCACTCAATCATAAGCGATTGGGGTACTCAGTTTCAGAGTGTTTTCAAATGAGTTTGCCAACTCATTGGGGCAGCTAATCAATTGATCATCGCTTACCACACACTTGCAAGAGGCCAGGAGGAAGTGAAGAATCGTGAGCTCAAGTGGATTTTTTAAAAACGAATCGATCAATCTCAGAAGGACTGGTGAATCACGCTCGATTAGTCGTTTTGGGCCTATGAAATTGCGTTCAAGACTCCTATCGGCACTTCTCATTTTCGAGTAGTTTATGGCAACTCTTTTCCTTTATATGTCATGCTTGAGAATAAGGCATATTGTGCGGGATGAAGCAACTGCATATGGATGCTAGGCTTGTCGGTTTTAGAAAGAAAGTGCCATTTTCTTGAGTTGGAGCAGTACAACTTCCATGCATATGAAAGCACACGATTATAGACGGAGAATGCTAGTGATGCAAAGGTGCTGGTAAAGTTCATCCAATGCCGTTTCACAAGTTTCGACGCCCGTCACTCAATCATAAGCGATTGGGGTACTCAGTTTCAAAGTGTTTTCAAATCAGTTTGCCAACTCATTGGGACAGCTAATCAATTGATCATCGTTTACCACCCACATGCATGCGGCCAGGAGGAAGTGAAGAATCGTGAGTTCAAGTGGATTTTTTGAAAACCAATCAATCAATCTCGGAAGGACTGGTGAATCACGCTTGATGAGTCGTTTTGGGCCTATCAAATTGCGTTCAAGACTCCTATTGGCACTTCTCATTTTCGAGTAGTTTATGGCAACTCTTTTCATTTATATGTCATGCTTGAGAATAAGGCATATTGTGCGGGATGAAGCAACTGCATATGGATGCTAGGCTTGTCGGTTTAGAAAGAAAGTACCATTTTCTTGAGTTGGAGCAGTACAAGTTCCATGCATATGAAAGCACACGATTATAGAAGGAGAATGTTAATGATACAAAGGTGCTAGTAAAGTTCATCCAATGCCTTTTCACACATTTCGACTCCTGTCAGTCAGTCATAAGCGATTGGGGTACTTAGTTTCAGAGTGTTTTCAAATGAGTTACCCAACTCATTGGAATAGCTAATCGATTGATCATCGCTTACCACCCACATTCATGCAGCGAGGAGGAAGTGAAGAATCTTGAGCTCAAGTGGATTTTTAAAAAACCAATCGATCAATCTCGGAAGGACTGGTGAATCACGCTCGATGAGTCTCTTGGGGCCTATCAAATTGCGTTCAAGACTCCTATCAGCACTTCTCCTTTTTGAGTAGTTTATGGCAACTCTTTTCATTTATATATCATGGTTGAGAATGAGGCATATTGTGCGGGATAAAGCAACTAAATATGGATGCTAGGCTTGTCGCTTTAGAAAGAAAGTGCAATTTTCTTGAGTTGGAGCCGTACAAGTTCCATGCATATGAAAGCACACGATTATAGAAGGAGAACGCTAGTGATGCAAAGGTGCTGGTAAAGTTCATCCAATGCCTTTTCACAAGTTTCGACGCCTGTCACTCAATCATAAGCAATTGGGGTACTCAGTTACAGAGTGTTTTCAAATGAGTTTGCCAACTCATTGGGACAGCTAATCAATTGATCATCGCTTACCACACACATGCAAGCGGTCAGGAGGAATTGAAGAATCGTGAGCTCAAGTGGATTTTTTAAAAACCAATCGATCAATCTCGGAAGGACGGGTGAATCACGCTCGATGAGTCGTTTTGGGCCAATGAAATTGCGTTCAAGACTCCTATCGGCACTTCTCATTTTCGAGTAGTTTATGGCAACTCTTTTCCTTTATATGTCATGCTTGAGAATAAGGCATATTGTGCGGGATGAAGCAACTGCATATGGATGCTAGGCTTGTCGGTTTAGAAAGAAAGTGCCATTTTCTTGAGTTGGAGCAGTACAACTTCCATGCATATGAAAGCACACGATTATAGAAGGAGAATGCTAGTGATGCAAAGGTGCTGGTAAAGTTCATCCAATGCCTTTTCACAAGTTTCGACGCCCGTCACTCAATCATAAGCGATTGGGGTACTCAGTTTCACAGTGTTTTCAAATGAGTTTGCCAACTCATTGGGACAGCTAATCAATTGATCATCGCTTACCACCCACATGCATGCGGCCAGGAGGAAGTGAAGAATCGTGAGTTCAAGTGGATTTTTTGAAATCCAATCGATCAATCTCGGAAGGACTGGTGAATCACGCTCGATGAGTTTGTTTGGGCCTATCAAATTGCGTTCAAGACTCCTATTGGCACTACTCATTTTGGAGTAGTTTATGGCAACTGTTTTCATTTATATGTCATGCTTGAGAA
The DNA here is from genome assembly GCA_030674075.2 of Linum usitatissimum. NCBI lineage: Eukaryota > Viridiplantae > Streptophyta > Magnoliopsida > Malpighiales > Linaceae > Linum > Linum usitatissimum. Next base: position 23,789 of record JAUJYP020000711.1, read on the forward strand.
TAAGGCATATTGTGCGGGATGAAGCAACTGCATATGGATGCTAGGCTTGTCGGTTTAGAAAGAAAGTGCCATTTTCGTGAGTTGGAGCAGTACAACTTCCATGCATATGAAAGCACACGATTATAGAAGGCGAATACTAGTGATGCAAAGGTGATGGTAAAGTTCATCCAATACCTTTTCACAAGTTTCGACGCCCGTAACTCAATCATAAGCGATTGGGGTACTCAGTTTCAGAGTGTTTTCAAATGAGTTTGCCAACTTTTTGGGACAGCTAATTAATTGATCATCGCTTACCACCCACATGCAAACGGCCAGGAGGAAGTGAAGAATCGTGAGTTCAAGTGGATTTTTTTAAAACCAATCGATCAATCTCGGAAGGACTGGTGAATCACGCTCGATGAGTCGTTTTGGGCCTATCAAATTGCGTTCAAGACTCCTATTGGCACTTCTCATTTTGGAGTAGTTTATGGCAACTCTTTTCATTTATATGTCATGCTTGAGAATAAGGCATATTGTGCGGGATGAAGCAACTACATATGGATGCTAGGCTTGTCGGTTTAGAAAGAAAGTGCCATTTTCTTGAGTTGGAGCAGTACAAGTTCCATGCATATGAAAGCACACGATTATAGAAGGAGAATGCTAGTGATGCAAAGGTGCTGGTAAAGTTCATCCAATGCCTTTTCACAAGTTTCGACGCCCGTAACTCAATCATAAGCGATTGGGGTACTCAGTTTCAGAGTGTTTTCAAATGAGTTTGCCAACTCATTGGGACAGCTAATCAATTGATCATCGCTTACCACTCACATGCATGCGGCCGAGGAGGAAGTGAAGAATCGTGAGCTCAAGTGGATTTTTTGAAAACCAATCGATCAATCTCGGAAGGAGTCGGTGAATCACGCTCGATGACTCTGTTTGGGCCTATCAAATTGCGTTCAAGACTCCTATCGGCACTTCTCATTTTGGAGTAGTTTATGGCAACTCTTTTCATTTATATGTCATGCTTGAGAATAAGGCATATTGTGCGGGATGAAGCAACTACATATGGATGCTAGGCTTGTCGGTTTAGAAAGAAAGTGCCATTTTCTTGAGTTGGAGCAGTACAAGTTCCATGCATATGAAAGCACACGATTATAGAAGGAGAATGCTAATGATGCAAAGGTGATGGTAAAGTTCATCCAATGCCTTTTCACACGTTTCGACGCCCGTCACTCAGTCATAAGCGATTGGGGTACTCGGGTTTCGAGTGTTTTCAAATGAGTTTGCCAACTCATTGGGACGGCTAATCAATTGATCATCGCTTACCACCCACATGCAAGCGGCCAGGAGGAAGTGAAGAATCGTGAGTTCAAGTGGATTTTTTGAAAACCAATTGATCAATCTCGGAAGGATCGGTGAATCACGCTCGATGACTCGTTTTGGGCCTATCAAATTGCGTTCAAGACTCCTATCGGCACTTCTCATTTTCGAGTAGTTTATGGCAACTCTTTTCATTTATATGTCATGCTTGAGAATAAGGCATATTGTGCGGGATGAAGCAACTGAATATGGATGCTAGGCTTGTCGCTTTAGAAAGAAAGTGCCATTTTCTTGAGTTGGAGCAGTACAAGTTCCATGCATATGAAAGCACACGATTATAGAAGGAGAATGCTAATGATGCAAAGGTGCTGGTAAAGTTCATCCAATGCCTTTTCACACGTTTCGACGCCCGTCACTAAGTCATAAGCGATTGGGGTACTCAGTTTCAGAGTGTTTTCAAATGAGTTTGCCAACTCATTGGGACAGCTAATCAATTGATCATCGCTTACCACCCACATGCAAGCGGCCAGGAGGAAGTGAAGAATCGTGAGCTCAAGTGGATTTTTGAAAACCAATCGATCAATCTCGGAAGGAGCGGTGAATCACGCTCGATGAGTCGTTTTGGGCCTATGAAATTGCGTTCAAGACTCCTATCGGCACTTCTCATTTTGGAGTAGTTTATGGCAACTCTTTTCATTTATATGTCATGCTTGAGAATAAGGCATATTGTGCGGGATGAAGCAACTACATATGGATGCTAGGCTTGTCGGTTTAGAAAGAAAGTGCCATTTTCTTGAGTTGGAGCAAGTACAAGTTCCATGCATATGAAAGCACACGATTATAGAAGGAGAATGCTAATGATGCAAAGGTGCTTGGTAAAGTTCATCCAATGCCTTTTCACACGTTTCGACGCCCGTCACTCGGTCATAAGCGATTAGGGTACTCGGTTTCGAGTGTTTTCAAATGAGTTTGCCAACTCATTGGGACAGCTAATCAATTGATCATCGCTTACCACACACATGCAAGCGGTGAGGAGGAAGTGAAGAATCGTGAGCTCAAGTGGATTTTTTGAAAACCAATCGATCAATCTCGGAAGGACTGGTGAATCACGCTCGATGACTCGTTTTAGGCCTATGAAATTGCGTTCAAGACTCCTATCGGCACTTCTCATTTTGGAGTAGTTTATGGCAACTCTTTTCATTTATATGTCATGCTTGAGAATAAGGCATATTGTGCGGGATGAAGCAACTACATATGGATGCTAGGCTTGTCGGTTTAGAAAGAAAGTGCCATTTTCTTGAGTTGGAGCAGTACAAGTTCCATGCATATGAAAGCACACGATTATAGAAGGAGAATGCTAATGATGCAAAGGTCTTGGTAAAGTTCATCCAATGCCTTTTCACACGTTTCGACGCCCGTCACTCAGTCATAAGCGATTGGGGTACTGAGTTTCAGAGTGTTTTCAAATGAGTTTGCCAACTCATTGGGACAGCTAATCAATTGATCATCGCTTACCACACACATGCAAGCGGCGAGGAGGAAGTGAAGAATCGTGAGCTCAAGTGGATTTTTTGAAAACCAATCGATCAATCTCGGAAGGACTGGTGAATCACGCTCGATGACTCGTTTTGGGCCTATGAAATTGCGTTCAAGACTCCTATCGGCACTTCTCATTTTGGAGTAGTTTATGGCAACTCTTTTCATTTATATGTCATGCTTGAGAATAAGTCATATTGTGCGGGATGAAGCAACTACATATGGATGCTAGGCTTGTCGGTTTAGAGAGAAAGTGCCATTTTCTTGAATTGGAGCAGTACAAGTTCCATGCATATGAAAGCACACGATTATAGAAGGAGAATGATAATGATGCAAAGGTGATGGTAAAGTTCATCCAATGCCTTTTCACACGTTTCGACGCCCGTCACTCAGTCATAAGCGATTGGGGTACTTAGTTTCAGAGTGTTTTCAAATGAGTTTGCCAACTCATTGGGACAGCTAATCAATTGATCATCGCTTACCACCCACATGCAAGCGGCGAGGAGGAAGTGAAGAATCGTGAGCTCAAGTGGATTTTTTGAAAACCAATCGATCCATCTCGGAAGGACTGGTGAATCACGCTCGATGAGTCGTTTTGGGCCTATGAAATTGCGTTCAAGACTCCTATCGGCACTTCTCATTTTGGAGTAGTTTATGGCAACTCTTTTCATTTATATGTCATGCTTGAGAATAAGGCATATTGTGCGGGATGAAGCAACTACATATGGATGCTAGGCTTGTCGGTTTAGAAAGAAAGTGCCATTTTCTTGAGTTGGAGCGAAGTACAAGTTCCATGCATATGAAAGCACACGATTATAGAAGGAGAATGCTAATGATGCAAAGGTGCTGGTAAAGTTCATCCAATGCCTTTTCACACGTTTCGACGCCCGTCACTCAATCATAAGCGATTAGGGTACTCGGTTTCAGAGTGTTTTCAAATGAGTTTGCCAACTCATTGGGACAGCTAATCAATTGATCATCGCTTACCACCCACATGCAAGCGGCCTAGGAGGAAGTGAAGAATCGTGAGCTCAAGTGGATTTTTTGAAAACCAATCGATCCATCTCGGAAGGACTGGTGAATCACGCTCGATGAGTCGTTTTGGGCCTATGAAATTGCGTTCAAGACTCCTATCGGCACTTCTCATTTTGGAGTAGTTTATGGCAACTCTTTTCATTTATATGTCATGCTTGAGAATAAGGCATATTGTGCGGGATGAAGCAACTACATATGGATGCTAGGCTTGTCGGTTTAGAAAGAAAGTGCCATTTTCTTGAGTTGGAGCAGTACAAGTTCCATGCATATGAAAGCACACGATTATAGAAGGAGAATGCTAATGATGCAAAGGTGTTGGTAAAGTTCATCCAATGCCTTTTCACACGTTTCGACGCCCGTCACTCAATCATAAGCGATTGGGGTACTCAGTTTCAGAGTGTTTTCAAATGAGTTTGCCAACTCATTGGGAATAGCTAATCAATTGATCATCGCTTACCACACACATGCAAGCGGCAGGAGGAAGTGAAGAATCGTGAGCTCAAGTGGATTTTTTGAAAACCAATCGATCAATCTCGGAAGGACTGGTGAATCACGCTCGATGACTCGTTTTGGGCCTATGAAATTGCGTTCAAGACTCCTATCGGCACTTCTCATTTTCGAGTAGTTTATGGCAACTCTTTTCATTTATATGTCATGCTTGAGAATAAGTCATATTGTGCGGGATGAAGCAACTACATATGGATGCTAGGCTTGTCGGTTTAGAAAGAAAGTGCCATTTTCTTGAGTTGGAGCAGTACAAGTTCCATGCATATGAAAGCACACGATTATAGAAGGAGAATGCTAATGATGCAAAGGTGCTTGGTAAAGTTCATCCAATGCCTTTTCACACGTTTCGACGCCCGTCACTCAGTCATAAGCGATTGGGGTACTCGGTTTCGGAGTGTTTTCAAATGAGTTTGCCAACTCATTGGGAGCTAATCAATTGATCATCGCTTACCACCCACATGCAAGCGGCGAGGAGGAAGTGAAGAATCGTGAGCTCAAGTGGATTTTTTAAAAACCAATCGATCAATCTCGGAAGGATCGGTGAATCACGCTCGATGAGTCGTTTTGGGCCTATGAAATTGCGTTCAAGACTCCTATCGGCACTTCTCATTTTCGAGTAGTTTATGGCAACTCTTTTCATTTATATGTCATGCTTGAGAATAAGGCATATTGTGCGGGATGAAGCAACTAAATATGGATGCTAGGCTTGTCGGTTTAGAAAGAAAGTGCCATTTTCTTGAGTTGGAGCAGTACAAGTTCCATGCATATGAAAGCACACGATTATAGAAGGAGAATGCTAATGATGCAAAGGTGCTGGTAAAGTTCATCCAATGCCTTTTCACACGTTTCGACGCCCGTCACTCAGTCATAAGCGATTGGGGTACTCAGTTTCAGAGTGTTTTCAAATGAGTTTACCAACTCATTGGGACAGCTAATCAATTGATCATCGCTTACCACCCACATGCATGCGGCCAGGAGGAAGTGAAGAATCGTGAGCTCAAGTGGATTTTTTAAAAACCAATCGATCAATCTCGGAAGGACTGGTGAATCACGCTCGATGAGTCGTTTTGGGCCTATCAAATTGCGTTCAAGACTCCTATCGGCACTTCTCATTTTCGAGTAGTTTATGGCAACTCTTTTCATTTATATGTCATGCTTGAGAATAAGGCATATTGTGCGGGATGAAGCAAGTAAATATGGATGCTAGGCTTGTCGCTTTAGAAAGAAAGTGCCATTTTCTTGAGTTGGAGCAATACAAGTTCCATGCATATGAAAGCACACGATTATAGAAGGAGAATGCTAATGATGCAAAGGTCTTTGGTAAAGTTCATCCAATGCCTTTTCACACGTTTCGACGCCCGTCAGTCATAAGCGATTGGGGTACTCAGTTTCAGAGTGTTTTCAAATGAGTTTGCCAACTCATTGGGATAGCTAATCAATTGATCATCGCTTACCACCCACATGCATGCGGCCGAGGAGGAAGTGATGAATCGTGAGCTCAAGTGGATTTTTTAAAAACCAATCGATCAATCTCGGAAGGACTGGTGAATCACGCTCGATGAGTCTGTTTGGGACTATCAAATTGCGTTCAAGACTCCTATCGGCACTTCTCATTTTCGAGTAGTTTATGGCAACTCTTTTCATTTATATGTCATGCTTGAGAATAAGGCATATTGTGCGGGATGAAGCAAGTAAATATGGATGCTAGGCTTGTCGATTTAGAAAGAAAGTGCCATTTTCTTGAGTTGGAGCAAGTACAAGTTCCATGCATTTGAAAGCACACGATTATACAAGGAGAATGCTAATGATGCAAATGTGCTGGTAAAGTTCATCCAATGCCTTTTCACACGTTTGGTCGCCCGTCACTCGGTCATAAGCGATTGGGGTACTCAGTTTAGAGTGGTTTCAAATGACTTTCCCAACTCATTGGAATAGCTAATCGATTGATTATCGCTTACCACCCACATGCATGCGGCCAGGAGGAAGTGAAGAATCGTGAGCTCAAGTGGATTTGTTAAAAACCAATCGATCAATCTCTGAAGGACTGGTGAATCACGCTCGATGAGTCTGTTTGGGCCTATCAAATTGCGTTCAAGACTCCTATCGGCACTTCTCATTTTCGAGTAGTTTATGGCAACTCTTTTCATTTATATGTCATGCTTGAGAATAAGGCATATTGTGAGGGATGAAGCTACTAAATATGGATGCTAGGGTTTTCGCTTTAGAAAGAAAGTGCCATTTTCTTGAGTTGGAGCAAGTACAAGTTCCATGCATATGAAAGCACACGATTATAGAAGGAGAATGCTAATGATGCAAAGGTGCTGGTAAAGTTCATCCAATGCCTTTTCACACGTTTCGACGCCCGTCACTCCGTCATAAGCGATTGGGGTACTCACTTTCGAGTGTTTTCAAATGAGTTTGCCAACTCATTGGAATAGCTAATCGATTGATCATCGCTTACCACCCACATGCATGCGGCCAGGAGGAAGTGAAGAATCTTGAGCTCAAGTGGATTTTTTAAAAACAAATGATAATTGGAAAGGGGGGGGAACTCGCGGGGGGTGTTTTGTGGGGGTGTTAAAATATTTTTTTGACCTTCTGTCCTTCCTTTTTTTTTTTGGTTTATGGCAACTCTTTTCATTTATATGTCATGCTTGAGAATAAGGCATATTGTGTGGGATGAAGCAAGTAAATATGGATGCTAGGCTTGTCGATTTAGAAAGAAAGTGCCATTTTCTTGAGTTGGAGCAATACAAGTTCCATGCATATGAAAGCACACGATTATAGAAGGAGAATGCTAATGATGCAAAGGTCTTGGTAAAGTTCATCCAATGCCTTTTCACACGTTTCGACGCCCGTCACTCGGTCATAAGCGATTGGGGTACTCGGTTTCGAGTGTTTTCAAATGAGTTTCCCAACTCATTGGAATAGCTAATCGATTGATCATCGCTTACCACCCACATGCATGCGGCCGAGGAGGAAGTGAAGAATCGTGAGCTCAAGTGGATTTTTTAAAAACCAATCGATCAATCTCTCGAAGGATCGGTGAATCACGCTCGATGAGTCTCTTTGGGACTATCAAATTGCGTTCAAGACTCCTATCGGCACTTCTCATTTTCGAGTAGTTTATGGCAACTCTTTTCATTTATATGTCATGCTTGAGAATAAGGCATATTGTGCGGGATGAAGCAAGTAAATATGGATGCTAGGCTTGTCGATTTAGAAAGAAAGTGCCATTTTCTTGAGTTGGAGCAAGTACAAGTTCCATGCATTTGAAAGCACACGATTATACAAGGAGAATGCTAATGATGCAAATGTCTTTGGTAAAGTTCATCCAATGCCTTTTCACACGTTTGGTCGCCCGTCACTCAGTCATAAGCGATTGGGGTACTCAGTTTCAGAGTGGTTTCAAATGACTTTCCCAACTCATTGGAATAGCTAATCGATTGATTATCGCTTACCACCCACATGCATGCGGCCAGGAGGAAGTGAAGAATCGTGAGCTCAAGTGGATTTGTTAAAAACCAATCGATCAATCTCTGAAGGATCGGTGAATCACGCTCGATGAGTCCGTTTGGGCCTATCAAATTGCGTTCAAGACTCCTATCGGCACTTCTCATTTTCGAGTAGTTTATGGCAACTCTTTTCATTTATATGTCATGCTTGAGAATAAGGCATATTGTGAGGGATGAAGCTACTAAATATGGATGCTAGGGTTTTCGCTTTAGAAAGAAAGTGCCATTTTCTTGAGTTGGAGCAGTACAAGTTCCATGCATATGAAAGCACACGATTATAGAAGGAGAATGCTAATGATGCAAAGGTGCTGGTAAAGTTCATCCAATGCCTTTTCACACGTTTCGACGCCCGTCACTCCGTCATAAGCGATTGGGGTACTCACTTTCAGAGTGTTTTCAAATGAGTTTGCCAACTCATTGGAACAGCTAATCGATTGATCATCGCTTACCACCCACATGCATGCGGCCAGGAGGAAGTGAAGAATCTTGAGCTCAAGTGGATTTTTTAAAAACCAATCGATCAATCTCGGAAGGACCGGTGAATCACGCTCGATGAGTCTCGTTTGGGCCTATCAAATTGCGTTCAAGACTCCTATCGGCACTTCTCATTTTCGAGTAGTTTATGGCAACTCTTTTCATTTATATGTCATGCTTGAGAATAAGGCATATTGTGCGGGATGAAGCAAGTGAATATGGATGCTAGGCTTGTCGGTTTAGAAAGAAAGTGCCATTTTCTTGAGTTGGAGCAATACAAGTTCCATGCATATGAAAGCACACGATTATAGAAGGAGAATGCTAATGATGCAAAGGTGCTTGGTAAAGTTCATCCAATGCCTTTTCACACGTTTCCACGCCTGTCACTCAGTCATAAGCGATTGGGGTACTCAGTTTCAGAGTGGTTTCAAATGAGTTTCCCAACTCATTGGAATAGCTAATCGATTGATCATCACCCACATGCATGCGGCCAGGAGGAAGTGAAGAATCGTGAGCTCAAGTGGATTTTTTAAAAACCAATCGATCAATCTCGGAAGGACGGGTGAATCACGCTCGATGAGTCCGTTTGGGCCTATCAAATTGCGTTCAAGACTCCTATCGGCACTTCTCATTTTCGAGTAGTTTATGGCAACTCTTTTCATTTATATGTCATGCTTGAGAATAAGGCATATTGTGCGGGATGAAGCAAGTAAATATGGATGCTAGGCTTGTCGATTTAGAAAGAAAGTGCCATTTTCTTGAGTTGGAGCAATACAAGTTCCATGCATATGAAAGAACACGATTATAGAAGGAGAATGCTAATGATGCAAAGGTGCTTGGTAAAGTTCATCCAATGCCTTTTCACACGTTTCGACGCCCGTCACTCCGTCATAAGCGATTGGGGTACTCACTTTCAGAGTGTTTTCAAATGAGTTTGCCAACTCATTGGAACAGCTAATCGATTGATCATCGCTTACCACCCACATGCATGCGGCCAGGAGGAAGTGATGAATCGTGAGCGCAAGTGGATGTTTTAAAAACCAATCGATCAATCTATGAAGGACTGGTGAATCACGCTCGATGAGTCTGTTTGGGCCTATCAAATTGCGTTCAAGACTCCTATCGGCACTTCTCATTTTCGAGTAGTTTATGGCAACTCTTTTCATTTATATGTCATGCTTGAGAATAAGGCATATTGTGCGGGATGAAGCAACTAAATATGGATGCTAGGCTTGTCGCTTTAGAAAGAAAGTGCCATTTTCTTGAGTTGGAGCAGTACAAGTTCCATGCATATGAAAGCACACGATTATAGAAGGAGAATGCTAATGATGCAAAGGTGTTGGTAAAGTTCATCCAATGCCTTTTCACACGTTTCGACGCCCGTCACTCAGTCATAAGCGATTGGGGTACTCAGTTTCCGAGTGTTTTCAAATGAGTTTGCCAACTCATTGGAATAGCTAATCGATTGATCATCGCTTACCACCCACATGCATGCGGCCAGGAGGAAGTGAAGAATCGTGAGCTCAAGTGGATTTTTTAAACAACCAATCATCAATCTCGGAAGGATTGGTGAATCACGCTCGATGAGTCTCGTTTGGGCCTATCAAATTGCGTTCAAGACTCCTATCGGCACTTCTCATTTTCGAGTAGTTTATGGCAACTCTTTTCATTTATATGTCATGCTTGAGAATAAGGCATAT